>JBBPFP010000060.1:3512944-3528042 GCA_037974795.1 Kaempferia galanga | reverse complement strand
CCGCCGCCAAGATGAAGGCCCTACGAAAGCCATCCACCTCCTCCCGCCGCCGGGGTTGGATCCGTGACCTTCTCCTATATATATATGTGTGTGTGTGTGTGTGTGTGTGTGTTGTGACCCTAATGAAACAGTGAAATGAGTGAATAGTATTTCAAACACCATTTGGCTTATCTTGCAAAACCAAAGTGACCTGCATGTTGCATGGTGAACTATCCATCTTATCTCACTCAACATGCCAAAAACTTTACATATAGGCAGACTTCAGACATTTAATAGTAAGTGACTTAAAGAAATTACATGAGAATAGAAGCCTCCTTATCCTTCTTTCTTGATACTTCATCATGTACAACATCTAGGAGGAATGGGGCTTCCAGTCATCTAGTGGTGTGACTATGAAACCTTTTTATATTGCTTATGTAAGACTTTCTTTCGGGTTGCAACTTCATTGATGGATACTGTAACATTAGACCATTTGGCTATAGTATATTCTTTTGTTTGAATAAATTATATCATCAAATTCTATTCATTACCTTTATTTGTCTACTCAAGGTTTATGCTTTTCAAAAATTATTTTTCATTTCTCAACTGTACCTGTCAGATGAGAGAATTGAAGAAAACATTAACTATTTCTGCATAATTTACTTTAGATAGTAGCTCTATGCCCCTATCATTATCTCACCGTTGGCTCTCTTGTAAATATGTTGATATTTCTAACCAACCCTTGCAATAAAAATAATAATAATATACTCTTTTGATAGTGTGGTACTATTCTTATGCTTTGGTTTGCACCATCCATTGTGACGAAAGCTTTCCAGTACCTCTTGTTCATTTACCAGATCCTAGAGTGGTTACTTGCTTTTTTTGATTGACAAATGCAAGGGAATTTGCCATACTAAGGTGTTCTTTCTAGTGCCTTCTTTTTTATTTTTCATCACCTGGAAATATCCATTATTTCTAGTATGTACCATATAATTCTCATTACATGATATATTATTATTTTATTTGGTGTATTTTGCACTAACCATCCTTAAAAAGTGATTATTTTTTTTTTCATTTGATACCCCTAGAAGTTTAAAAATCATGCTTGCCACCCATAAGTGACTTGCTCGATTGATAACTAGTGTAACCTAACAAATATTTTACAATAGTTTTATACTATTTTATAACCTTTTTTATCTATGTTATAGATATTTAAATTTCATCTGAAATTTGAAAGGAAAAAAAAGTGAAAATCTAATTCCCACACTTAACTCTTGACTATAGAAATAACTTTGCTTCTCCACCTACTTCACCCACATTTGCATTGCTCTTCAATGCTACAACTTTGTCATCGTCCCTACCTCAAAGCCAGTTGTCTTCACTTTCTTCCTTTTCTCAACTTTGTCTTCCCCATTCTTATCCTCTATTCTTTTTCTCTTTTCAATAGATCCCTCTCAACAAATGAAAGGAAGTTTCCTATTTATAAGGAGATTGAGGCTTATCAGTGAAGGAAAATATTTGAGAGAGTTTTTGGCAAAGATTAGCTGTTCTAATCTGATTGAACTTGAAGAAGATTGGCATCAATGCACCTGGAGTAGAGTCAGGGTGGCAGTGTGGGTGGAGACAATGATCTGCACTTGGAGTGTGGACCACTTCTTATCCTTTCTAATCTGCACATTTTATGGATTCTTGATCTTATCCAACGGTCCATATTTTATGGACCAGGAGTGATCCACAAAATGTGGACCAGAGAATCCCTGCTCCACAAGCGCCTTGTGAACAATCAACAAAATATTATGAGTTCAAATTCGACTTGAAAAAATTATCAGATATGTTCAAGTTCGCTCGAATTCAATAATTTCAAATACAAATTAAAGATTTTTTTAAGCTGACTCAAAAAGTTCACGAATCAGCTCAATTCGTTTGCATCCCTATTTAAGACGACAAGTTTATGCAATGGATGGAATGCCACGGCCCGGAACTTTGTCGAATTAAACTTACTTCCAAATGTTTCACATGGATATGATGAGGCAGAGTCATTAGTAAACAATTCGACAATTAGCAGTATGACTTCAGAAAATACAATATGTTTATTCTGTAATCAATCTAAAAGTAGGTTTATCACTCAGTCTTTTTTGTCAAGTAAACTTGCAGGATACAAGTTTGCGGTGCCAATAAGATCTACGCACACAGTTTCAGCAGAGAATCGATAGAGCCGATAAATACACAACCCCTCACAGATGCTCTAACAAAATCGAAATGATGGTGTATACAGACACCGACTTGGAAAGAAAATGTGTGGATACATCTTTATTCTTAATCATTGAGTTGTTTCTTGGCGAGGGAGCGATCATAGCCTCAGTCACCAGTAGCGTATTATGATAAACTTACATTTGACCTTGTACAGTTTTAACACTGGGGTCTTCTCTTTCTTTTTTCGTGACAACTGGTTCGTGATGCTTCGATATTGGCCTGCCTAGTCGTAATTGGATGCTGACTTGGTTGATACTAGATGTAGCTGCCAGGATCTCCTTTTCCGCTCTCTTGGCTATGTCCATCGCATCACTTCAAGTGAAAAAATATAGAAAACTAAGGCGTGGTTTGATGTAAATAAGTGAGAATGTCCGTGTCATCTAAAATAAATCAAGAGAGTTGTCACCTACTGTACGATGACAGAAAGATGGGAGTACCTAATAAGCATCTCAGCAGGCATTGTGACTAGAGCTTGAACCAATAGCTTCCCTTGCAATGAGTGGAGTGTGATGTGTTCTAGGGACATTTGCTGAAAAAAAAAAAATATATATATATATATATATCAGTGTTATGTGTCGTAAGCTGCAAACAAGCACAAATTTAAAAAGTGATGACAAAGTTTAGATTCTGCACTACATGTGCTGGTACATAATATTTAGTCCCAACAACAAAAAAAAAAAATAAATAAATGAGTTGAATGATTTATTGCTCAAAAAGCGATTAACAGACTGTATCGAGGAATAGAACCCTTAAAGAATCATTTGGAAAAGAACCCTAATCATCATCTGAAAGAAACAAGACAAGTATCAATGTGTCATATGATCTACATTATTGAGAATTAACTCACAAAATGGAGAATTAACTCACCGGCCTATATTCACATTGTTAAATATTGAACCTCCTGAAATATCGGATGGGATCGTCTCTTTGTCAGTATTTCCAACTTCCTTTGTCAATTAGAACCAAATTATTTGAATTTTTACCCTTTCATGTGCAAGATGTCAGTGTTTGCTATTTTTCTTCAGCAGGATTAAAATCTGAGGATATCAACACTAGGTTCAGAGTAACTTCTACGACAAGGGCTATAAACACAGAGGCAGTACTCATCTTCCACACCCGTGGAAAGCTCCCACAAGTGAAAGATTGGCTTACACATGATCATAATGAGACTTGTGATGATTTTATTTTATTTTCAATGTATTGCAGTCCGAACAAAGGCCATAATGCTCAACAACCATGGGACGATGGCATACATATGCAAAAGCTTTGAAACATCATGTACAATAATGCAAATCTTGTGTTGACAACTATCAGCTAAGAAAGATTAATGAGGAAGTAAGAAGAATGAGGAAAGAGGATAAAAACAATTAACTAATGATGGATAGATATGAGAAAATAGCTAAAAGCACTGACTTAAAATATGCTAGTGGGGGCATGCAGTCAGCTAAGATTATACATTTCTGAAACGTCATATACGTGATCGAAATAAAAATAAATAAACAATTCTGTATGCAGTTGGAACATACATAAACATATACCATAAGAGTTGCCAGCGTTGCCACATTAATAATCAAATTAGTTGGATGGAAGATATAAGAGAGAGAAGGGAAAGTAATAAAAAATGTACACAGATGATGATAACCTTGTGGACATTCTCTCTCTGTGTGACATCTTCTATCCAAGTATCGGACCAAACGTGATCACAAACAGTTCCATATCAAACAAACTCTTTGCATGCGTTATCAGATACCTCTTCAAGGAATAAATAAATAAATACCTTAGAGAAATGCTTTGACAAAATGTCAGAAACAATGGTTTCAGCTTCTTGATGCCTGGAAAGACTGTTGGAGTCTCTGCCTTCTAAGTCCTTCAAATTCTTTCTTTCTTCAGAAATAGAGCAGTAAGAATATGATGGATCTGGAATTTTAAGCTTAAAATATCAGCAGTCTAACAAAACAATAAACAAATAGTAACAAAGGTGCAAAAAATAATAAAGCAAGGTATGTGATAAAATAAGTCAACATGAGAAATTACTTTTCACAAAACTCCACTATACTAACACTGAATGTCTCATAAAGGTCAATTTATCAAATGATTAAAACCGCTTCAGTTAATTGGATGTTTCACGAAGGCAATGGGAAGCAGTGACCATATGAGATAAAAGTTCTTCATAAACTTCTGGTTATCAAATTGAAAGAGCTTAACCTTTGGTTGCTGAAGCAATTTTTGAATTTTTCTTAGGTTGATCCTCCTTAATCTTAAAAGTTCTTTTAACTTTTCTTTGGTCAACAACTTTTATAAGTTTTCTTAGGTTATCAAATTTAAAGAACTTTTCTTAGGTTTACAATCATAGCTTTTATATAACAAAATCACAATTAAGTCCACAACGCTCACCAATGTGAATGAAAACTTCAGCAACTTGACTGTGATTTGTGTGTATCTGATGACGAACACTCTCACCAATGTCATGAGCAGCACTAACACTACAGAAAGGATCAACCTGTTAAACATCTATGAATATCACCATCTTTGGGTAAAAAAAATAACTTTGTATAATCAATGGAGGAAATTAGTCTAAAATGACTTTCCAAATAAATAATAAAGAAAAAATTAATCATGATTCTTGAAGTGAGTAGAATCCTATAAATTATAAGAAAAATAAAAAACCAAAAAATGACTTGCCATGCTACAGTATTACAAAATCTCATAAACTAAATAGCTTCACAAGTCAAATATTGTATAGATCATTAAGCTTGGCGATCACATTACAAGATGTAATTTCACTAATAAAGTGTCAGATGAACGAGTAAATTACCACTGCAGTTCTGAAACTTAAATAACATGTTGTATTTATTCATAATTTTCTTGTATAGCTCTTGAAAATAAATTTCCATTTAACTCCAGATACAACAATTGGTTAATCAATTGACATTCAGTATGGTGATTACCAAAAGAGGAAAAAAAATATGGTGGAACTGAGATGTATGGAATTAGAAAAGCCCAAAATTCATAACAGGAGATATCTATAAAGCACCAGATATCCATAAAATTGAAACTTGTGTAGCTTATCTACAAGTACATGCAAAACAAGTATAGTGACAAAAATACCTCAATATGTACATCAAGATATAAGAATGACCCAGCCCTTCTTCCCCTCAAGCGATGGCATCCCTACAATGATAGCAAAAGCATTTCATATCTACATAAAATGCATAATAAATAGCAAGAGATCCATATCTTAGTCCTATATGCAAACTTGCAATCTGTAGCTTCAAATGAAATCCCAACAAAGAATTTAACATAAATTCATGAATTCCAAATGGTTATGATGATGTCTAGGATTAGATGCCTTCATTCAAGTATGCAGTAAAGTTTTGCAAAGTGTCAATGTAGCTTTTCAACACATGTTCTGTTCATCTTTGAACAATTACAATTCTTTAATCTTCAATAGAGTTTGGAACTTTTGACTTCATCGTTTTAGAGGTTATGTGAAATTGGTTTCACCAATTGATACAATATTTTACCTTAGCATGGATCAAATTTGTAGATGCATCCTGTACTTCAATATGTTTATCTACAAACTAAGTTGTTTGTTGAGTTTCTTTCTCTGAAAAAGAACATGTTTACCCATACTTTCAAGACGCAGGGAAGGGTAATCTACCTTATATGCATATAACAGTAGAAACAAGAGAATGTTATAGTGGAACTAATGGGTTTGTTGATGTTATTGATGTTTTATCGTAAAAGAGTCAGGATGTGTCATATAACAAGATATGACCAGTGTGAACCTGCTTAATTAAATCACCACGAATCTATGTAAGTGCCACACAATGAAGATAACAATGAGTATTCCAAGATATAAGAGAGAGTCTAGTGTTCAATTTCTGAAAATTCAAGAAAAAAAACTAGTGTACCTTAACTCCTTCAACTTGAGTGATTGTCTGCTTGATGGGCACCAAAACAGACTGATCTACAGCAGCATCAACTAATTCCATGAAACTAAATACAAAAACAAGAATCCCAGGAAGTCAAGCAGAGTAGTAGCAGAAATATATTGTGCAACTAAATAACATTTATTTTCCTTGAAATTTTTTAAAGGATGAGAATAGGGCAATCTTATTCTACATATTTAGAATACTAGCTCAGAGTTCACTAAAATAAAGCATTAACTATATGCAAAACATTTAACAGATTTTTAACTATCTCAAACTATAGTTTGACTGCAAAAATTCAAAATAAATATTTTAAAGTAATTCCTTGAATCAGAAGCCTTGGAAAATATTTCACTATGGAGCATCATTTTTGGTTTTTTTGTTCCTAATATTATGTTGTACGATCAATTCAAGATAGTTGAACAGAAATCCAGTTATAGTGCAATTTTATCACAAAGAGGGGCAAGACTCTAATTTGGGCACATCTTCTAACAATTCTCTTTTCCTGTGCATGATCAAAGAGTTAGTAATGCACTATTCTTTTGCAAACCAAATCCCAATCAATCTAGGAAGTAAAAATCACCATAGGGAATTATGCAAGAGAAAAGTCTCTTCGTTGTGACAAAATAAGGTCTGATTATCATAGACCCCTGGACGCAAAATTTTGTTCTGATTCACTCAGCATGAGCAAAACTTAACATTCCACCTGTGGTGTGAAATGGAATCCAGAATTGCACAATCAAAAGTTAATTATTGCCATTGCACCATTTGATACCAATCCAGAACTGCTCCAAGGCACAGCGAGTTGGCAAGAGGCACGGCGGATACACTCGGCGTCGAGGGTTCGAATCTCCAGTAGCGCACTTTTGGACACCTGCGGTGCTCGAAAACCTGGTGTGCTGGGCCGCTGGGGTACAGGCCGACTCGTTTCCAGTATTTACTTGGTAAGCGGAATGTGGGGTTGGATCGTCTACCCCAGGATTAGTCTGGAATATATAAAAAAAACACATATCGCTCATACAGTGAGATACAAAGCTTTCATTAAGGCTCACTCAAGGTAGGCTGACACCTGACAAGGAGTAAGAGTGCAAAGGGCATCGATGTATGGAGCCCAATTTGGCTGACAGTTCCATGAAAATGAGGGGCAGAACTCATTAGGACGGCACATATCAGCATATTCCATGGTAGAGGTGAACCACAATGAAGCTTGAGGGTTGGCTGGCCCTCGCTACAAAGCTTGGAACGGGATGCACAATGAGGTTTCTTGAAGATGAAAATGCCTGTTATATTTTGGAGTCTCCAGGTAAAGGTTAATAGGAATCAGGTAATGCTTTTGGGCCTCAGGTTTTAGTGAGAGAGGGAAGAGATCAAAGCTTTGAGCCCAATGAGGACAATTTCACCCACAGTGTGTAAGTATATATAATAGTATAATATTAATAAATTATATAATCAACCAAATTTCTAATACCATTGCCTAAACTAACCATTTCACAATACTATTGTGACCACATATCTGTCATAATGTTTCTGTCAAGTTAACCGTAAAGGCAGCTAAGTCTGAAACTGACTTTGGATCCAATTCCTACTAGTTGCAGGCTGAAGCCAATTTCAACCTTCTCCAAAGGTCTCCTAATTTTTTTTTCTTGTCTTACCAACTTAGATAGCTCTGGCTATGTCTCCAACTCCTACTATCTTAGTCCAACTTTAATCATCTACAAAGGTTTTCTAATTCAGGCAACTAATTGAGTTCTTTCATTATTTTTTGAAGGCTAAACAAATATTCTAAAATGAAGCAGAAAACAGCAATGAACAATGAATAGGAGGGGACAACCAAAATCATATGAATTATATTTTAGGAAAGAGAGAGTATAATCAAACACCATCAATTACTAACAAGTAACATCAAAATGCTATGCACCTAAAAAATGGAGCCAATGCAAAGACAAATATTTGATAATATAAATATTTATATTAGCATGAAAGAAAGATAAAATATTGATTACCTATGGTAACCGGTATTAAATCCAACTTTCAATATCATGCCAGATACAAGAAGGCCAGCTGCTGGATCTAGGAAAGGTAGCCCCAATATAGTACCACCTGTACAGAAGACCATACCAAGTTTGAGATGCGTAGTATGAAAAAGCATTAAGTATCTCAATTTCAAAAGGTAGTCGTATGTATTAGCCAAGGGATTCATCATTAATTAAGTGTTAGGCATGTTCAACTGAATCATATGAACCATGTTTTAACAAGTATATTATGAACGTGAAGGAGGAAATCCAGTAAGTTCACCTTCAACTTGTAAATAGCAAGTCTTGTGATGAAATTTTCTCAATTCTCAATCATTATACTTCAGACCAAAATGAATAAAGTTACTTAGCTCAATGTCCCATTTTCTACGTAGAAGACAGAATAGCTCATTTTTTTTACAGTGCAAGGAGATTTAAAGAACCTAGAGTTTCAAACAGTTACATAGACACAAACAACCACATGCATATGCAAGAAAATTTCAAGGATTGCAAACCCTCAACTTACCATCTTTTGCAACTGCAGAGTTGTTTTATTATAAGCTCTTTCTCCTGGCTATATAGTTCAATTTTTTACAACAGCTTTTCTTCAGTTTTGTTAGTCAAATTGAAACTTAAACAGAACATCGTGGAAATTTGAACCTATACATCAGAGTAAAGTATATAAATGAAATTAATCCATCTAATAGGAGTTGAATTGTAATCATCATTGAATGTCCTGCAGCTTTCAGTCCTCTAATATCTTTGCTTGCCAAGACAAAATTGTGTTTGAATACAAGTTAATGTCAAGTCTCTACATGCTAAAGCAACTAAACTAACACATTACAAACAACACATGATGACAAAAGTCATTTAATTTGCCCAAATGGAGAAAACAAAAAATATGTATACAAGCAAAAACAACAACACCAACCAAGCCTTATCCCACATAGTGGGGAATAAAAGCAAAACAAAAGTTCATAAAATCAGGTAATCAAGTTCTGCAACATATTGATCAAGCTAGATAGCCCAAACTAATGTCACCGCTCACATGCAGATTAGGCTCAACTCTGAAAGAAATAAGGCCACTTTCAACTATCAATGGCCAATTAGAGAATCAGTATGAGTTAGTTGGCTTCCGATGGTCAGTACAGATTAAAAATGAACAATTTTCTTCCTCTATAATCTTCATATATTCTTCTACATTCTCATGACTGGCCTCAACCAAAAATCTGATTGTGAAGATTACGTCAAAAATTGAATTGGCCAATTGGGAGATTGCATCAGATAAATCAACTTGCCTAGACAAAATCCGTCAAAAACATAATCGCAAGACATTAAAAAGAGCAAACATATAATAGATGTCATGATTTGATGTCATGACTTGATTTAGCAACTATCACAAAAGTTTAAGCTATCGAAGTCAAAAAAAAAAAAGGTTTAGATATTTCTATATGGTTCGATCAACAGTATAGGAACATGCTAGATATTTCTCCACATCTTACAGAAATACATCTGAGATCTGTTCAAACTGGCAACAAGCACAGCGCATGCAGAAACATTGACTGTATCCCTAAAAAAATTACTGCTAATGAAACTTACATTTATCAGAATATAGAATAGATAAAACAAAGTAATTGATTAATAAGGACCAAAGGAAGAACAATTTTAGTCCTGTTTCAATTGGATTCACACATTTTCTATATAAAAACAATGTCAGAAAATTCTCACCAACACCAATAAGAGCAACAATCGATGACACAGCATCAGAACGGTGGTGCCATGCGTTTGCCTTTAACAATTCACTTCCTTCCTTTTCCCCAGCTCTTTTAGTCACCCAATATAGTCTATCGTTGTCAAGAAAACAGGGTTTCTGGTAAGAATATGCTTGAAACTTATCTGAATTTTACAGCTATTACACATTCAAGGAATCCATATTTTCACAAAACCACTATGAAATGCACGTCCAGTAAAGTTAGTCCTAATTACTGGCAGCTAAGAAAAATATACAAAAGACTGAACATAAGAGCAATAGAACTTTCAGTTTGTCTCCTTCAAAGACATATTATTCATCAGTAATCAACAAAAGTTCACAAATAATTGCTAAATAATACCAAGAATAGGTAATTATATTCCTAGGGCCCAATATAAGCCATACTCCAGCAGATAAATGGTTTACTAAGCCATCAATAACAGCGAAGTATAAAATGAACACGTTCATCCTCTCAAATCCTAAGTACCAGTTAATTATTTATTGTTATGCCTTCCTATTTATCTCTAAACAACTATATTCCTTAAGTTACAGGACATACCCTTCCTTGACAAAGATAGATATACTTGTCATACTCAAAGCTAGGACTGGGTGATCCAAGTCTACTCCATGATAATGGCCCCCTGTACCATGATTATGATGATCAACGTTCGGAGAGAAAGAGGTCATATCTGGAGTTGATGTCAGAAGACCCTGAAAATGCAAGGCAAAAACTATATGAGGAAACGATGTGGCAAGTGACTGTCAATATAGAATACAATAACAGTAACATCTCATGTTAATCACAACTATTTGAACTCAGCTACATGGATTTTGTCCCTCCATTGAATGAGGATGAAAAGTAAGTGTGATTCCTCTGTTACAGAAACACAGACCAAATAAATAAAATCAAAAGCTAGTATTCATGAAAGCTTAGCAGGCATGCCAACATCAAACTGTTTTATTCTCATTGATGATGCATATGAACTCGTATATGTGAGAATGATGGAAAGGTAAATAGAAAATACCAGCAGAACATCAAGGGAATGCCAAGCGATCCCTCCTGCAGTGACCAATAACATACTGGAAATACCAAGAGCTCCCAGAGTCTCAAACTTTCCATGTCCTAGGGAAAAGGAAAAAAAACTAAAAGGTAAGACAAATGGCAAAATAAAATAAAATAAAAGTTGCAAGTGGATTTGTCCCTTTAAAATCGGACATAAAGGTTCCTTTCATCTAGCTCAGGTAGTTTCCTCAAAAAAAAAAAAAAAAAAAAGTTTCTTATTTGAAAAGTTTGTTTGAAAAATCACAAGGGCCAACGATCCATTCTTCTATTTGTTACTTTCATTTTGAGTGCCTATTTATTTTCTATTGATCTTGATCACAAGTCAAAACATAATTAGAGAACTTTTGCATTTTGAGCTTATATTATATTTGATTAAAATCAATCTTGTAATATTACACACACACATACATGCATAACATTCTTGCCAAGAAACTCAACTTCTTCAACTACATTAAACCAAATAAACATAGAATAGAACCTTAGCTAGTTAAGAAATGGCAAGAATAATGAAACAACTATACATCATCACATGACAATGTGGAAACCCTAAGATAATATACGAAGTTCTTTATTAAATTCAATATATTGATTTTTTACATTTAGTTTGTCAATTTATAAAGAACTTAAAATTAAATACACATGTTATGCAGATAAAATATATACCCCATACTTTATTGGCCACTTAGATTCAAGTCCTTATATACGGGGCATCAAATGAAAACAATATCTTTACAAATTTATGTAACTTTTTTTTTTTTGGATTTTCCATTAAGATTAACAACAAGCAAAAGGATATACAGCTGCATACCCAATCATTATTAAAAAATTACTAACTTTCCTTGCACTAGTGGAAATATAGCAGTATCCAAACTTACAGGTAGCGTCTAGCATGTCAAATTACGAACAAAAGTAAATATCATTTTCTGGTTCGAGTTAATTTTATGCCTATGGTTGTGGTTGAATGTTGGTCAAGTTAGAACTAGTTTTTTTGGTAAGCAAGCATAAACACATTATTAAGCTTGATTGAATTTGAACTCAGCAAGGTGAACTTTTTAATATACAAGCTTGAACATGGTCTAGCTTGTCTCAAAATGGCTCATCTATAACCTGATGCGAAGGTAAGTAAGGTCCACGTGGTGAGCCCTTGACCAAATCAATAGGGAGCCCAGGTGGCATGCTCCAGAACTTGGTCAAGCAGGGTTATGTGGCAATATCCACCCTTCCGAGTCGGTCCGACTTCCGAGCCGATCCAACTTGTCTAGCCGTCGAGTCGCCAAGTCGATTCAACTGGGCACAAGAAGACATGGGGCATGATCCCTACTTCCCATAATCTCCTCGCCACTCCCCCACGATCTCTTCGCCACCTCCCCATGATCTCTATGGGTACATCACCTTTATAAAGGGCCACGTACATGCTCAGCAGAGGGGGGACTCTCTCTCCCTCTCAATCCTCTCATATTTACTTTGTTCCTACTAAGATGTATCTTATAGTAGTTAATGTGTGTTAATAACTTAGCCTTTCTTAGAGGTGATAAATAGTACAGTGTCGAAATTCTAACCTCAAGCTCGAATAATTAAGTATGAAGGCATCTTCTGTAAAAAAAATACTGAATGTGATGAAAATAAACAACTCTAAAAACGTGTTCATGAGCTAAAGACAATAATTTATTATACTTGAAGTTGAAAACTTGAGCCAGTCACACGGTGCAGAGCTATGCTAAATTTGATGACTTACAGTGTATTGAACTAGTATCTTAGACACACAAACACATAGTATGAGTTGATATTGGTATATGAGAGAGGAGGAAGCATATGGGTCCAACAAGGAGATGAAAGAAAGAAAAACATAAACTAGAGAGGAAAGTTTAAGGCATAAAGAATAAACAGAAAGTCGAAAGAAGATGTAGCAGAAAGAGATGGTTTACAAAAAAATAGAGGATTCAATTGTGTTTCACGATGAAAGAGATATTGTTGGTAGCTACATGCTTTGTAGAATCACCTTCAACCAAAGGTCCAAAGATGTCTGGCTTTATCAATGCTCTTCACAAAATTGTAAAATCACATTGAAAAGGTTAGACAATAGATTCACGGCTAAAAGAATGATGAGTTAACCAAGATAAATGATAGCATCAGAGTGTGATCCAAATTTGATTTTTTTTAGAAGAAGAGGTAGTCATGTTAGAATTATTTCAAGAAACTTTTAGATAACAGTTACATCAGTGTTCTTTAAAACAAAACCAATATTTCATTACTTTAAAATAGTAGCTAATCACAATGCTAGAACTTCCTTCCACCTTATGTTACTTGGACTTGGTACGAGTATGTTATGTGAGTATGAACCAAGTGCACAACATGGCAGTTTTAGAAATGTGCATGTGATCAATATGAATGTCAGGTGTTGACTCAGGCATATCAGAGTGTCGTTATCTAACACATATGGAGGAGAAATAAAAATCCATTTGTTATAGATTCTACCAAATTTAAGGTGATTCTTCAATAGTATATACACAACATGTATGGTTTTAAACAAAGGTAAACGGCAATTTTCAAGTAGGTAGTTGTTTGACTTTTCAATAAAAAAAAAATCCAACGGTTACCTTTTTGGAAACTAAATCTACTAATAGCTTGCATGTCCACATCTCTCAGTTAACCTCAAAAACCTTTTACTAAATTCCTTGAAAACCATATAAATATCAGATGAAGTAATTTAGGCTACTAATACATGCAACTCAAAATCATAACAAAAAATGAAGAGACAAGATCTCTGAAGATAAATATATGGATGAACGAAGTCAACTTGGAAACATTAAAATGAAATAACATATTTTCAAAGCCCAAACGAATAGAGTGCACATCAAACAACGCCTATACGGAGAAAAAAGACTAACCATAAGGGTGGTCATCGTCCTTGGGGGCCATTGCTGCTCTATATGACCACCAAGCTACACCGCTAAGGACCTAGAACATCCCAGTAAAGCTTCAATCTACGAGAGTTTAGTGAAAAATTGAGCAAAAACAACCGATTCCACTCAAATAAGACAGAAAAAGTAGAGAATTCCGAGAACTATCAAAGTACAATGTCGGAAACGGAATGGGCAGCGTCGGCGACGATGGCGGTGCTGCCAGTGAGGTAACCGGTGAGCCCTTTTCCGACGGAAAGGGCGACGTCAGACGCGAGTCCTAACCGGAATGTTCCCTCGGAGCCCTTACGATCGCTATGATGGTGGTGGTGAGAGTGGCCTCCGCCATGCCACCTTAGGGCGGTCAACAAGTGGTTCCCTTTCTCCGTTGCCGATGGAGAGGATGCGGAGAGAATCTCCGAGGGCTGATCGATCCGTGGGAACCGGTGGCGATACAGGCGGTGAGACCGGCGGATGGCGGCCAGATTAGACCACCGGAAACCCATACTCTTTGTTTGTTTTTTTCGTGCTAATTGCCTTCTTGTAATCTTGGGCCGCTGGCTTCTGTTTCTCGCTCATACATTGGTTGCATTTACACCCTGTAAATTAAGCAACAATTAAAAAAACACCCTTTATTGTTGTTGTCAACAAAAAAACACATCCTTATTTGAAAAAAAAATCAAAATAGCAATTTATATTTTTTATTAAAAAAAACTTTTATTGTAATCCTTTATAATATGCCAAAATTAAAACAATATAAAATAAATTTAATTGTACTTAACCAAAATTACTGGATATATAATATTATTATATAAAATTACCTTACCTTATTACATTGAAATTGGTATAAAATTACTAAATCATACAGCAACTTTAACTAAAACTGCTAAAAATTGTTTTAGTCAAATTAAATTTTAATTAAAAAATTATAATAAAATAATTCCACATCTAAGTTCTTTGTGAGCATAAATTTGGCCCCCGGACTATGGTGCAACGGTAAAGACGTACAGTTGTGTCCCGGGCACCAACGGTTCGATTCCCAGCTATGGCGCATTTGCAGGGATTTTTTCTCCAAATGGGAGTTGCAACTAAGGGATGCTGGGCTTCTGTGCTGCCCGCCGCGAGTGCTTCCTGATTTACCCTGGTGGTCAGTGGGAAATTTCTGTGGGGCCGGGCCGACCATCTCAGGGATAGTCAATAAGAAACTAA
>JBBPFP010000060.1:3425914-3439705 GCA_037974795.1 Kaempferia galanga | reverse complement strand
ACTGGACGGACAGACCACAAGTACTTCTTCGAGTCGGCAAGGCGCTGCTCGTTCCTCCTACCGTTCGCTCGGCCAGTACCGCGCCAGCTCAGGTCTGCTTCCCTTCTACTGTTCGCTCGGCCAGTACCGTGCCAGCTCAGTCCTCTTCTCTCTCCAGACCAGTCTTCGACGGCCAGGTCGCCTGTGTTCTATCCGAGCTGTCCGTCTTCTCTGGACCGGTGCCGGATCATGTATTTATCTTGATAAATTACATACTTGGTCTAGATTCACCACTGCACGTTACTATTGAATTAAATGAGTTTGTTTGTTACTTAAGAATTAATCTCGACATGAACTCAAGTTTTTTCATCAAATTAGAATTACACAGCATAAATCAAGTTTTATTATTCATTTAATTATTTAATTTTAAGTAATTTTATTTTGATAAAATAGTAGGGACTTATATTTTTTTATTATTATTATTTCAATATAAATATGTCTCTTAAAAAAATAGATTCTTAATCTACAATTGATAGAAGAATTTATTCCATCTAAACACCTGATATATTTATTATTAATAATCAAAATCAAAACTAAAAAAATATAATTGAAAATTTAAATGAAAAACTAATCAAATTTTGATGAAAAGATAATATTCTAGGATAAAAAAATAATCTATCAATTCTACAAAAGGCAAAATTCATCTCCTCGACGGCCTCCCACAACTACCAAAATCATTGAGAGGCAGTATATCAGGAAATTGAAGATGCCATCACATGAGAGGGTATTCCTCGATCTTTATCGGAATTCAATTCTTGTTCAATTTTATAAATCTATCATATGATAACTAACTTAGCTATGCTCTGAGGACATAAATCCCAAATCCCAAATATTCATATTAATAAAGAAAATAATAGTAATTAAATCTAATTCTAGAATACTATTAATTATACCGGTTAGCTTCAATAAAAAGAAAATTTTCAAAATTAAAATTAATAAAATTTTATTTATGTTCAACAATGTCACAAGAAAAATTAAAGAATCTAATAATTTATAAATTAAAAAACTTTTTATCGAAATCTAAATATAAAAATTTAATTAATAATTTTATATCTTAAAAGTTAGAAAACTAAATTTTATATAAAAAATATTTTTAAATTAATATTTTATTTTTTAAAAAAAAATAAATCCTCCCAAGTTGGATAAAAAAGGGCGAGAAATTTTTTTATTTTTTTTTATTTTTAAATATTAAAGTCTATTTCTTTTTTTAATCTAGGACCTCGTGGAACCTTGAGACAACTTTGACTCAACCGCTGTACCGTAACTTTAGAGGCGATATATACACTTTTCGATAAAAGTCATGGATACCAAACGTTTTCTTTACCATGATGGGCACCTACATTAGTTGCTTAAAAATATAGAGCTTCACAAAGGACCCCACCATACACTTGGAAAGGCACTAGAGCTATGGGACACCAAAGCATGCATTCCATTGATGGCAATGAGAAAAAAAACAAACTAGAGCCCATCAAGGCGAGCAAGAGATTCCATACAAATAATGAAATAAACCCTCACGAGCAAATGGACAAATAGTCGACTAGGCCAAGGCACTTTCCAATAGAGAAATGAGTCTCCCTTAAAGTATTCATCTCTTTGATTCGATTCCTTTCTTATTGTTGTTCTGTGACTCCGTCCTTATCAGCTATGAGTCATCGAACGAGAAGACCGCATAGCAAGGAATGGAGATTGTGGGGGAAAAGGCATGCTTTCACCATCGAAACCACTAATTTGGAAGGGTTCTTCCTTTCCATGAAGACAAGTTTCGCACTCAAAATCTCAACACTAGATTTCGAGATCTTGTCAATTCTTTGTGAGTTGGCACCTTCCTTTTAACACTCTAACAAATATTTTTCTATTCCATAAAGATCGACAATTGCTTTTTGTTTGAAATCTCCCTAAAGTTTAACATTTCCTCCGTCATTTTGATTGGGTTGTTTGTAGCTTTATGAGTCGCTGTGGATTTGGACATCGAACTAGTGGAGTGGGGAAGAATAAATAACTATTGAATTTGATTTAGAGTTTGCTTTTTGATATTCTAGGTGTTCAATCTTCACCTAATTTTTGTTATGTATACTTGGAAGCCGACCTTCAGAATATTCATTCCCTTTGCATTTAAGATTTAAATTTTGATTCTTTTGGTGTTTTTCTTAGTATTTTATCATTGCGCCACATCCATAGAGATTGAATTTGATCTAAATACCTCTTCAAGACCTTCTCCACACTTGTCGTCGGCGAGAAGATTACAAAGATCAACCTTCGGGTAAGATTCACAAACTAAATCCCTTTACTGTACTCCTCTCTCCCTTGGACGCTACTCTTATAATGGAAATTTTTCCACGGATAAGATGGACATTTTATCTCAAAGAAATGTAGGCAATGTGGGTATGCCCATGTTCCCACTTCTTACAGACCACCAAGCTTGTGTATTATAGAGTAGGCTCTCTTCATGTAGGTGTAATGTGCAAGGAGATCTATTTTATTTTGTTGACCCTGTGATTTATTTTCTTTTATATAATTTAGGAATTGACTGTGAAAACATTTAGGATAAATATAATTATCTTTTACTACAATGTGCAATATACAAAGAGATCTACATATTGACAAATTTAAAAAATCCTAAATGCCAAATCGTAGCGTTGTTGGTAAATATTGCTATTTAACAATCTCTTCCAATTGCCTCTATATTTGGTGTATCAAGACAACTGGATATTTGAAGATGATTACATTTAATAATTTTTATTTTTTATAATTTAAGTATTTGGTCCTTCGGTCTAACTAGTCCGAAAGATAGATGACTCGGCTCTATAGACCAGCTACTAGGTAAATCTTTTTTATCCCACCAGAGTAAAATGACTTGCAATGCGTCGTAATTATGATTTGAATTGTGGGCACCGAAGAAACTATGTGTCTTGCCATACAATTTTTTGGTAGCATAAATGTGAAATATGTCACCTCAATGGTTTTACACGATCGACCTCATGATAAGTTAAATTAGAAAATTATAGTTAGCCAATAAAAAAGATATATATATATATATATTTTTTTTAACTTTATCAAGATTCCAACCTTATCAACAAAACTCAACTCTATTAATGACTTGCCTTTCCGTACCATTTTAACTCATTACTTAAATTGTCATCAATTTTGGGTGGCATTTATACAACAAACGAATTGAGTTTGCCCTGACAAAGAAATCTAAGAAAACGTTTTAGGATGCAAGTAATAAACAAATACACATCAAGTTTATTCTCTTCCCCAAATCATGAAATCTACAACCCAAACGACGTTAATGGAGTTCAAAATGGAATGGGCAACGGCAAAAGGCTATACGACAACTCTTTATTCAACAATCACAATGGCAGAGGCATTTCAGCAACACACACGGCGGCCATGGTTACTCCTCATAACGCCGCCGCCGCCGCCTCTTTGCCACCGTCACTATCGGTGTCTTGGCCGCTCTCTTTGGGGCTGTCCAATGCCCTCTTCTCCTCCTCCTCCACCTCCACGCCCTCGCCGGAACTAATTTTCCCTCCCTCCCTCCTCCTCTTCTCCACCCGGGCCTTGAGAATCTCCAGAAGCTGCGCCGCCGCCGCGGGCTTCTCCCGCCGCCGGTTCTTGATCAGGATCTCGCTGACGTCAGCCGGAGTTATCTCGGCCTCGTCGATGGCCGCCGCCAATCCGGCCCAAAGGTCGGATTTTTCGTCGAGTTCGCCGTCCTCTAACCCTAGGTAGTTCTTCATCAGGATCTTGAGCGCCGGGAACGAGCAGTAGCCCATCAGTATGTGCATGTCCATTCTGCCTGATCGGAGCAGCGCCGAGTCGAGTTTCTCGACGTGGTTGGTGGTGAACACGAAAATGCGTTCGCTTCCGCAGCAGGACCACAATCCGTCGGTGAAATTGAGGAGGCCGGATAAAGTTATCGTCTTGGGGGAGGCAGCATTGGAGTCCTCCGGCGACGGCGAATCGATCGGCGGCTTTTTGGGGCCTCGATTGGTTAGGTTTATCGAGCAATCGATGTCCTCGATGACGATGATGGATTTTGAAGTGGTCTTCATCAGGAGCTTGCGGAGCTCCGAATTGGTGCTGACCTCGGTGAGCTCGAGGTCGTAGACGTCGTATCCGAGGAAATTGGCCATGGCGGCGATCATGCTCGACTTGCCCGTGCCCGGCGGGCCGTAGAGCAGGTAGCCGCGTTTCCACGCGCGGCCGGTCTTCTCGTAGAAGGCCTTGCCCTCGGCGAAATCCCTGAGGTCGGCCATGATCAGCTCCTTCCGCTCCGGATCCATGGCGAGGGTTTCGAAGGTGCTGGGGTGCTTGAAGGGGACAGACTCCCACGGAAATCCGCGGGACTCCATGCCCCCGCTGCTGCCGCGGGAGTTCGTGTAGAGGAGGCGTTCCTGGCTCCGGCGTCGGAGCTCGGTGGCGATGTCCATGATGTGGTCGAGGTATGCCGGCACGAACAGGGGCTTGTCCTTCTTCTTGATGCGGAGCGTGAAGCTGCGCTTCTCCTCCGGCAACGGCCGCCACGAGAACGTCTGCGCCTGCCGCTGCGTCACGACGTGCTCCCACGTGGCGGTGGCGCCGCGGAAGGTGTCCACCAGCCGGTCGTGGCTGCTCAGCCCGAAGGTGAAGGCGGAGGAGTTGAGGCCGCGGGAGAGGCTGAGGCGCGTGGCAGAGACGGACGCGGAGCGACTCAGGTAGAGCTGCACCGAGTGGTAGAGCTCGTTGGTGCTCACGCCGTCGGTCTCAGTGATATCATAGTAACAATAGGTAGAAAAGGAAAGGAAGAGCCTGTGCAAGACAGTCGCCGCCGCAAAGCATATCTCAGGCGGCAGCACCGCGTGGAGAATGCTCTGGCAGAAGGCGAACACCCCCATGAACGACGCCAGGGAGGTCCAAAACTCCATTTTTCACCTCTAAAAAAGCTTCCTTTTTGATCAGGGAACAAAAAAAAAATCCGACCTTTGGATTCTACATCAATAAATTTGCAGCAAATGACTCCAATTCAATAAACAGAGTCAGATCTTGGGAGAGATGGACGAAGAAGGCCGGCTTATATCAGCCGAAGGCACTGCGGGACTCTGTTCCAAGGATTGGAACGCTGATAAATTCTCAAATATCTGGGAAGAAGACAAAGTATGAGTTGGAGATTGAGTAGGCCACACCTGAAAAGAGCATGCATGTGATGATGAATCTAATAAATTTGACAAAAAGTTAGCTTTATTAAACTAACATTTCAGGACTCCAGTTGCTTGCAATGCATTGGTAGAGAAAGGCAGATACCTAAAGGAGCCATGGTGGACATTTGAAGGCAGGTCTCTGTCTTTGCCAGCACACTACAAATTTGAGAAATGTATGAGACTGGTTCAGTGGCCTGTTTGTTGGGAAGGTCTTCATCAGCTCACTTTACAGGTTAGTCATCAAATCCCAAGTCCACTACTATAACCAAACCCAACCATGCTTATTCAACATTAACTTTACTCACTAAGACAAAGCAAAACTTGTATATACCATTCAGAGTGAATCTAAAGCATCCTAAAATGACCAACTAGATGCTGCAACTTCTTCCTCAACATCGATCGATCATTGAAAAATGCATCCAAAGAACATCCACTAACTTCTGCACAGAATCTCAACTGGTTTGGATCGTTTTTGTGCATGTCAAAATAATAAAAGATATCAGAAAGATGAATCTAAAAACAATGAATCTAGCGATTGCTATACTAATGAGCATTAGCTTACAGGATTATATTTAGTAAAGTAGTCTAAACTCAGCGGGATCCCACCTGTAGTAGCTAGGAATCACTAGAGATGGGGCGGCACCAACATCTGTTTGAACAAATCCATTATCTGGTTCAGTGAATCTGTAGTCTCATATATTGGCGAATGAAAAAGCTTCACCTATGTATGAAACATCAGAAATTGATTCATTCCTACTCCGGGCCATCACTACAGGATCTCCGTCAAATTCTTAAACACCTAAATTTCAGAATCAATCTACAAGACAAAAGAGAGCTCGACCGATGGTCTCTAGAAGTCCTACGACCTACATACTCATCACCTGTTTCTGAATCCCCATATTCAGTGACAGTCCCCTAATATGACCGCGTGTATACTCCTAAAGACATTTACGATCTCTAATGACTGCTGGACATTTCCTTGATCGAATTTTTGTTGGAGATCAATTTTCGAAGGGCATGAATTGGGGTACTTCGCTTTGGCATGTTTCTGGAGCTCATGAAAATTGCCAACGTATGTACAACGTTTCTCTCCACGCCATCGGTGCTTTGTGTTCAAGTAGATGGGGCCTCATCAACGATGAGCCACCCAGTCACATCTCGCCTGCACAGTGAGCAAGTTGGTTGATTGGTTGCTAGGACTCGATGATACCTCTTGAAAACAAACCGTAGCAACTCCATTTGTAGAAGTGACTTTTCCAGCTGCAGGAATTCCATATGCACTTTTGAACTGCTCCATGCAATTTGAGTGCTTCGATTAGTATCACAAATGAATGAACTGACACCCTTTCTCATATGACGAGCAATGAAGTAGCACACCTTGTGAGGGAAGTTCAAGCAGATCGAACATGTTATATCATCTCAATCCAAAGCCTGTTTAACATTCCCAAAGTCCTTAAGGTAAGGATGCGGCTTGAATGCTTTTTCGTCGATTAGCAATGGGAAATCAGCATCACAATTTGTTAAAATTGTCAACCATCCACTTAGAGTATCTGGTGATCATGAAACAAAGATAAACAAGCCTCAAGAAACTGTATTAATTAGAATTTATTGTTGAAAAAAAGGAAACAATAGAAAGCAAAACAAGATTCACAAATATAATAATCATGGGAGTTATGACATAAGGGCAACAACGATAATTACTATAGAAAACATCAAAACTAATTTTGATCAACCTAAATTACAGGGACACTCAGAAATCAGAATAGGCTCAGCTTTTATGCACATTAAAAAATATCAAACCCAATTTTATGGTTTAACTTTAAGAATTGGTATCTCAATTGACCCGCATGAATAGATTCAACATACAAAGATACAATTGGTTTCTCAAGATCATCCGAACATATGCGCTTTATTTGGATATGCAATTGATGCTTTCTTAAGTATACATGGTAAAATCAAACCAAATGTATCACCATAATTTAGCATCCAGATCTTTTCAAATGACAATGCGAAGGTCACAGAAGTATGTGAACGAATAAAATGCTTCAATGAGTTCAAAATTCCACCTAATCTTAGATGGCTAAATGATGGGGACTGCAATGAGTGCTTTCACTACTCTCTTGTCGAACATTCAGTTGCAAAAGATTTAATGACAGTCTTGAAAAAGAATGCAATGGAGCAATCAGTGTTCTGGAAGTTCTTTGAATAGGATTACATGGCCTTTGCATCTAAAAATAACAAACCTCAAGAGATTATCTATAATTATTGCAACACTTAAATGGCTGGAGGCTTTCTCAAATTATGTTTCGCTTGACTTTCAAAAAGGGAGAGAGCTTGCTACTACTAGTTCTAGATTTACACTATAAGATCTTACAGTGTTTCATTGTGAGCATATGTTCAAGTGCATTAGGTGAACCAAAATCATATAGAGTTAACCTTCATTGGTCATGGTACTTTCTTGTAGTCTATGTAATCAATTGAAGACGTCTCAATTATGAGAATATTAACAGATTAATACATTGCAAGATTGATTTCAGCGATGATTCGACAGACATATTAACTTCTGAATAAATGTACACCGTTTATTTCATTCTTCCAGTTGTGAGATGAATTGATTTGTAATTACAGAAAAATGATAAATTCATTAACTTCAGAATCTACAAGACTACAATAAGTAGAAGAATGTAAATGCACTATTCTGTTAGCAACAAAAAGAAATCCAGTTATCATCCAGAAGAAATTTTTAGAAAGTAAAGAAAAAATATCGTCTGCAAGTCTTTTGATCACAATACATGCCTTCATCGACCGAATAGGATCATTCTGAACTCTAGAAACAAATGTAAGACAAATGAACAATCTAAACAAGAAACCAGACGGTTTAACAAGTTCGAAATCAAAATTTCACGGTGAACAACTATCAAATGGGAACCAGCTCAAGAGATTGTACGACCAATTCGCCAATCGCAGCATTAAAAAAAGGAAGGACAGTTACTTTCTCACAAATTGGGGAAGGCGAAGAGGCGGAGCGAAGTCGCAAGGGGAGCAACGAAAACCTAACTCCAAATTGTGTTTGGCCGGCGGAGAAGCAGAAAGCGAGAGAGTCGCACAAGAAAACCAATCGCCATTACTTTTTCCTTATCTTATCGACATTCGCAATCAACTCGACGAAATCGCGAGGCCGATCAATCGATTCTTCGAGCGCGAATGAAAGTTTCTCCGTGGTTGACTTTGCTACCGCGAAAAAGGCTGGCCAAGAGCAGGTGACTTGCACGTGCCAATTGCGGAACGGTTGAATGATGTGTATATACTGACATTATGTTATACTACAACCATTTCATGATTTCATAATAATAAAAAAAAGGAAGTAAGCAAAATAGTAGTAGTTATTTTGAAAGCGTCATTTAATTTGGATTGTTTTTCTGGGCGATCTCAGCCGTCGGGTTGAAACTAACCAGCTTTAAGCCTTTAACACGAACCGTGAAGGCCTCTCTTCCTTTGCCTAGGCCTATAAAATGCCAGCCCCTTGAGGTCTCCTCGCCTTACTAGTTCCTTCTCCGCCGCTTCCTTCTCGACTGCTCTTGCTTGCTAGTTGCTAGGCTCAGATCTGCGGCGATGGCCGTCGATCTGATGAGTTACGCTGATATAGAGGAGAAGATGGCCATCCAGGAAGCCGGCGCCGCTGGACTCCGCTCCATGGAGCACCTCATCCTCCGCCTTTCCGATCACCGATCCCAGCAACAGCTAGATTGCCGCGATATCGCTGACGTCACTGTGTCCAAGTTCAAGAAGCTCATCTCCGTCCTCAACCGTACTGGCCACGCCCGATTTCGTCGCGGCCCGACTGCATCGCCCCCGCCGCCGGCGGTACCGGAGCCGGTTGCCGCTGTGGCGAAATCTTTGACCCTCGCCCCCGTCCCGCTCCGGATTAAGCCTCCCGGACATACCCTTCCGCCTGCGGCGGTGCCTACCCAGGCCCAGGCCCGGACCCTCGACTTCACTAAGCCGATCCCCGCCTCCGCAAGCGAGACGTCGCCGCCCAGCCGATTTAACAAGGAGTATTTCAGCATCTCTACGCCGATCTCCGCCGCGACCTCTTCATTCGTGTCTTCCGTCACTGGCGACGGCAGTCTGTCGAACGGCCGGTTCGGTGCCGCCTCATCCCTCCTCCCCCCGCCTGTTTCAGCCGGCAAGCTTCCGATCGTCTCCGCTGCGGTCGATCGACGGTGCCACGAGCATGCTCACGCACACTCCGAGCACGTGGTCGGCAAGTGTGCCGTCCCCGGCGTGCGTTGCCACTGTTCCAAGAAAAGGTAACTGGAACTTAACCAAAAAAGCTTCAAGATCGCAATATAACAGACTTACCTTAACCCGATGCAACCCTAATATGATTTTAAGCAGGAAATCTCGTGTCAAGCGGACGATCCGCGTCCCGGCGATGAGCTCGAAATCATCCGACATTCCAGCCGACGAGTACTCGTGGCGAAAGTACGGACAGAAGCCCATCAAGGGCTCCCCTTATCCCAGGTAAGCGTTGCCGCCTCCTCATTCTCCTTCGCCACCGAATCTCCGACGAACGGCCTTGGAATCGACCTAACATTCTCCTCTCTCGTAGGGGCTACTACAAGTGCAGCACCCTCCGCGGTTGCCCCGCCAGGAAGCACGTGGAGCGAGCACTCGACGACCCTTTGATGCTGATCGTGACCTACGAGGGGGAGCACCGCCATACCTCGAGCGCCGCCGCCGACTCCGTCATTTGAGGTCCTCCCCTTCTCCCGCAGTCTTCAACAATCTTCCCCGTTCACTTCTTCTGACTTTTTCCCCTTTCCGCGAAATTGCCCCAAAACAAAAAAAAGGAAATTAATAAGAAAAAACAGAATAAAAAAAAATTCAATAGCGATGTAAGAAAAGGTTAAAAAAAAATATTTGTCCAAAACTTTTTTAATTTGGCATTTCCCACTTAATCCGTTACCTTACACATCGTTAATGATCTTCGAGAATGGTCATTAGCATCGTTAACGATTGTTAATTATTTTAAAAAGAGGAGAAGTTAGAGGGGTAGAAATTATGGGCACGAGAGTTAGGGCAATAAGTTGGGTTGGAGATTGGTTTGAAATCCGGGTAGGTAAGGTGCAGTCAAAACGAAAGGGCCCGTTGACTGACAGTAGATGACAAAGCGACACGTGGGTGTTATTAATAATGGTTCCTATTTGGTGAAGTGGGTGGTTTTCACTACTAGGAGTTAATTCAACAAGGACTAAATGGTGTGTGCAGTTGGGTCAAATCACTTTAGTTGGGGCACTATAAATCGTGGAGGATGACACGGTCTTTAATTTTAAATGCTTGACTTCTTCTTCTTCATTATTATTATTATTAATTTAGGTGTTAGGGTTTAAAAGTAGACTACTTTCTTTCTTAGCCTGACTAATTTTAAAATATAGCTTATGTCAATTTTCAACATTGCTCTCTGTGATTCAAACTCTAGATATTTGCCCTTTGAATTTGAGTAGCACGGTAATTTCTAAAAGTTCGTGGTCAATTTATTAATATTCTAGAAACACCACTTGCACTCCGTTTGATTCGATACCAAATGACCAACCACTATCATGGGGGGAACGGCCAGTAGAAGAATCTTTAGCATTTGTTTTTTTTTTTTTTTATTTCACTAAATATTCCAAAAGATCAATAGAAATCCAATTTGGCTTTGAATATTTTTGACTTGTGGATATCAAATCTAAACAACCTTTTGGATTGTTGTCCGAGCTGGTCTTTGTTTATGAAATTAGATGCCCTAATAGTCAACCTTTTGTCTCGAAACTACTACACTATGTCTAGTGGGTGGAGGTTGGCATCAGTACCCGAGAGCATTAATGAATTAATTTTATTGGACGGTGCTCGTGGATGAAAGCCAACTCCCACTTCACTAGCTTTTTGAGTGGTTGGAGCAATATGTTATTATGGTCCTGATGCTCATTCTAAAATATTGTCGGATGCTCTTTTTTACTTCATAACTCGGCCTAAAAAGGTTATTCAGTGCTATCCTGTAGCAAAATGTCAATCCAGTTGAATTGGCATCTATTGCCTTCGACTAATGTTTGGTTCCCCCTTGGAAAATCGCATTCCATTCAGGGACCACTCGGGTCTGGTTTGACAAATGCCACCCTATCAATGGCGATTTGGGACCACTTCCAATTAGCCTTGCTTTGGATTCTGGACGGCTCCATCACATGTCGGTGTTGTCCTTTCTTCGTCTAAATTAATTTCAGTCAACTCGGGTAAGTTTGACCTAGGCCCACAGACATCAATGTGGTGATGCATGACTCATTTGGCAATAATGCAATTGATAAAAGCAACATCTTATGCCATGATTGTACATAAGTTGCCTCCGGGTTGATTAGTGTGCCCGAGTTGATTAGTGCGGGACAGAATTATTATTATAGGATGATTTTGATAAAACTGAGGCAAGAAAAATTCTCCACCATACTAATCTAACTATAATTTTTTTAATTTATCTTCCCACATGTGGATCGTTAGGGTGGCGGGTTTTAATTTGTTTTTACTACCATAATTGTCCATAAATTGCAACCTTACCATTTCTTTATTTTTATTTTTTTTTAAATATTCATTTCGCTGTGGAATTTACCTCTAAATAAGCAAATCAGAAAAGTTTGTTAAATCAAAATAGATAGAATGAATAAAGCAGACTAGGCTAACTGGGTAACTACTACCAAGGGAGCCTGCTTGGCTGCTGCACTTAGCGATTAAACATAGTGATAGAAAAACATTTTTATATAATTCAAATGAAAAAGAAATTGTAATAATCTTTAAATGATAGAAATAAGATCTTTTTTATATATAAATTATTTTCTAACAGACAGACGGACTCAATATCCAAGTTGTTTTGAATGCTTATATTCTTCATTGATTGATGTAAATAATGAAATTTACACGTGTCAGATAATCTAACAGGTTTGTACGAACAAAAACTAGACCAATGGATTTGCTTTACGGGCTGTGGCTTCGCGTCCCGATGCGACCATAGCTGAGATGCCCGTTTTCATTGTTTATATTTTGCCTATTTGGTTGTATTAATATGACTAATTTATTCTGGTAGTTTTTTTCTGTCAATTATTCTGATGCACCTTCCTGAATTGGGTTGCGTAACTTGTGCCAGTTTAGTTGGTTAGTTCGCCTAGTACAGCTACAAGAATAGTCGTTTGGCTTCCTCGGCCGTTCCTATGGCTTCTGTTGCCTGCCAAATCAACTGACCAACTTGATCTATTTTGTTTGCCTCTTATTTAGTTAGTATGATTAGATAAATTAGTGGGTTTATACATTAACACAATCAACCTAGTTAATAATAATGCACAAATTTCAAACAATGAATCATCATACAAAAATTTCAAGCGAAACTAATTATCACTCGACCAATTGATTCAAGTGTCTTGCTAGGAAAATAAAACTTACAAGTATATGTGTAGCCATCTAAAGCCCTCGAGCTACAACAATAGAATGAGATCGCAGAAAACATAAAAATTACACTTGAGCTCTCACGAAGAGAGCTGTGAGCTCAAGTAGAAGAAACAATTGGAGTAAAAAAACACAATAGAATCTGCTCGACCAAGTTGTTGTGTACTTATTGGTGTCCCCAATTCATTGTGAATTATTTTGATACAATCCCTTGTATAAAAGTTTTCTGATACAGAAACTGAATCTTTATACTAAATTTTCGCATAAATTATATAAATTATATAAATTATATTTTACTTACAATATTTTTTTATAGGTATTTTTGTTAATTCTGATTTTATAAACCTGAATCTTAATTTTATGAAATCAGAATTTGTAAATTTGACCATGGAAAATGACTTCATAAACATGACAGATTATATTGAAGCAAAAGGTGTTCATCTTAGATGTCCAATATAGTTGGCCTCCCGATTAAATACATACATGTAAATTATGAGGGATATTTTATCATGGGGCAGTCATGTACCCAACCAAACATTTTACACTGGGAGTTAATCCTAAGATAGAAGCAACCATCTATATAATTATCAATTGTGCTACCCTGTGGGGCTTTTATGTAGACTATATGAATATATGATATGTGGATTACTGTTTCATCTAACAAAACACAATCAACATTTGATCGCTACCCGAGTCTCTCTGAGTAGTTCTTTTTCTTTTTTCTTTTATTTTCTAATTGAAAAATAAGATCATTCTAAGTATTAACATATAAGATGACACATAGTAAGAACAATAGAGTGATGTGTTTCTCTGTCTATTGACCCATATTAAGCAGTATTTCAAACCCTTTCTCGCCAAACCTTGAAAATTCTTTCAGGTATGGGAATGTTCAGCTCGGAACAAACCAGCAGCACTATACCTCTTGTGTCACTCGCTAATGACATATTGTTGATTGTGATGGCTATCGAAAAATTATTTTCGATGTCACGGAATCCGGTGAACCCATCCATTTCAGAGTGCCCAAAACATGCCGAACTATTGCTCGGGCAGTTGAAATTCGTAAAACCTAGTGTAAACTTACCATTAATTACGTTGAAAATTGAAA
>JBBPFP010000060.1:3381111-3393819 GCA_037974795.1 Kaempferia galanga | reverse complement strand
AGAACATGTTTAATTCATAAATTAAGAAATTCTTTATAAAAATCTTTAAATTTGTATTTAGATTCAAAATTAAAAGAAAGATATTTTATGGAAAAAAATTTAGTTAATGATTCTTTTAGTTTATTATTAGAATATAAAAATAAATCTGAATCAATACTATCACTAGTTGAAGAAAATTTAAATAATTATGTTTGAGAATCGTTAAATCCATATACCATAGGATGCTTCATTTCTACGTGTCATTTCGATGACCCATAGCTACAACCAGCTTAGAATTTGTAAGAAGCATTGTTATATTTACATTTTGCACGTAATTCTTCCAACGGAAAAGAAACATTTTCAAAATGTTTCGTGAAAATAGAAGATTTTACAGGGTCAATTTTCTTATCCTTAGAAGTAATTGCACCAGTACTTCTATTTAGAGTATCAGAATCGGAAGGTGCCCAGTCTTATCATCGGTGGATTGAATGTTGGAATCATCATACGATTTCACTATTTTCTTTCCCCTTTGAGATCGAGATGGTGAATTTCCACGATTTTTTTCCATTATAATTGAAAGTTGGAAATGAAAGTGTGTAAAAATGGAGACTTAAAGTCAAAATGCTTAGAGAATGTGAAGTTGAGAATAAAAGTAGAGAAGCTGTGTATAAAAATGAGAAAGTGAACTCTCTATTTATAGAGTTCAGATAGTAACATACATTAAAAATCGTAACCATTGGTTAAATGATCTTAACCGTTGAAGAAATATCCAAAAAATCATCTCCACTTCCTTCAATGGCTAGGAACCGCCGGTTCCAATGGCTACAAACCAGGGATTCCAACAGATACAGTTAAAAAAATGGAACGGACAGACCAAACCAATAATTAACCGCGGTCAACCGATTTTTGGAGGTCTGAAATTGTAATTGGCTGGGCATTCTACTAGGTCAGTTATGATTACGATTCCACCTGATGACCGGGGTTAAATCTATCACATATGCCGAGTGGATCAAGAGGTGTGCAACTATTGGGCCACTATATTTAATAAATAAATAAATATCGTATTTTGAGCATTCATTGGTGAGTGGAAGGAATTTAATATATTGTATTACATTTTAATTTTATTATATCAATTAAATTATAAAAAATAATTACGTATATCAATATATAATTTGTGATCAATGTAAAAATTCCAAATTTTCAGCTATCATGCGTCCGAGACAAGCCGCCAGATTTGAAAGGGGCGGGTGGTGACCCATCTAGGAGACAGCATTACACCAAAGCTTAATAATAAATAGTGGACACTCAATTAATTAGTTTTCTCAATTATGCATTTTTTTTAAAAAAGAAAGTTTTTTAAGATAAGAATCTATATTATTAATATACTTCTCTTTATTACCACCAATATATCAAGTATCAAATGGTTTATATAAATTTATTGGAGTAAATTACTCTTAGTAATTAGAAAGGATAATTGAATGGTTTATTCTGTCTAATCTTGAGAAAATTATGAACTTTAATATTAAACTTGACTTAACCATGAAGTAATTCGGAATTATGATAATTCAAAGCGATTTGAGAATAAAAGAAAGGAAGAAATTTGTCAGCAAACATAAACAATTTAGAGGTTTACTTATTCAAATAAATTTACAAATGTTTGCTAGTAAACAACAGTATGAACACCGAGGGAGTGAATTCCATGGAAATCATCCCGAGCAGCAAAAGAATCTCCTTCCAACGGTTCTCATTTCATTGGTCAAGTTAATCCCGGATGATCTTGGAAGACGAGTTCTCACAAGCCTCTTAGCTGCAGAGAGAAACTAAAGTTGTCAAATAGGTTGTAAAAATTTGATATAGGTAGCAGTTTTTCAATCAAACCATCAGATTCCAATTCAACTAATTCAACTAGTCAGACCAAAATTGGTCTTTGGTTGAATTGGTTGGCTCAATTTCAAAAACACTGGTTCTGAATGCATCAAAATGGTGAAATACAAGGACTAATGGTGATAGGTACCTATTTCATAGAAGAGTTCGTTGATGTTCTCGGCTGTTTTTGCTGAAGTTTCAATGAAGAACAACCCGTGTTCTTGAGCATATTGCAATCCTCCCTGAGACGTAGTGGAAGTATCAGAGTGCAAATCCGCTAGTATTAGGATGGAATTGAGAATGGAACACAATGATTGCATTCATTTGATTTCACTGAAATGGAATGAGTTCAAAGACATCGAACAAAGAGAGTAGAGAGTATAGATTCCAAAGATGTATAATTCCTTTAAGTTTCAAGTCATTTCTAATCAACTTTGAGTTAACCTGAAGTTCCAGTTTCATTACAAGAATCAAAAGTAGTCACTTTACCTCGGTCTCCACCTTCCTCTTTGCTTCCAAGTCAACCTTGTTCGCCACTAGAGCCATTATCAGATATGGATTTCCTAGAATGAGAAAGCTTTATCAAGATAGAGAGATTTCAGATCGAATCAGTATTTTGATATACCAATTTATTGATACAAAGTATCAATTCCGGAGGCTATAACTTAGTAGTCACTTGACAAATCATGTTTACATACCAAATAGAAGCAAGAAAATACTTGACTAGCTTGTAAGCATTACTGAAATTTGAAGTACATTGCACATTATTCAAATTTTCGTGTATAAGCCATGTTTAAGATGATCTTAAATTACCTTGCCTTTGAAGTTCCAGAACCCACTTTTGTGCCCTAATGAAGGAATCCTGAGGAAGAAAAAGTAAATGTCTACTTAACAGAAAAAAAACAGTTCTTGATCTCTCAAGTTTTACTTACGACAAAACCAGATATGACATGTAAACCACAAGAACTAGAAGTAAAGTATGTGCCATTGCAGACTGACAATTGGAACACAGATTGATATGAGCATGACCAAGATTACACAAATAAACAATTTTAAACTGTAATATTGTTTTTTAAAACCATAAATACATATTGATATCTTCCTAATAGCTTAAGTTTTTTGTAGGCCACCCACAAATCTTTTACTATGCATACAAATGTTCACATGGTACACGAAACTCCTACCCATTCAACACCGAACATGGATGAAGTTTAATATATCTTAGTACCTACAACCTAAACCAAAGAGTTCAAGAAATATCTTAGAGTATATTTTGATGAACTGTTTACCATGCTTGAGATATCATAGACCACGATAGCTGCAGCTGCACCGCGATAATACATCGGAGTTAAACTATGATATCTCTCCTGTCCAGCCGTGTCCCATATATCAAATTTTATAGTCGCCTCATTTAGTGAGATAACTTGAGAGAAGAATGCGGCTCCTACTGTCGATTCCTGCAAACCAAGCATTCAATTGCTTGTGCACATTCCCAAGATACTCAAGCAAATAAACAAAGATAGTGAAGAAGTTATAAACCTGACAGTCGAAATATTGGCCTTTGACAAACCGTAGCACTATGCTTGTCTTTCCTGTTCCCATATCTCCAAGCAACACCTATGAAGCATCCAGATAATGACAATTTTGATCAATTTTTACTAGAATTTACAACAACAACAAAGCTACATGGATCATCCTACGTCATTGGGTTCGATCCTCTACTATATCATCATTTATATTTGAATGAATTTTATCCTATTTTATCATTGCTAATTAAGTCTTCTTTGATCGACCAATTGAATGCTCTAGAATCATCCTCTCTCTATTGAGATTGACAAATCTTTCTAAGCTAACCATATTGTTTCAGATCTAATCTCCTCCAAAGGCTGAACGTGAATCCTTCTCCCAAAAGCAGTTCCTATCCTTTGGCACTAGAAGGAACATCTATTTGAAACCACAAGAAGATTCCCAGAAAGAACATTAAAAAGCTAACTCAACAGCTAAAAGGTTGGGCCGATCGGAACAATCATCTCCACAAGGTCAAAGTAACTCATGTGGATCCTTGATGAAAGTGACCAAGACCTCTCCAAGCTTGAAATGTCCAACTCAAAGGATTCAAACGACCAATATGGGGGCCTCTCTTCCCTTGCCTCCATATCCTAATTCCTAAACAATTATTCTGTTTGGGAATAATTAGGGCCAGAAGACGACACATCAAGTGCAAGATCAACTAAAAAAACAACATTTGATGGTTCAAGAACGAGCGCGAAGGGAAGACATACCCACCAGCTTGGCTTGGATGCTGTTGTTGCTCGCCGTCCCGGCCATGGCAGAACTCCTCCGACACAGGACGAAGCCTCAAGGGATCATCAAAAGAAAAATGAGTCGATTGCATATAGCAAGCAATGGGAAGGAGGGAAGGAATGGTAGGTGCGACTCCAATGTTTGAACGTCGGTTGCCATGCGCCTTTCCTTCCATTCCAACTGTTCTTTCTGGGGAGAATTGAATCCCTTTGGCTACGGACTTCTCCTTTTCAAACCCTAAATTCAACCGGCCCGGTCTGCTCCGAATGTGACATGAACCGTTTCGTTCCAAATAATCTTTAGTGCTTCGAAATATTACTTATTTTGTCATTAATTTCGGACTCAGTGAGCCACTTTTGAACGGCCCCCAAAAAACCGAACCGGAATGTTAACGTTAAAGAGTCACTGTTGGGCCACATGGCCTTTTATGCTTGACTTTTGCAATCTACTCCACTGACATCCCTTTATTACTCTTTCACGTATTTATTTTTTTGGAAAAATAAAGCATATCAATTACATGAATTCATATTTTTAAAAATAAAATATAGGTCACAATTGTTTATCTTAATTTTCTCCGAAAATTATTTAATTCAGCAAGAAAATTTGAAAAAGAAAAAGAATGAAAATTCTAAGCGGTGAAAGCAATTTCTTCAGCTCAAGTGCAGATTTAAAATGTTTATGGATCTATGTGAAATATACTCAAACTTAAATGACCAACTAGAAATGGTGGCTACACCAACCACACTCTGAGCTGTTTTGTCTTCTTTCCGTTTCCCGTATTTGGTTGTCCTTCGCCTTCCTACTCTAACTGCGTCTCCTCGCCTTCCTCCTCTTCGAATCTCTCCTGGGATTGCTAGGTACAGAGATCAGCAAAGATGTTTGATTGCTTGGTCGGAAGCAAGTTCTCCTTCAAATGGTAACTTTTTGTTCTTTAATCACTTTCTCGCGGCCATCTGGTTCCTATTTGTTTTTTTTTTATCTCGAGGGGTAATCACTTTCTCGCGGCCATCTGGTTGCTATTTGTTTCTTTTGTTCTCGAGGGGAAATTTTTTGTTTTGCTAATCTATTAAGCATGAGTTCGTACGATTTTCACCGCGTATGATCGCAGCAAGCACGCGGTGAAGTGTACAAGGTCGCGAATCGAGGCGATCTGGAAGAAGAAGCAGGCCATGGTGAGGTTCCTCAAAATGGACGTCGCCGACCTCATTGCCGCCGGCCATGAGTCCAACGCCTTCGAAAGGGTATTTGTCTTCCAATTTCCGTTTTTTTTTTGTCGCCGTCTCCTTGGTCAGTAGTTACCAGTGGATTTAGAGTAGGGAGTTAATGCGGTTTAAATGTCATCAGCTGGCTTTTTCTGCTTTAAAAAGATGAAAAATTTTCACTGTGGTGGTGAAATAGGCTTTTCAGTGGATCGATGACGTTGGGCTTCGCATCTACTTTTGCTTTTACTTTCTGCGTTTTCATCAAAATGGGGGCAGGGATTTACTAGGGCTCCACTGTTCAAAAATTGTCATTTTCCTTTATGATTGCCCTAAGTACATTGTGGGGCATGCATGCTTTAATGGAGGTCCGAGTAATTGTTTCTTTTTCTGCTGCGTGAAACAGATGGACGCACTCATTTGTGAGATAAATCATGCGTCTAGCTATGAAATGATTAAACAATTCGGTGAAGTTGTCTTGAATCAGCTCCCAAGCCTACAAAAGCTGAGGTACCAAAAGAATTCTACTTGCTGTACAAATACTATGCTTCTTAAATAAACAGTTCTACATTCTTCAAATGCTAAATTACAGCTTTTGGCTTAGAACTAATTCATTCGTTTGATATTTTATTTCGATGTGAATGAAGGTCATATGGTTATTTTTTCCAGTTGCTTCATCTTCAAAAAAGTATAGCATAATAAGAATCACTAATGTAGCTCATATGGAGTTCGAATTCAAATGTACATTACATGAGCCTAAATGTAACTACTTATTATAAATGTTTTTATATGATATTCTCCGATGGATAACTTCAATTTTCTTTCAATTTATTGATGTGTGCTTATCAGATGGTTTTTGTTATTTTGATGTACAGAGTAAAGTCAGGTTGAACTGGTTGCATGCGATGAATAATGATGCACTTCAGAAGTTGCATAATTGAGTCTGAAGAGCATTTGAGATGCCCAAGTTATGTTAGATTATGGAGGAAAAATGACAAGAAGTTAATAGATATTGTTAATTGACATAGTGAATACTGTCGACACAAGTTATAAAAGTGATGGAAAGCTGATGAGATTGAGTATAGGAGACAAATATTAGATTGGCATAACAAGCGATCAGTGTGATATAAAATTGTTGGTTTATGCAGAAACTGTAAATAATGTCACGCAAACTACAATGATTTTAATCCAATAAAATTTATTTCCTAAAATAAAATATTTATACACTTTTTGCACATTTCTATCTTATAGAGATAAAAAATATTGAGTAAGCGGGCCAAATAGCTCAACTGTCAACCTTTCAGAATTGAAGAAATTTGATTGCTATTTTCTACATTTCAACAATCTTTGGTTGATATTTATATTCATAGGGAATGCCCTCAAGGAGCAGTGGAAGCTGTGTCAACTCTGATTTTTGCTGCGGCTAGATTCTCTGATCTGCCAGAACTATGCGACCTTAGGCGTATATTTACAGATCGATATGGGGGTCCTATGGAATCATTCCTAAATGCAGAGGTTCTCAACAGTTTGTGCTTTTCCTGCTAAAAATGTTATATTGTGAATCATGTTCTCATAATCGAGAATGGTTTTTTTTCCAGTTTGTTGAGAAAATTCAGAAGAAGACATTTTCCAAGGAAGACAAGTTACAAATGATGCAAAATATAGCAGAAGAGTTTTCTGTTAGATGGGATTCTTCGGCATTTGAACATAAATCATCTAATTCCCCTCCAAGGAAATATGTGAGTTCTGATAGAGTAAAAACTATCTGTTTTGCTAATAAAACAAATATCTGTTTCAGTTTTTTTGTTGATACATTTGCTTTTTGAGACAAATTGCATTCCTATAGTTATCACTGCTGTTTTCATTTCAGGAACATCCTACTAAAGTTGTGCCTCTTCATTCTGTGAATAAGGCAACTCGGATAATGTTGACTGAAGGTACAAAGGTCCAATCTTTACCTAAGAAAAAGTGTAAGCTAAAGGCTACGACCATTGAACAGTGGCATCGGCAAACAGATTCGAAGGATAATCATATGATTGCAACTGTTAGTCCCAGCAATGCTCCATGTGAGAAGGCAAGAAAGGCAGAAGCCATTGAGATCGAGAATGTGAAGCCATATCTGGACGACGGGGTAGTTCCTCTGTATGTTAATAAAATAAGCAATCAGACAGATGGAAATGATGAGACTAAAGGTGTTTGGTATAATAAGACAGCAAAAGTGCTGGAAAAGGTGGACCCAATTGTTCCTGAGAAGAAAGGAGTTTACTTAATGAAGCCTTTAAATGAGAAACAAGTCATCCCTCCATATGCCAAATCAAACGGGAGTAATAATTATCGCCAAGAGGAGGAGAAGATCAGAAATGACTCGCAGTATGATTCTTCACAAAGATACGTTGAAATGGTGTATCCTGCTGAAAAGAAAAGGCAACCAACCAGTTTGGTTTCACCTTATGTAAAACCAAAAGTCAGTGGCCTTTCTGTAATCAATGATGTTAAATCCATTCAAAAACTGGATTCTACTTGTGTCATTTCTGATGATGGCAAGGATGAAATTCTTGGCAATGCGGCAAACACAGGTAATTCGTTGCAGAGGAAGTTGCAGAAATTAACAGTCAGTGAGACCAATGACAGTGTGCTAACTGAAATGATTGATAGAGCCTTTTATCATGAGAAGAACAGAAGCCGTACCCCAAGAGACCGAAGAAGATATACAAGAAGGCAAAGTGCTAGTTGCATTCACGATTATTATGACAACGGGAAAACAATAAAGAGTTATCATGGTGAACCTATTGAAAGTGAAGTAGACACCAGAAAAGGACATCAAGGCAGGCACATTGCAGGTGCCAATGCCAATTACTATCATGACAGGAAGACCAGCGGTAGACAGCCAAGAGAACCAATTGATGATGAGATGGACAACCCAAGAAGGCATGCAAGCTGGAAGAGCGGAGGTTGCATTGAGGAGTACTATGATGTGGGGAAGACTGTCGATAGACATCCAACTGTACTCATCGACGATGAGTTAAACACCCGAAGAAGACGACATAGAAGTAGGCATAGTGCTGGTAACGACTGTGATTACTATGATGATGGGAAGACCAGAATTAGGCTTCCGAGAGAACATATTGTTGGCAAGGACAGCCGGAGGTATTCTAGTTGGAAGAGTGGTGGTTATAAAGTTGAATACTGTGAGGAGACCCACACCAGTAATAGGCATCGAAATGAACCCATTCATCAAGAGTTAGACAACCGAAGGCAGCACAGAGGCAGGAAGAATGAGGATGACGTTTGTGTTTACTATGACAAGGGGAAGATCGCAACTAGATACACAAGGGAGCCTTCAGATGGTCAGGTGGACAACCAGAGAAGACATAAAGGATGGAGAAGTGCTGGCACAATTAGTGAGTTTTATGATCAGATGGACACTTCCATAGACCACTGCAAACGTGCAGAGAGGACCCGAACACCAACACCAACTAAGTCTCGAAGAAACAAGGACTGGCAAGATGCTGCAAGATATGATGAGTACGACAATGATGAAATGGTCATGGATAGGCTCTTGATTCACTATAGCAGAAAAGGGACTCCGAGAGGATGCACCCACAAAACAAGGAGAAACACGAATCCTCTGAGAGATCATGTTCTTGATTCAGATAGACCAAGAGCATCTGCACCTCCTTTAGATAGAACAACCTCGATGCCACCTGAACCGGTTGGCCAATCTGAAGTAGTTTCCAAGGTCCCTGCTCGAGTTGAATCAATGCAGCGCAACATGCCAAGTTCAAATGGCATTCGAGTGCATCCAAGACTACCGGAATACGATGAGTTGGTTGCACGTTTTGCCTCCTTCCAAAAGGTATGAACCTCAATAGTAGTACCATACAGTTCCTGTTTTACTCTTGTTAACAAATTTTAGCAACTTGAAACATTTGAAAGAACTTATATATGACTATATTCTATTTTTGAAATTTCAGAACTTAGATGATCCATTGTCCTCTTTGCTTTATTGTAAATGATGTCTATGATCAGAAAAGCATACTTTCAGATTCAGTGTGCTATATAACATTTAGTTCAAAGCTATCATGGAAAGAATATCTTGATTGAAAGAAAAAAAAAATTGAGTAGACAAAAGAGGAATGAGTAGATAGAGGTGATGGTGGTGACAGTGCAATATTTGTTTGGTCACCATGCAAGTGGGCACCCAAACAACTTATGAAGGGCCCTTTTATCATCATCACCACCACCACCCACTGAGCTTTTGCTTTCACATCCACTATGGACAATGAGTGATCTCCAACTAAACTTTCTTCGATGATAATCTGAACTATCATTCAATTTTTTGCATTTGATATCGTATTTATGTTAGCAATTTTTTTCTTCAAATTCAAACATGATTGCATCAAATGGTTTTTTTAATCGTTTATTAGAATCTATTCTGAATAGCTATCCTTGATAGCTTGGAGGACAAAAATCAACACATCTATGCTTTTGTTCTTTGAAATCCATCACTATGGTATTATATTTCAAAAATTAACATCACCCTCTTTTGAAGAAGTAGAATTTGATCGGCTACGTCCTTTAGGAAATTTGAAAGTTAAGTGCGTCTTTTCTGAATTTTACAATTTTAAATACATCTTTAGCACATGTTGGAAGACTAGAATAGGAAACAAGTATATCTTTTAAAAAAATATGATAATTAAGGGCATCTCCAATGATTAAATCTTTAGATGAGATTTATACTTTTAAAAAATATGATAATTAAGGGCATCTCCAATGATTAAATCTTTAGATGAGATTTTTTTTGTAGCCTCCAATGTACCACACCAAAAATGTAAAAATCTACTATTCTCTCTGTAATGAAAAAAATCTCCCTACAAATTTTTTTTATGAACCCTACATTATAAATCATATATCTCCCTGCATTGCAAATTATAAATCACAATGCTACACTATTTTAACATTAATTGTGTGTTTCATCTTTAAGAGAAAAAAATAGGTTTGAATTTTCACTACTACTCTTAAATTACAAATCTCAAATATCACTTCTATAATGATTTACATTTTTTTGTTGAGTTTTTTTATTTATAAACCATCAATTCCACCTGCTTTTTGGACTTGTAATTTTATAGATAATATTTTTTAAAATAAAATAATACTTTCTCTTGCCATAATTTTTTTAAAAAAAAAATTTCCCCTAAATCTCAATGAGTTTGGAAAGTATTTTAGTAATGGAATTGAATTGAATTCTAGAATTAAATTGAATTCCTTGATTTGTAATCTATCAGAATTAATTAAATTCTTATATTTTTACTATTTTATCCTTCATCAATAAAATAAAATATAATATATACATAGAGAGTTATTTAATAATTTTAATTTTAAAATGAATTAACATGTCAAATTAAAATTCTTTGGGTCGGATTTACTTAAAAGATTTTGAATAAAACTCAATTTTAATTCTTAGTAATTTTATCCTAAAAAATTATGCAAGGATTATAATTGAATTCTAAACGACAGTTACATTCAATTCTATTCCTTTTTAAACTTGCCGTAAAGTGTTCGACCAAGGTGATGGGTGGTCCCACCTTCAATCCTTTCCCTCTTCTTTTACACTGAATTTAGAATCCCCACATCTCTCCTCCGTCGATCCTGTGCTTTCCCTTCCTTCTCGCATGGAGAAGTGCAGGTCGTTCCCGGACTCCTCCTCCTATTACTCCTCCGTCCCCGGCGGCGGATCCGGCCACGAGAACCTCTCCAACTCGTACAGCTTCAACGGGCCGAGCGGGAAGGGCGAGGGCTTCGCCAGCGCGGCCGACCCCGAGCTGAAGCGGAAGCGGCGCGTCGCCTCCTACAACTCCTTCGCCGTCGAGCGTAAGCTCAAGTCCTCCCTCAGCAACAGCTTCAAGTGGATCAAGAACAAGTTCGCAGACGCCCGTAACGGAGTCTGATCGACAAAGGCACGTATCAATTTAGCAATCCATCCATCCATCTATACATGTGTCCTCTTTTCGATTGAATCTTTTTCCTTAGGGTTTGGTTTGTTCTGTTGTCTATCCTGTGTGGAAGTTATTGGCTAGGGTTCGATGGTTTGGGGTGGATAAAATTGGAACTTTGCAGTTGTTCATAAAGCCTCAGTTCATCTTGGAGATGCCTTTGTTCATCTCCGAACGTTTTCCTAAATTCCAATTTTCTTGAATGTCTCTGTTTTCTTCTGAAAATTTCTTGGTCTCCCGTTCCGATATTCTCCATTGTCTGTCGACTGAAATCCTCTCTCTCTCTGTGTGAATGAACTCCTTGTCTTTTGGAATTTGTAATGTCTCATTCTGCCTTTGGCAAAATGATCAATTGGCGTTGTTGCCTTTTGCGTTTTGGTGATAAAAAAAGTTCATCTTTTCCAATTGCTTATGAAGTTTGTGTTCATCTCTGAAAACCTTCTTCAAAGATCCCTTTTTATCACGGAAGAATCGTTTTCTAAAGTTTCTAAGTATTTGTCTAAAGATTATGAAGCGTTTACATTACGTTATATATATTTGGTCCTAATTGTAAAAAAATATCCTTTCATAAGAATAATTCCACAATCAATTAAAAATTTTAATTTGAAATTTAGAGTGAAATTTGATGATCAATTTGTAGTATAATCTCTTGAGCATCTGGAAAATTTATAATTTAAAATATTTAGTTTAATGTATTTATATTTATTGATAAAAGATATTAATTTGAATTATTAAAATAAAATAATTAGTATCAAAAATATTCTTAGGTACGTAAAATTTAAAAGACTGCCCTTTGTTTTATTTTAATTATCATCGAGGGCATCTCAAATTAAACAATTTAAAAATTATATATGTATTTTTATTTTAAAATATCACATTGTAATAATTTTAACTATATTAAAATATTTTAAATTTATCCAATAATGATTTCTCCAACAAATTGCTTTGATGAAAATTGTTTCAGGCCAAATATGAACAACTTGACCAAAAACTAAAACAGTTTTGATCAATATTTTTTTTTAAAAAAAAAGCAATTTTTGACTAACAATTTTAATCATTTCTAGGAAGAAATTTTAGGATAAAAACATTCTTTTTATATTGTCAATATGGAATAATTTCCCCGGCAACGGTGCAGCTTGCACTCGGTGCAACGTGAATAGGATCACTTAGCCATGTTTTATAATTTGAAAAATGGGTGTCATGAGAGTACATCCCACTAAATCAAAGAAAGATAATAAAGTGCTCCCACGGGCTGGATCAGCTGGTAAGTGATTTGGAGTTAACTCAAATGGTCGTAGGGTCGAAGGTCGTCAGTTGCACACAAGAATAAAATCTTGGTCTGCTGGCCTAAAATTCCTGAGACCCCC
>JBBPFP010000060.1:3325316-3338595 GCA_037974795.1 Kaempferia galanga | reverse complement strand
CTTGAGAGATTATTAGGGGCAAGACAAAGTACATGTCACAATATTATAGAGCGGTGCATTGGGGTGCTCAAAGTAAGGTTCTCAATTTTAAAAGATATGTCAAACTATCCAATTACTAGGCAACACGGGCAGAGCCACGTGCAAGGCTACCCGGGTTGTAGCCCGGGTAGTTTTAATGGTGAAAAGGTAATTTTTTAAAAGAGAAAGGGGAAAAAATAGAAATAATAGGAAACTAACCTGGGTAACTGTCCGTACTCGTGGCCACAGCCCGGATAGATCACTTGGACCGGCTCCGCCATTGCTAGGCAAAGATTAATTCCAGTTGCATGTTGTGAGGTGCATAATTTCATATGTTGGCATCATGCAGTGGATAATTTATTTATGGAATACTCTTTTAATAACATGCTCATGTTTGGAGTTGAAGGTGATTTTGATGATCCAGAGCTGATTCCAATTGATACGAGCCAAACAGCTCAGGGTGGGATACATACGTGATGAAATTGCAAGACATATGTTGAATGATTATATGGAGCATCATCGATAATTAGCTTTGTATTTAAGTTTAATATATATGAACATGTGAAACTAAAAGCAATATGTTAGGGCATATGTTAAAGTGACGTTTGGTTTAGGAGTTTGTGAATGAAGGAATGAAATAATAGATATATAAGGTGTTGGTTAATGGTTTGAGAATAACCACATTAAAATCATTTATAAATAATCGGGAATGGACAAAACTCAAGTAAAGTGGCGGGTTTAAAATTCATTCCCATCTTTTTACGTGTCTTTTTTTCTTTTTAGGAGTGATTCCGATATAATTAAAAATATTTGTGAATTTTAATTTAGGATTAATTTAAATTTAATAATTAATTAATTAATAATTGATAGATTAAATATTACTAATTAATTAAGGATTAATTATTAATTAATATTAATTGAAGTAATTGATTAGTTGTTTTAATTTGAATTTAATTTAGTATTAATTAAATTAATTAATTAGGGATTAATAATTGATTGATTGAATTTGAATTGATTTAGAATTAATTAATTAAATTAATTAATTAGGGATTAATAATTGATTGAATTTGAATTGATTTAGGATTAATTAAATAATTAGGGATTAATGATTGATTGATTGAATTTGAATTGATTTGGAGTTAAAATAATTAATTAATTAGGGATTAATTATTAATTAGTATTAATTGAAGTAATTGATTAATTATTTTAATTTCAAATTTAATTTAGGATTAATTAAAATAATTAATTAACTAATTAATCACTTTAATTCTAACTTAATTAATTATTTTAATAAAAGCTAAAATTAATTAACTAACCAATTATTAAATTCTAAATTAATTAATCCTAAACTAAATAAATTAATCAATTACTTTAGTTAATATTAATTAATTATTAAACCTTAATTCAAAATGAATAAATTAATTAATCAATTATTTTAATTAATCCTAAATTAAATTAAAATTAATTAATCAATTAATCATAAACTAAATAAATTAATCAATAACTTTAATTAATACTAATTATTAATTATTAAATTTTGATTCAAATTTAATTTAATTACGCCACCTTAATATATTAACTATTTTACTTACAATTTTCCATATTAAATTTTCTTTTCTATAAAATAGAAATATCAACGCATTTTTTATTTTCTAAAAACTATATTAGAGAACAAAAAATGAAAATATAAAAGGAGAAGTAGAAAATAATGATTTTTTTACTAGCCAAACGCTCTCTAAAATTATTTAAGTTCTTTATCTAATTTATATGAAGTCATTTCAATGAAAAATCATTTAGATAAATAAAAATATTATTTTATCATACAAAATTCGCTTAGATAATTGATATCATCTATTAAAATAGATTCCTTTTGGGGAAAAAAGTTTACTAATTTTGCAAAAATGAATTAAAATTTACAGCTCTTTAGGAATAATACCCTAGGCGCGTCGTGCAATATGGAAACTTATGGAGGGCGTAAAATGAAATTTCTCTTTTAAGATCTCGCGAATCTTTCCATTAGGTTGCCACTCGCCGCTCTGAAATCTGCGGCGGCTGATCTCAGCCTCCTCCTCCTCGCTCCGAAGGTAACAAATTTAGGGCTTTATGCTGTAGAATCGATTTGTTTCTATCTTGGACTTTAGAACATCCATCAATTTTTGTTGATTGCATCTTCGTATATTTCTCTTGCGCACCATCTCCGTGTCGTTTGACTTTAAAAGTAGCAGTTTTTGTTTCCCGTCGTAACTGGCATGTTCTTGTCTATTATTCTCTTAAAATTCGTGTTTTTTTACTCTGGGCTAAGCTTTTGTGCAATTATGTTAGGGTCCAGGGTTTCTATACTCGTTCAGCTGTCTGAGGACTTACATTTGACTTATTTTGTGTCATAGTTTTTGCTTGTGTAATCGGTTGTCTACGTTTTGCATGCTTTGCTCGTTGTTTGGAGGATCAATCTGCTGGGTTGTCTTCTTTTTTTGTACTTTTGTTGTCCACCTCATCTTGTTTAGAACAGACGCATATAATTTGTGCCGTGATCTTAGTAGCTTAGCAGCGTAAACGAAATCATTGTCCTTACGTTGGCCGATTTATTAGGGAGTGTAACGTTGGACTTTCCCTTACTGTGGATATGCAATGATTTGTGCCAAGATCGTTGCAGCTTACTATTAGCTAAATCATTGTTCTGCCATATGTTATTTACTGGTAACTGTAAGGTTGGTGCTTGCTGTGGATATGCAACACCAAATGAACTATTCAGACTGCATCTTTTTTTCTTCTTTTCTATGAGCTCTCTTTCTCATATGCCCATTTATTTTATTTTGCATGTTTGATTTTTTTATGTACCTCTCATGAGTTTTTAGAGGACACTCTTTGCTGTAGGGAATTTCGTTTTGTGTTAAATTGCCTTCTAAATGATGCAGATAAAGGTGAAGGCAAGCAGGAAAAATGGGAAAAAAGAACAACCCTATTGTTTTCCTAGATGTAGAGATCAATGCGGAAGCAACTCGTAGAATGGTGTTTGTGGTATTGGATTTATTGTGCCGCTATTAGTCTAAAATATTTTGTTTGTTTTTCTGATTCGTCACTTAGTCTAAGTAGTTAGATTCCTTCAAATCAATTCATATCTTGTTAGAGGGTTGACAAGTTACTTTTTGGCAGCTTTTTGCTGACATTGCTCCTAAGACAGCTGAAAATTTTCGAGCACTCTGCACAGGTAACTAAGTTTACCAAGGATACTAATTTTCACCATGTCAATGTTAGTTCTTGTTTTTATCCACTCACGTGTTTGTTTACACTTATGTGGAGGATAGAGACTGAAAATTATTCGGTCTTGAAGTTTGTACTCTGAGAAAACTGAGGTTAATGATCTATGGGCATGGACATGAATGCACCCATATGGCCATGTAGATGTTTCTTGGTTTCAGCTTGGACGTTTTCTTTTTGCCAAATGCACGCTCCTATCCTGTATCAAACCATGCATGGAAATAGCAGAGACTGTATAATTTGCCTTTGAAATTTATGTCATGGCAGCAAAGATCTTGTTAGTGTTGAGTAAATCTAGCCAAAAGTTGATACCATATATGATTTGTTAAATTTTGGAGGCTCCTTGTCGGCTTGTCCTAACTTGAAGTCTAACAATGCAAAACACAATGCCTTTTCCCCCTCCCCTTTCTAATCACTGGAATATGTAAGTGCCCATTCGCATGAGCAGCCATCTGTGCTGGTTCTAGACAAGTGTCACTCAAGATGGCCTTGATTACAAGTTGTTGAACTCATGTGATAATGCAACTGATCACTGAATCATAAATTGTGCTATTTAAGTAATCTGGTGAAGTTATGTTCATGCCTAATTCCTGTGCTCAACAAGCTTGTTGTTTCATTTCTTTTCTTTTCTTACTGTTTTTAACTGCGTAGATGACTGTCAGCAGTTTGGCATGCGCCTTGTATAACTGTGACATTGTTCTTTCTTTTGTGATGTCTGTTGACTACTTGGATAAGCTAGTTGATGATCCTTATAAGCTGGAAATACATCCTCTCTCTTTTCCTTCCATCTGTATAATACAGTAAGATGAATCTGTACTTCATGGGAGTTTGATTTTTTTTTCTTTAAAATTTTAAAGTGTAATCATGGGTAGGAGTCGTAGGGGAAGAATTAATTTCCAATTTTTTTACTGCTAATATTTTTCTTCATTATACTTTGCCTTTGTTGAGTCATCAATGAGATTAATTGCTGAATGATTGTTAGATAATATCTCATTTGATACAACTTTTTTTTCCTGGTTCTAAATCTTTTTTAGCTGGTGCTGCATTACATGAATTATTAGATAAAAAGGATCTCTTTCTGAACCATTGTTACATAGTATCTCAGTTTGTTCAACTCCTCCTTCATTAATTGCTTAATGACTTTTTCTTACAGGTGAAATGGGATATGGGCCTAATACTGGGAAGCCTTTGCATTACAAGGGTTCAATTTTTCATCGCATCATTAGGGGCTTTATGGCACAAGTATGTTCTTATTTCTTTGTGGGATTTACGCAGTTGTCTTTTATTATTGCTGATGCTGGTTGCCTTCAGTTCTCTTGTTGCTTCAAGTTAGATGTGATAGCCTTTTTTCTTGTCGTTTTTGCTTGTTTAAGCTGTAGGATACAGGGCAGATGGTCACGACTGCTTTTCTTGTCATATTTTTTATGAGGTTGTATATTGTTGTGTCTTATCACTGAAATATTTTTCATCTAACTCTGTTCAACCGATCTTTTGTGATTTATTACAAGTCAAAGTGGCAATTGACATGATAATTAATTTGGCAGGGTGGTGACTTTTCAAGACGTGATGGTATGCTTTCTACAGTTTTTTTTTTTTTAATTCTTTATTTTGATTATCACTGTAGTTATGATTCTAGGATAGAATCTCTCTATAGAGCATGTGCAGTTTCTTATTGTCATTGCTGCATATTTCAACATTTTATTTGTCTAAGAATCTGGACGTTCCTTCTATACTTATATATCTTAAGATTAGATTGACCTGTTAGTCTGCTTCATATGTGATGGAAAACTGCAACTTTTTGGATTAGTTTTAATCCGTTTAATAAAATCTGTTTTTGTTAACTATTTTTGCGTGTTTGGCAGTTTATCTATATGGTTTAAAGCATGCTTATGAGTGTATGTGTCATTTTCTTTTCTTCTACTTGTAATTAGACACCTTTTGCTTGGCTCTCAGTTTTAGCCTTTATCATTACTTTCTCTTTGGTAGTTACCATTCAGACGCTCTATTATTATTAGTATAAGATTAAAATTGGGTTGTTGGAATTCATAAAGAAAAAGGAACAAGGCTGAATGTCTAGAAGTCATTAGAATTGTTCTGCAGCTCGTCCTTCATGTGTTCCTATGGATCACATTCTTTGGCATTTAGGGAAGCACGTGATTGTATAAGAAGGCTTCTTCTAATTTTTTCTTCTAATTTTCTCAAGCTTTTGGTATCATATTTTCTCTTTAATTTGTACCCACAATTTTTTCCAAGTTGCACATCACTTAATTACATGCTGTGTTCCATTTTATTACCAAGTGGAAACACTTCTTGTATTTAAGCAATTATAATACTTCAACTTTAGTCTTGGGAAATAGAGGAAAGAATGGAAGAGTTACAAATTGTACATGGATCCTGAAACATTCATACACATCCTTTTGTTATTCTCCCTGTCCTTCCCTTCCCCTCCCTAGTTATCTATCCAAGTAAATCTAGCCTTAACAATTAGAGCTATGGTGGTCAGTGTAGCAAGATTGGGATATTACCTAAGATTGGCAGGAGGTTCTACCTATGAATTTTAGGTTTAATGCATAGAAAGTTAGATAAGTAAAGATAACTGAGAAATAATGCTGAAATGGGCAGCAATAAATATAGTGTTAGGGAAACAAGCAATGCAGAGAAATTAACTAGCTATTAAATTAGAATAGTGATTTTCAAGAAGTGGATGAACAAAATTGTAGTGAGCTTTTTTGTTGTGGAATCTGCACTATGAAGTCCATGTGCTAGTTGAATCTTGTGGCGCATCATATGGAATCCAATAAAAAAGTAATTTTTTTATTCTATTTTTTCTTTTTTGTTTGTTTGTTGTTGTTAATTGTAAAGTGGCTACCATGTCACCTTGTGGCCATGAGTTCGAGTCGCGGAAACAACTTCTTGCAATGCAGGATAAGGTCGCATACAAACTCAATGTAGTCCGACCTTTCCTCAGGGCCTCACATTCGCAGGAGCTTTGTGTATTGGGCTGTCCTTTGTTATTGTTGCTAACATTAATAAACTTTTTTAGGACTAAAAAGTGAAATTTCACTTGGAGATTTGATTTTAGGTGTAAGCCTGCAAGCAATTGTTTTTTTTTCTTGCACATTTGTTTCTCTTGCTCATTGCATTCAATACATGCATAAACTAAGTTGTTGAGGTTGGTTTGAAATCATGTTTTACCATGTTGACTTTGTGAATCTAATGCATTGACTACTAATACATCCATTGTTTTCAGGAACTGGCGGTGAGAGCATATATGGTGGCAAATTTGCAGGTGACATATGTGTTTGGGCATGCTTATTTTGTCTCTGGCCTATATCTTTTTGAGAACTGTTTATTCCATTATCAATATTGTTTTCATGTTCCATCTACTTCGTTAAAAAGGAGAAAGTTTTTCTCTATCACTGCTGTTATGTTTATTCCTCAAACATATAATTGCATGTTTGTTTATGCTTATTCACATATCATTCTGGGCAACTTTTTCCAAAATCACCATTATTCACACAAATCCTTAGAGATGCTCTGATCCCAAAGAATTACAAATTGGTTCTGGATTATCAGCTTGGTGTTCAATGATTGCCGCTTTGTTGAGTGTTTGTAACTGTGTTTGATCTGATGTGCACTACATAGTTAGCTAATTATATAATGAAAATCTCAATACAATCTGCAACTCTTATTGAAGTTTGGTTGTGATTTTCTTGTTACCGAATAATTATTTCCTACCTTAATGGTAACACTTTCTTTTTCTATATGTTGCCATTACTCTTTCAAAAAAATATCTAATAATCAATCTGAATCCCAGGCTTGTTAAATTATTAAAATTATTAGTTGCTAGTTTACATATATCATACTTGATTGGCTCATTGTTTGTGGATTTTTAAATTTGTAACTACCTATTTTAGCTTTAAAAAGCATGGATGATTTTTATACTCGATAAAAGCTTGGATATGAATTCTATGTCAAATTATGTGGTTATACATTTCTGGCTAAAACTCCTTGTTTAATCCAAATAATTTTTTTTTTATAGTACATAGAAGTTCCTGATTCTCTGTGTAGACATGAGCATTTAAATTGGTCATTAAGGTCTTCATAATAAAATTTTCTTGATGCTTCCCAGATGAAAATTTTATGCTGAAGCATGATAGTCCTGGTCTTCTGTCGATGGCAAATGCTGGAAGGGGCACTAATGGCTCTCAGTTTTTTATTACATTCAAGGCGGCTACTCATCTTGATGGGTTAGTTTTAAGTTATTTGTTAATTTTGTTTCTCTTCTAACTGTAGTACTGTACGATATTTGAGTGGCACTCTCACGATATTTTAACATGTCTTTTTTATCTATTCTAGTAGTCAGCCATGTTAGCCTGCACTTTTGCAGCTTCAGTTCCAACTAAAGCTATTAATGTATGGAACATGAGAACTTTATCCGCTAATCACCTTTTAGATTTCAGAATCATGTTGGTTATTAGTTGTTCTAAACTGCTTAACCATCATGAGCAAAGTTGTAAGAATGTTGCAGATAGTATCCTATTTTGCTATGCTCGAGGAATCTGTCCTGCCAATGTAGTAGCATGTGTTCCTTTGCTTATTCTTTTGGCAAAACATTCTCAGGAAGCATGTTGTTTTTGGAAAGCTCATTTCTGGTCATGAGACCTTGAGGAACATGGAGAATGTTGATGTTGATGGTGATAGACCTGTTGTTCCTGTGAAGATTGTCAACTGTGGAGAGCTTAAGGAGAATGTAGCAGTAATGCACGAAAATGGTACTCAATTTGTTGTTCAACTATCGATCTTGTTAACCTGCTTCAATATTTTTAGCTAATATCTTTTTTTTTTATGTTGTTCAACTATTGTTCTTGTCGGGCAACGCTTTTTTGTTCCATAATTTGATTAACTGTATGCTCTTATGGTCAGACAAGAAGAAAAACACCAAATCGAAACAATTTAAGGATGCCTCTTCAGACCAGAATCACGAAGAATTGGAGCAGGGACAACACAAAAAGTCTTCTAAAGGGAAAAAGAAGAGAAAGCGAAAAAGATATTATTCATCCGAATCTGATAGCTTATCAGAGACAGACACTGAATCCTCAGACACCGATAGTGATTCTGATTCTTACACATCGTCTGTGTCCGATATCAGCAGCTCAAGTAATGATGCGCGATACAGAAGGAAGAAACATTCTAGAGTAGGCAAGCACAAGCGTGGGAAAAGAAAAAGGGATAGAAAGCAGGAAAAACGACGCAGAAGGCAAGAGAGGAAACAAAGACGCAAGCACAAAAGGTGGGTTATCTTGCACAAACTGATCCTTACACATGTTTTGCAAAATAATTTTAAATAATTTTGTTTCTTTTAATTATAAAAGTAATCAATATATTCTTATTATTTTCAAGGAAATTGGAGAATGAATCTGAAACAGGGAGTGGAAACAGTGATGACCATGGAGATCATAAGGGTCATGTGGTTAAGCCCAAGATCTCTTCACGTGTGTCTGGTTAGTCTAATTTCTTTAATTTTAGAATTTTTGGGTTCTTAAGTTTATCTTGTTGCTGATTAAGACACCAAAACAAAGGACGTTGTTAATTAAGAAAAAGATATGAACAAGGGCATGCGATGCGTTTCTTGGTTGTATTTGAAAGAGAGTTGAATAGTCTAATAATTTTACATCGACAGAAGATCCAACAGAGCAGAAATTCTTGGGGTACATTTAAACCATCCTTCTGACTCACTGTTCTGGTCTTCATTTAGCATAATGTTTGGAAGTTCTTTTCTTTTGGCATTGTGCATGGATGCAAAGAACCTATTTCTACTGGAAGGTCAATCCCTAGAGTACCATAAATTTGTATACACCTTTATATCAACCCTGACAACCTAAGTACATTTGCTACTTCTATCATCATCCTCAGCATTATGGGAAAAGATGATTTGCTTGGGTAAAGGAGCTGACTGGCTTCAACCTTTTTCATCTTCTTTTGCAATGGAACTGTGACTGGCTTTGGCCTCTTTTATCTTCTTTTGCAATACTCAAGATAACACTACAATTTGCCAAAGCCTTAGATGAAGGTTGATGAACCACAGTTACAGTTACAAGTAGCAGTCTTGCAGTTATTTTTTGTATACATTTTTTTTTTAAACTTGCATATAGTTCAATGGCAGACTGGAGGGATAAGATCCATTGAGCCAATTAACATCAAGGGAAGATCAAAGAAAAAGTCTAGTAAACACAATTAAAGAGATTTAAGAGATGAATATCATTTGACAGAGTCCATGTAACTCCCAATAGTTGGGACTGATGTGGCTTGATGATGATAATGACGATGATGTTCTATCTTGAACTTCACTTTTCAAATAATATTTATTTTCCTTGCTTTCTGTTTGATGTCAGATGGTAAACAATCACCCTTGCTTGTCAAGAGAGACACCACTGCCAATGACGAAGGAGTTATACCAGAGAAACCTCATAGAGAAATGACTGAGTTCCAAAAGGAAAATGGAGAGCTCCGGAGCAATGGTATTGCTGAATCGAAGTCTGACAACGATATGGATCAGCTCGCGGGTTCAGAAGATCTTTCAAAGAAATCTAGGTCTCTTAACTAATTTAATATTGATCAAACTTTTATATAGTTTCCTTTTTACTGAACTGGTGTTCTATTGGTGCTTGGGCAGAAGGGCAACCACGAGCCCAAATCGGTTAAGGTCCAAGAGTATGAGTATAAGTCCAAGAAGCCCTAGTCAAAGCCAAAGTCCGAGCCCCAGAAGATCAGTGAGCCGGAGCCCTCCTAGGAGAGATCTTAGTGGAAGTCCTATTCGTATAACCCAAAGAAGCACAAGTAGAAGCTCACCTCAGAAAAGCATAAGCAGAAGTCCATCTATAAAAAAAATTGATGGAAGTCGAACTGTCGACAAAATTCCAGCTGACCAGAGCAGAAGCAGAAGTGCAAGTAGAAGCCCGGTAAGGTCCACACAGCAGATAAATCCAAGTGAAAACCGAGGAAGGTCTCCTATTCGAATAAGCTTGAACAGAAGTCGGATACAGGAAAAACAAGGCAGCACCAGTCGAAACTCAGGAAAGTTGCTGCAGCACAGAAGCAGTAGCAGGAGTCCAGTGAAGGCTAGGAGAAGTGTAGGCCGCAGCCCTGCAAGGTCTATCAGTAGAAGTCGAAGCCCTGTACAGACTCAGACACGAAGAAGCAGCAGGAGCCAGGGGAGTCCTGTTCGCTCACCAGCATCCAATCGTCGCAGGAGCTTGTCGAGAAGTGTTTCCCCTGAGGGTTCTCCTAAACGGATTAGAAGGGGCAGAGGTTTCAGTCAGCAATACTCTTTTGCTAGGAGATACAGAACTCCATCTCCTGATCGTTCTCCAATTAGATTACATCGCTTTGGTGGAAGAAATGATCGTGATAGGTAGTGTGACATCATGCCAATTAATTCTCTGTTACTTTTAGTCTCATTGTTCCCTTTGATGGTTACTTGTTTGCCATTTGCAAACCTATTTATTTTTTCAGGTTTTCAAGCTACAGAAGCTACCACAACCGATCTCCTCCTAGACATTATAGGAGCCCTAGAGGAAGAACTCCTATAAGGTATCATCACTTTTTAAATATTAGCATGCTATAGATTCTACATTGCAAAAAGAAATGATCCAGTGCAATATGCTAACAAATTCTTGGATATGATTCATTTGTTTCTCAAGTATCAAATATCAGTTGGGGAAATTGGTTAAGTCTGGGCCAAGGTGAGTTAATTTTGGCTGGGCTGAAGGTGGAGGCTGATGTAGTCTGACAAATGTGGGTATTGGTCAAATAAGGTAGACCCAGAACAGCTGAGCAGAATGAGGTTTGAGCTTGGGTTGTTTTGGTGAACAATGGAGTGATGGTAGTTGAGCTAGTTGGCCTGAGGTGAAGAAAAATAGGGTGAGGCTATTGGTGAAAGTGGACGGAGGTGATAAGTCGTCGCTTGAGTTATTATAGCCAATAATTAAAAAAGGTTCCACATGTGGCCCAGGCTTCCATTTGGGATAGATAAGGGATCATCGTAGTAGGCTGGACTAAAAGGAAGCCGAGAGAGGGCAGCCTTTAGAAGCAAAAGGTTGGGAGAGAACGCTTTGCTCTTATCGTCTTCCGGTAGTAGTGCAAAAAGAGGGATTAGCATTCTGTAGGGTAAGCCTGAGAAACATAGTTATAATGAATTCAGACCACAGCAGTTAATCTCTGTAGCTCCCATCCTCTCCCCTCTTTTCCTTAGTCCCAAACAATTATAGGAATTGGGGACCTCTTTCTTGGATGTATCTTGTCCTTTCCATCTCTTTCTTGAACCTAGAACTCCTTATCCCTTTGGCCCAGCTGTGCCAGGGAAAATAAGAAAAAGTGTCTAGATTCTTTCATGCATACTCCACTCGGCTGGGGATATAGCTCATAGAGCTCTGATCTTGTAATTGGGTCGTTGCGATTATGGGTTGGATGTCTAATTGTCCAGTCGGTAATGATAGTATTGTATACCTAACCTGTGGCTCGTTTTATCCAAGTAATGGGGAAGAGGATCGAAACATGATGGGCCCTCAACGTAGAGGTAGGATGGGTGTGTCTAGCTTCTCCATCTCTTGGGCTTTGATTCTTGACCTACTAGACCACACGATTGTGGAAGGTCAATTGGAAGTGTCACTGTTATTAGGTCCTGTTAATCATTTATTTAAGCTTTCACGCTGAGTTTCTTTTTATCGTAATCTTCTATTGCTTCTTTTCTGTTGATTTTGAATTTAGTGGCTCCTGTATCATGTACTCAGGTACAGAAGTCGGAGGAGTCGTTCTCGAAGTGTATCCCGCAGCCCTGTTGGCTACCGTGGTCGAAGAAGAGGTGGTCATAGCATCAGCCCAGCTCGCAGCCGTTCACCAGCCCGAGACAACATTCGCTCTGGGAAACAGAAGTCAGTCTCACGAAGCAGAAGCCCATCTGGATCAAGGTCCAGGTCCAAATCCAAATCGGAGTCGCGGTCTCGCTCTTCTCCAGAGACTCCCTCCCCAAAGCCTGTCGGTAAGGACCAGTCAAGCTCACCTCCCAGCAGTTCTGATGGCAAAAGGTTGGTTTCATACGGCGATGCCTCCCCTGACTCTGACCCCCCGAAATAGAACAAAAATCGAGATTCATACAAGTTCTTAAGCTCAGAGACCATCCCTTGCGGGTTTAAAGAACACTTATTGCTTTTATTGTGTTCCCGTGCTTTAGGACCTGGATTTTGGACAAGCTTGGTGTATGTTTATCCTCAATTTCTGTAATATGTAGAAATGGTCACTGTACCGTCATTTTTATGGTTCTACCTTTCAGTATGCCGCTATTCTCTAGTTTTACATTAGTGATGAATTTGGAAGCTCTATTATCGCAGTAGTACATGATGAGAACCTTCACATCGGAGGTCCTTACCGGGTTGCCTTGTGTGATTTGAGAGAGAAATTACGAGGGATTTTTGTTTAGCATAGTGATCCTTTGCCTGGTTAGGCGATCCTGATGTATTTTGTATCGGGTAGGAATTGATTTTATGACATATTGTAGTAATATTATAATAAGAAGAATTAGATGATGAACACATGAGATTGATTGTTTAAAAAAAAATATTAAGATAAAATTTTTAAATCTTAAAATTAATTACCTTGTGTTTTTTTATCTAGTAGTGTTTTGATTTTTTGGGTTTAAAAAATTAACTCTTTAATAAAAAAACTTAAATATGAAAAAGACAATTGTGTCCATGGTTTTTGTTATTATCATTTTTTGATAATAATTTCAAGAGAGGAAAATCATATTGAATTACTATTATATTTTTCGATAAAAATCTTCACAAAATTCATATATACATCAGTATAAATAACAACTCAAACAATAATCAATCAAAAATTCATTTCATCACTCCTATCAAATACAAAAAAGAGATAGAATAATAAATTCATGAGCCAAAATAAATAAAGATGGAACAAAGTTCGTTATTAAAAATTTCTTCTCATT
>JBBPFP010000060.1:3276771-3289255 GCA_037974795.1 Kaempferia galanga | reverse complement strand
ACGCGGGCCTAATATAGAATCATATCAGACCCGCACTGGGCTTGAAATGAGATCATATCAGACCCGCATTGGGCTTGATATGAGATTATATCAGACCCACATTGAAGTTTTTGTTGATTCTTCATTAATACAATGCAACGTCTCCGAGAAGTCAAAATAAATAATGAATAGCATATTTGAACTCTTTGCAACCTCAGAAATCAATAGAAACTGAAATGAGTGTAATTGAAACTCTCTAGGTACATAAGTGAGTTTTGATTGAAACCTATTGATGGACCTAAAGAGCTCCGATTGCATCCATTTTAGTTCCTATAAATTTCTAATGTTACAAAGAGTTTAAATATGCTATCTATTTTTTGTTTCAGATTCTCTAAATGTATTAAAAAGTTATCAAAAAATTAACTAAAATATATATGTTGTGGGTCTGATATAATTTGCATATCAAATCCACTTTATGTCTATATGCATGCAAAAAAAGAGAGAGGAAAAATAATAGTGAGAGGACAATAAGAGAGAGAAAGAAAACGGTTGAGAAAAAAGTTGTCAAGAGGAAAAAATAAGAAATCTACTTAAAAAAATGATATTTCGTAAATACCAAAGTAGCAGGTGCCCTTTAATAAATTTGAAATCTCATTTACACCTTTTGGTGAAAATTTGAACATAATAAGATCTTTTTGTCAATTTAAAAAACACTTTTTTATATAAAACTATAATAAGTAATAAATGGAAAGAATAGAAGAAGAAAAAAAACAAATCATGGAAAATATAGGAATGTTTTAAGAAATTCTTTTAAAGGTAATGAGGTGTAGATAAGATTCAAAGGTTTTAGTCCTTTAAACTCCATGTCAAATTTAATATAACTGGTGTTAGAATTTCAGTTCGTTAAAATGGATAATTTAGAAAATTTAAGGTAACGCAGATTAAAAAAAAGAAAACTTGATGTTAAAATAGTTATTTACTTCATTAAGTCCCCAGGTCTTATTCCGTACTCGATCCATTCGCTCTGATATCAAGCCGTTTAAGGAAAAAGGGAAAATCGCCATCGATCATGCTCCTTGGGCCACCCGCCGCTGGTCTCGTCGCCTCCAGCAGCCACCTCGCCATCCGCCGTAGAAACGACGGAACCCTCCTGCCCTCGCTCTTTGCTTCTCCCCATCCCCCTCATGCCGCCTTCGACCTCCAATTTCGGAACTCGGGCCGCCCCCGTGGCACCAAGAAGCTGCTCCTCTCCAGGCGCCCACTTCCTCCTGTTAAATCTTCCTCCGGAGACGGCGCCTCCGGGAAAATTCTGCTGCCGGATGCCTTGCACTTCGTGGAGTTCCTCACCTCCGAGAGGGTAAAGGTAGTCGCCATGCTCGGCTTGGCCCTCGCCCTCTGCAATGCCGACCGCGCCGTCATGTCCGTTGCCATCGTCCCGCTCTCCAGGGCCCACGGCTGGACCCAGTCCTTCGCTGGCATCGTTCAGGTGTTGCTATTGTGCTCTGATTTTCTGTTGTTGATTAAGGTTGGAAGATTATATTCTTTTGACAGTGCGGTCGGGTATCGTTTACCCTCTCATCACCACCACTATGCGCGCACAAAAATCTTCTACTAGAGCTTTTTTTTTTTTTTTTAAAAATTTTTTTTACGTCCTCACGCCATGTTAGACTTCTCTGATAGTTAGGTTATCATGACAGTCCTAAATGCATTTTCTGAAAACAGAGTCCATTTTTTCGGGCAGGATAGGTTCACAGAAATCAAACGAAGTCAAGGGTAGTGAGTCGCAGACTTATTCTGTTTGGCTCCAAAAACCATTCTTTAATGTTGATCTCTTTGCTGTGAATTCCTGATTATTTGAGCAAACGCAGAATCGAACTAAAACACCTTCCCATTTGGCACTTTGCATAGTAGGAACAACCTGATGAGAAGACATGTCATTAATAAATTTATGCTGCCTATGATCTGGCTTATTCCATCTCACAAGAATAAATGTACCTCCCTACATCATTTAGATTGATAGTTCTCATACACTAGCATGATTGATGCTCATGAGTCAAGCAGCTTGGTACCTCACTAGGATGCAAGCCCACTGACCTAGATCTACAGCCGCACCAAATATTGGTGACGAAACTTCCTCTCGTGATGTGGTTGGACCTGCACGAATCAACATGCGCCAGAGGGCGCCGGGAGTTATCTCGGCGTCGCTTCTTAAGTTATCATGAGTGCCATGAAAAAAATTGAACTAGTAAAAATGTAGAAGGAAAAGAAAAGTTAAGAGTTAGGGTTAGATAGTTTATCAGAGATCTCCATATCACTGTTAACTGTGCTATTTATAGAAAAGCATGCTCTTGAACCCTAACAGGATATTGGATCTCAGGTTTGCAGGGTGCGGGTAGTGTACTGAAGGTGCATTATTACCCGGGGTATCATTAGTCTCCCCCTTCAAGTCGGACTAGGGAGTGGAGTTGAATGATACCCCTTCAAGTGGGGTATCATTACTCTCGCATATGCAGTGTGGGGTGCCCGGGTTGCTAAGCTATAAGAGTGACTGAGCTGGATGGGGCACTTGGGATGTTGAGTACTTAAGTGTGACTTGAGATGTCATGCAGTGGGAGTGACTTAGGAGGTCGATCACAAGTGCAGTGCAAGGGGCTTTGGTGAGAGTCCTTGAGGACTTTGTGCTCAAGTAGATTTGGTAATATATAAACATGTAATGAACTTGACTTAGATAACAAAGGCCTATGTGGAACATATAACAAACCTGACCAGGATAAAGGAGTCAACCCAAAGCTAGGGTCTAAGTAGGAAGAACACAATCTTAAGACTATAACATGAACCTTCGATGTTCAAGAGAGCATATAAGGAAATTGATCTCGCAACGTGGGTGGACTTCTAAGGTCGGGAAAATATAAGAAAGCCACTTGATCTTGCTGAGGTTGGGGAGGGTGTAATATAGAAATATGTCTTGATCCCGCATAGGCCAAGGAAGAGGTATCATAGAGAATATCCACAACTCTATCATTCTCCTTGGATGAACAAACGAGGTCCAGGAGAGAATAATATTAGAACACCCGCATAACTAGATCCCTTGACTCATATGGACCAATAAGTCCGGGGAGAGAATAATAAAAGACCAAGCTTGGTCTTGCAACTCAGATAGATCAACGAAGTCCGAAAGAGAATAATAGTAGAACACCTACTGAACTCGATTCCTTGACTCAAATGGATTAACGAGGTTGGGGAGAGAATAACAAAGGACCAACTTTGATCTTGCGACTAGGATAGATCGATGGTCGGGGAGAGAATAATGGAAGACTAACTCGATCTTGCGACTCGGGGAGAGAATAATAGAAGACTAGTTGATCCTGCGACTTGGAGGATTTGTGAATTAGAGAATATAAAGAATAAGTCAGTCTCTCATCTAGAAAACTAATGAGATCGAGGAGAGTATAATATAAAACTAAATTTGATCCCTCGATTCCCGAATATCGATAAAATTAAGAATAGAATAACTAAGTCGGCCCCTTAGCGAGAGAGAGAGTCCGCTGCCACTAAGGGGAAAAGAGGCTTGATCTCGCAATTCCCAAATATCCGTGAAATTAGGGAGAGAATAACTACGTCGATCCCAAGACTGTAGGCAATTGCTTGGGAGATATAACTAGTCAGTCTCGAGATCACGAAGCAACTTGCAACTAATTGTGAGAGGTAAGGCCGAGTCAACCCTCGGTACGAGGGGAAAAGAGAGCTTGATCCCAAGAGCTGTTATAGTCTTGGAGAGGTGAGGGTCAAGTCGATTCCTTAGTATGAGGGGGAAAGAGAGCTCGATCTCGAAGCCTGCCAATGTTTGGGAGAGCTAAGGGCCGAGCTGACCCCTTAGTATGAGGAGAAGGAGAACTCAATCCTAGGACTTGCCAAAGTCAGGGAGAGGTAAGGGCCGAGTCGACTCCTTAATATGAGGGAAATAAGAGTTCGATCACAAAACTTGCTAAAATCTGAGAGAGGTAAGGGTCGAGTCAACCCCTAAGTATGAGAGGAAAAAGAGCTTGTTCCTGACTTACCAAAGTCTAGGAGAGGTAACGATGAGTCGACCCCTTGATACGAGGGTGAAAGAGAGCTTGATCCCGAGACTTGCCAAAGTCTGAGAGAGGTAAGGGCCAAGTCAACCACTTGGTTCGAGGGAGAAACAGAGCTGGATCCTGAGACTTGCTAAAATTGAGAAGAGATAAGGGATGAGCTGACCTCTCGATACTTGGGGAAAGAGAGCTCGATCTGACCTGCCAAAGCCTTGGAGAGGTATAAATAGAAACTGACTTAGAGTCATGGGGTTTGGAACCACCCTTCCAAATATGTCTTTACTAAGTTGAGCATAAGTAGGAGAAGAAAAATCCATCCATGAAATGGATAAATCATAGCGATGTAAAACTTTATTACCTTAGGAAAGAGGATGAGATTATAAAGTAAAGACAAACGAAGTAATGAGAGTTAACAATTGAGGGTGAAACTTAACTTGCCAGTGAAAGTTCAATGTGAGTATTAGTTGCTGATCATCCTCTCATTAAGTCACAAATAGCACGTCTCACTTTCTTGCTTGTTTTATCGTGTTTGTTCTTTTTATTGGGTTAGTACACAGCGAAAATATAGAAACAATAAAGACAAGAACGACCCAGGACTTTTAGTGGATTCACACTCCCAGGGTGCTACGTCTAGGGCCTGCGCACTTAGTGTGAGTCTACTATTTTTCCTCCTTTCCGAAAATCTTCCTGAGGCGGATAAACCGCTTACAAGAATAAATAGATACAAGCACAAGTATTAAAATCAAGCATGTATTAAATAGTACAAACATAGTTGATCCAATCTGGAAGTCTTGAGTGTCGTGATATTCCTCTTGCCACTTCCCTGGTTGCAGAGCTTCGAGAATTGATTCAAGAGAGTAGAGATGAGTAGTAGAAATTGATGTCTTGACATAGAACTTTTGTCTCCTTTTATAGAGTTGGATTTGACCTTTATCAGTTGCCTGACAACCTTATCCGGTCGATTGAAGACTTGGCCAAACTCTATCCAGTGACAATGAATGAGCCTCGTGATCTCGTCTCTATAAGTTTGTCATTGACTGAACCTCTTATCAGTTGATTAAACCTTTTGGTCACTCAAATCAAGAGATCCAGGACCTGAGCTTGACAATGGTTCATTTGGTCGACTGAACCGATCCGGGTCTGGTTTGACTCAGTTCAATTCTGGTCAGTCTGGACTTGGTCCAGCTTTATCTGGTTGCGTTTTTTGCACTCCATTTTGCTTCGAGCTCCAAGTTCCTGTAAAATAGCCTATAAAACACAAACAACACACAAGCCTAATCCTATAAGTTTACCCGACCTACTAGGTCACTTGCCTGTTGCTTGAAGTTCACTCCTCTAAGACTTCTACTTAGAGTTCACTCCCTAGGGTTTTCCCATTGTCCAACATCTGGTCACTTTGACCTGCTTAGATTTGCCACTTGCCCGACATCCGATCATTCTTGATGTGACTTTCCCTTCCTAAGCATTTGGTTGTTTGTTATCCAGTCAAGCTTAACGTGACTAGACTTTCCCTTTGCTAGTCATCTAGTCAACCTTGATCTACCTTTTGCTAATTATCCTTGACCGGACTAGACTTCTCACTTAGTTCACTTCTAAAGATTTGGTTCTATTTGGATCAACCCTTAGTCAAAACTTGACCGGACATGGGTATATTGTCAAATATCGAAACTCTGGAGGTTGATTGCACCAACAATCTCCCATTTTTTTTATGTTTGACAATACTCTTAAATTAGACTTAGGTCTTAAGAGTCATATGCCAAACTGAGAGGTTCTAAGTTTTTTCTAACTTAAACTTTCCTCTCCCCCTTTAACATACATCAAAAAGTTAATTACTTAAGATTTTCCTTACGTTTTGCACCAACAATGTTAAGGTTTTTCCCTAGTTAAAATTCCCATCCACAACTTTTTGAAAGACCATATACTTAATTTTTCAAACTTTTAAAGTCATTTTGAATAAACCTTTCAACAAGTTGTTTTCAAAACTTAAGGAACATTAAGGTCTTCAAAATTTTTGTCAAATTCATTTTTAAAGTTTTTAAAAAAACTTTTTCATTTTTTTAAAAATTTTGCAAAAATTGATTTTCAAGAACACAATAATTTTCAAATAATTTTTAAAATATTTTTTGAAAAGTAATTTTCGAAATATCTTCGCAAAGTTTGATTTTCAATGAGTTTTTGCAAAGTAATTTTACCAGATAATTTCAAGGATTTTTTTTAGAATATTTTGAAAGTCATGTTAAAACTTAAAACACATTTGTAAAAAGTGTCAAGATAATTTCCAAATTCTATTTCAAAGCATGATATTTCAAAGCATAATAATTTTGAAATATCAAATACATTTTGCAAACTCCTTTTTAAATATTGATCTTTCAATAAGGACCTTCCCTTTAATCTGACACACCCTTAGGACATTTTTGTTAACCACAAGGAAAGCATACTTAGGTATCTAGGGGTCTAGGATTCTATAATTGACTTAAGAATCTAGAAGTTTAGTGTGGGTCAATATATATATTAACATTTACACCCAAACAATCATGCAATTCATTAAACATTATTATGTTGAATGACTATTTTGAAAATAACTTTAAGAAAATTATCCTATAGATTTTGATCTTTTGTAAAAAAAATATCTTCACTTTAATTTCCCTTATCATCTCACCCGTTCTATGTGTCTCAATACATAGAATACACGATTTTTGTAAGATGATTTTTCAAATTTACTTGATTGAGATTTGAGGTTAAGTTTGAATTGGGGAAGATTGTTTGACCTTGGATTAGATTCAAGTTTAACTCCCAGTCAATTAAGTGGACATTCCTAGATAAAGCTTCCCGGTCATGGCGAGGCATAGCGCCTTTTTAATTGGACCACAACTTTCTTAGACAACCAATTCAAGAAATTGAACAATTTACTTAATTCAAAACCATGATCTAACTAGTTTATGATGTGGTGAGTTAGCTTCAACTAGTTCTATTTAGCTAGGTGCACTAGATAGGATATGCCTTATCCAGCTGGGGCACACTTAGACTAAGTATCCATAGCGTACTATCAGCTCACCGCGTCCTCATACTACAATGTCAAAGTCAAGTCACCTTTTTCCTATCTAGCTATTCTATAATATAATAAGTAACACAAGGCTAGCATGCATGACATGATATAATCAATTCCAACTATGCATGTGCGTGACAAGCATGCCAAATAAGTCAATCAAAATTATTTGTTTCTAATAATGTATCAAATTCTCAATTTGATGCATTTCGTATTAACCTGCGAATTTGCTAACTCACTTTGACACATTTTGATTTTTATTAGGTTTATTATTTTCTTGGGTATATTTTATAAATTTGTTCCATAATTAAATGGTACTCTGTGATAATTGGGTTTATGATTTGTGTTTGACTTAGACTTGTAAGCCAAGTCTATATTTTTAATGTTTGTAATTTTATTTATCAAAGTATTAGTTTAAGTTTCTAATTTTATAGTTTTTGAATTTTTAAAAGTTGAAAATTTAATTTTTGAATTTTTTAAATTTAGATTTGAATTTTTAAGATTTGAATTAGTCTCTGGTAGTTGAATTTAGATTTGAATAGTATCACAGCTCTATCATTTCTATGGGAGTTGATGGTCATTCTATGAGAGATGTAGGTTTGACATTCACTGCACCTTTATTTTCGACACCATGAAAAAGAAGACTGAAATATCTGATGAAAATCTACCTGAGATATATGCAAAATCATCTACATCATGTATGTTATTGTGTTAATTATTTAACCTTTTTTTGATAAGTTATTAATTTTAACCTTGAGATACTAAAAGATGCATCTATTGCAGAGCGCATCAATGAAATCTATAAATTCTCAAATCAATTGTGTTCAAGAGACTTCACTTTTGATGTTGAGATTTAAACGTTAATCATGTTATATCTAGGCCACAATTGTAATTAGTATAATTGTGCAAGTAGTTTCAATGAATCTACTAAATGAAAGCATATTTTATGCAGGTATATCAGGTAAATATTTTTCAAAAACATTTTTAGAGTAATCTACTAAGATTTTATTTTTTAAAAAGAATTATTTTAGGGGAAAAACATGTAGAAGTTTTATGCTACAATTTTATGAAAACTTTCATAGGTTGGTCCAGATATTGTATCCATTCAAGAATATGTTGGTGTAAATAGGCACCAAGCTTGTTTTGACACAATTGTATGTGTGCTTACCTGGGACATGGAATTGACATTGGCAAAATGGGCTTATTTTAGGTGTTTAAAAGGTGCTATTTGACTTAGGGTTCCTTAGGGTTGGTGGTGTTCTAGGTGCTACTCTTAGATTTTCTATGTTAACTTTCATAAAGTAATAGAAGACTATGATTGTATGAGTGGCACCTAGTTTGCATCACTTGCATTTTCACCTTCCAATTCTCCATTTTGGGAGGTTGGCATTTTTATGGCTCTAGGTGCCAGTCCTAGATTTTCTGTTACCCTCCCTATTGTCATTTTTTATGGAGCGTAACATAGAAAATCTAGTAGAGACACCTAGTATAGTCTTGCCTTTTTAGGGTGATTAAAGGGGTATATTTTTACCTTCAAATAAAAGGGAAGACCCAGACCCACCCTGGATCGAAGCATGAAGAAGCTAGCCTGAGTAGATTTGAAAATCTCTTGCTCTGTGTATCCATTCCATTGGGGGCCATAGAAAGGTACGAATTGCCTACTCGCCCAAGCTAGCTAAAACTCATCTGCAATCCCTCACTACTCCTTCTATTACCTACTTTTACTCATATCTTCATTTTACCTCAATACACCACAGGAAAGATCTTGGCCGGTCACGAGATTATGGTTAGGTCACCTAGAGCGAGCTTGCAGGGGAAATGTTGGATCATCTGATTCTAGATGTTGGATCATCTGATTCAAGACATTGAATTGTTTGATTTGGGACGGAAGGAAAGATGATTTCATCCAATTTGACACGGACGTAAAAAGGATTAAAAATGTATTCATGGAAGCACTTAAATTTTACACTAAGTGAGGGAAAATGTCTAGTATCTTGTGCAACCCATCCTTTTCTTCACCTGTCCTTTGGGGTAGCCAGAGCATTACTTACCATATATCAGGATAAGATGGAGGTGAGTTATGGTTGGCTTGGTTTGACCATATCACTTGGACCGATTTCATTGGGATATGAATTTAATCTTAAGATCTTATCTGTCTTGTGTGTGTTTTTCTACGTCCAATAAATATTTTTAGGCATATACTCATCTCCAATGCATTGTCCTTCAAGACTCTATTACCTACACTTAAACACAACATCGATGCTACTATAAACATAGAAATTATTAGTACGTCACGAGCAATCACAACTAAGATAGAGCCATAGATGTCTACTTTTTCTACCACTCTAATACGTTTAATTAGGGGAATTTTACATATTGCACTGCTCTTCCACTTTATTTTCTTGTGTAATCTTGTGTGTGCAATGAACAAATTGAGGATTCTTGCAAAAAATCAATGGTTCACAGCAATGTGCTGTAGGAAGTATGCATTTGATGTTAGCGTTAACTAAAATTCACTTTATATGTGCCAAAATGAAAATGATTGCCTACGCTCACCATCATATTTTGCTCTTAAATTCCTGTACATTTCTAGCTTTACTTTATGAAAAATGTCCTCTAATAGTTGTGTTAGTATCATCCTTTTCTCTAAATTTTTATCAGCTTCCATTGTAGTCATCTTTCCTGTGGGGGTATCTCTTGTCACCTATAGCTGGAGGAGCTCTTGTAGACTATTATGGTGGCAAACTAGTAATGGCATGGGGTGTGGCTCTATGGTCCTTGGCTACTCTTCTTACACCTTGGGCTGCAGAGACTTCTTTATGGTCACTGCTTACCATGAGAACTCTGCTAGGAATTGCTGAAGGAGTGGCATTGCCGAGCATGAATAACATGCTTTCTAGGTATTGTTGTAGGAAAATTGTGTGAATATAATCTTTTCATTGAATATTTGTGCTATGAGTCACCTCCTTAATTCTCTGAATTGCTTGCACTTATTGTGGAAATGTAAAAATGTTTTAACCAGCCTTTATCTTATAGGTGGTTCCCGCAATCTGAACGATCTAGGGCAGTGGGAATTGCAATGGCTGGTTTTCAACTTGGCAATGCAGTTGGACTGTTGGTTTCCCCTGTCATTATGTCACAAACTGGTACTTTTGGACCTTTTATAATATTTGGGCTATTTGGATTTCTCTGGGTGTTGATGTGGGTATCTGCAACATCAAGTACGCCCGATAAACATTCCCAAATATCCAAAATGGAGCTAGACTACATTAAAAATGGTAAGAAAGAACCAATTTCAGGAACTAAGGAATTTACAAAGACAAAAATTATCCCTCCTTTCAGAAAACTATTATCAAAGTCTCCTACATGGGCTTTGATCTTTGCAAATGCCATGCATAGCTGGGTAAGAAACATGACATTCATAAATTGATAAGGTACAATTTTTGTTATTTTACTAACAGCTAAATCCTTGTGATTGTTTTTACAGGGGTATTTTGTTATACTTTCATGGATGCCAATTTACTTCAACACGGTAAATACTTTTAGCACATGTACATGCTTCTGGTTTGTGATTTTTGAATCAACTAATTGAGAACAGGTATATCATGTTGATCTACGACAAGCTGCATGGTTCAGTGCACTTCCATGGGTAATGATGGCTATTTTAGGCTATTTTGCTGGGGCTTTGTCAGATTTGCTAATTCAGAATGGTTTTAGCATTACCTTTACCAGAAAAATTATGCAGGTGAGTATGGCCACATTCCTAGTAGAAATAGGATCTTGTTAAATGATGCATTAATGTTGTTGTAAACATTATTTTGTTAAAAAAAATACTTTGTGGAAAATGAAGCATCCCACCTATTCTTGATGTTTCTAAGTAGTAACTAAGTCAATTTTGTTTATGTTTCCAATGTAAACCACCTACTCAACTTCGTACCTAAAGTTGTCCATTGATCTTTTAGTTTTGGCAAAATATTTTGTATTTATACTTCGATAATTTCTGAGTTAACATGCTGAATGGCCTTGTAAATTGTGATACCATATGAAAGATATGCTGAATTTTCTTTTAGAATTATGTTAGCATCTATTTCTGGAGTTTGGTAGGCATTAATTTTTGTGAATTACCTAAATACATCTCATTAGATAAAAGACATTCAAGTGGTGTTATTATTTCAAGGTGTAGGAATGAACTTATTCTCTCGGTCATGCTTTACTCGTTACTTAAGCAGTATAATTGGTATTGATCCTTTGTTAATATAACCAATAGTTTTATACGGTTGCGGATGCTTTGTTTTCACAACTTTTCTTTCAATTATGAGTAAAAGTGAAACATTGTATGTCTCACCCCAGGGGTGTAATTCCCACTTCTAGAAGGTATCCCACTACCAGGGTGTAATCTATTTATCTATTTATTAATGCTTAAGGAAATATGAAAATAACTTAGAAAATATGGGATAAATCCAATAATGGTAATAATTCAATTTAATTTCAATTTCTACATGAGACGTCTACTACTATCAAATAACAAATTTATATATATACTCATTTTGTTTCCCATCTAAACTAAACAAACCAACCTAAACACGAATTTAATAAAATAAAATATATATCTCAGGACTTTTCTTCAACAATAAAACAAGAGGGGTTTCGTTGATACAAAACACTTGAGCCAATCAAACCTAAACAAATACCATGATTAGTTGAATTAGTCAATTAAATTTTAATATCAATAAATAATTATTGATTTATCAATCATAATTGTTTAAGACAAGAAATTTTTTCTCCCTATGATTTATCCATCATACAGAGAAGGTGAAACTTTAAAAATAGGAGAGATAAAGGAGACCATCAATCGAAGCACTAACAACAAAATTAGACGTTAAAGTTGGCGAAGCTGAGATGGATCCATGTCCAACTTGTTCCATTTTCAATTGTCTAAATTCAAGTCATACTCTGGTTAACTAAAATATATTTACAGATATTAGAACTAGGTTTCGACGTCTTAGGAAATTTAATCTAAGTCATCTCACTAGGATGCTAGAAAAACTAATGGTTTCATGTTTTGCACGATACAGATTTTGGTATTACTAAGAAATAATAATTAATATTACTATAGATTTATATTTGAAGGGAAACAAGATAAGTTCAAGAATAGCTGCAAATGACTTTGAAGGGAACATTTGAAGTGATCACATTGCAACCACATATGATATCTGCACTTAAAAAACATTATCGTTAAACTAATTGAAATCCAAATTGACATAAAATGCTAAACTTACAACTAACTTGTAATGTATAAGTTAAACAATTGTTTTGCAATTGTAGATATTAGAAATTAAAATATATATATATATATATATATATATATATATATTGAATCATATAC
>JBBPFP010000060.1:3242094-3255325 GCA_037974795.1 Kaempferia galanga | reverse complement strand
TGTACAGAGGTAGCACGCCTGATGAGGCAAGGTGTCAAAGCTTACGTGACAGTTCACCATTTGTCGGTGTCATCATGGCAGCTCACCATTGAATGAGACACATCATCACACGTGTCAAATGATGAGCGCCCACTATAAATAGAGGTCCTCGATCTTTGTCGCAGGTACACTTTTTTACACATACACATGCATTCCCATGCCATCTTACATACAGTCCTTTCACTGTTCGTTGTCAGTGCATATTTCCTCATGATCACCTCATTGACTTGAGTGTCGGAGTACCAAAACAGGGAACCCCTTCTCTAATTTAGTATCTAACGTTCTGTTGGTATGTGCGAGTGCTTACAGGTTCCGGATGAACGAGACGTCACTCAGCTAGCCTACCCAGCTCAGTCCGCTTGTCATCCACCTCACCAACCGTATCCCCAGCATCATCCGCCTGGTTTCATACAAGATCACATAGATTATATGCGTAAAATATAAATAGATGTGCATCAAAATATGAATAAAAGTATATATAATCTACACACATTAGCCACCAATTGTTCATTGTCATGAAGCAAAGAAAAACCATGTCGAGGTCCAATTGTTACCTCAGTGATGGAAAACATGATATCCCTCACACTAAGTAGCCCTCATCACCGGCCCCATAATGAAATAAGGAAAAATAAATCAATTACCAAGCGACCCCTTAAGGGGAAGAATTATTTACTACGACAACAACTCAAACCCTTATCTACTGATATAAGTCTACACTTGAGTACCAACTCAGCTACGTCTTACCTTAGTGTAGCTTAACAAAGGGATATGTGTTGCCATATTATTCACCATTACCACACTGATTTATCTAGAATTTCTAAATACACTATAATAAATGCTATTTTTATGCCTTTTACACTAAAATATATGTTAAATGAAATAGCATCGCTTGCCTTACCGGGTAGCTAGCTGGCTATATAATATATAATGGCTAATGAGCGAGACAAATGAAGCCCTATCCTCACAGTGTGTAGCACTTTGGCCCGTTCGAAGAAACCAGAATCATCGGTTCGAGTATACGAGGATACCATTGGCATTCTTCCTCAGGCATCATGACTTCAGAAGCAGGTTGTTGCTACTGCCTGAGCTACCAACAGCACTTGGAAGATCTCGAACAAGAATCCTCACACAATTGGATTCACATTGCTCTAAAACTTCCACGCACTCTTGCAGATCAGAGTCATTCATCAACGTGATCCACTCATCTTCATCATCCTTATACTTGAGCAGGAATGTCCCTACAGATAAACTAAATCTCTTTCCAATTTCTTCAAATAATTGTCTGCAACCCAGGGTTAGATTGAACTTAAACCGCACTGTATCCTCTTTATAATTAGCCTTGACTCTGATGGATGTGCCATTGTTCAAAGGCGAGTCATCTGTCTCCATGAGCAACATCCCAATCTCTACACTCTTTTTGAGAGTTTGGTCACTCGATGAACTGCCTCTAGATGAATTTGTAGTGTTGGAACAAGAAGCATATTTGTCTTCAGTGATTCTGTTATATGCTGTGTTACGGTCATACTGTATAACGCTCTTTTTGAGAGTTTCTTTCGGCATCTCCTGGGTTATTTTTGAAGTTGAACTCCTTGACACTAATTGGCATTGCATACTTTCTAAATGTGAATCACCTTTGTTGAGAACATCACGATGGTATGTATCATGTGCAAGATGGGAAGCAACTCCAACTGAATGGAACTTTTGTTCAGTGCTGTTATCAAGTGGAGAAACTTCTGCTTTATCATGTTTCCTATATAACGATCTAGATATTCCTGATCTCTCCCTCTGCTGGAAGTTACTAATGAAGCAGTTGTATGCTTTTGATGAGCCCACGAACTGCTTGTTTTCATGTCTTTTGGCAGAATGCATGGTCGATAAGGCCTGACCAGCTGATTCAAAAAAAGATAGTGACTTTTCAGGTGATACTTCAGTAGCAAGACTTTGACTGTTGGGATCATACATTAACTTTCCCAGACCCAGTGAAACTGGTACAGAATCTATCACACTTTGGACCTTCTTAACAGAATGGTTTACTTTCTTTATCTGCCGAGATGGCCATCTTAAAATGCCATGTTGTCTGCATATTCGTTTCAGTGTTGTTGGGCAGACTGCATGAAGTTGGTTAAAAAACATTTCAGATTTTATCAACAGTAATAAAAATGTTTAATGACTTAAGTCACATCACATAGGTAGCTAATGCAAATAGTGATTTCCATAACTTTCACTTTGTATCATCTTCAAAAGTTTTCTATAGTTGAATCGCATGATATTTATTTTAGTTGTTATATGGAAAACCCTCCTCAGCACAGTCCATAGGTTCAACTTGGTATGGGTAACTATAATCTGTTAAATCTTACGAAAGAAAGAAAGTATTTTAAGAGCTCTAGGGAGAATCAAACACTGACAAACTGGCATAAAAATAAAACATTTGTTCTACCTGGAAAAAATCTTCCCTGCTAACTATACAAAATTATAATTGATTCTTTAGGGACTCATTTTCCTTGTACATTCAAGCAATTAAAAGCAAATGGTGCAATAAAAAACAGCTACCAAATTCCAATAAGAAAGTAATGACAATATGTGAAAGCAAACGCACCACCAATGCTCTTTGCAGCATCCTTTAGGGTCCCAGAATAGTATGTCTGAAGAACACTCAAGCTAACATTGTTTTCAATTAAACTTCTTGGGTTCTTTCGATGCTTTCGAGAACCAACATGTTTCTGATCACAAAAAGCAAAGTTAGTGAAAACATACTTCTGTGCTATTTTTTTGTTATCAACAACCATCTTGGACTATAACAAAAAAAAAAAATAACAAATCAATCAAAGCTCTCCAAGAAATCTAGCAACAATCAATAAACTTTGACGCCACCTAAATCTAGGAACATTCAAGAAACTTTGAAGCCATCCATCTAGCTGCAGTTCTATTTGCTATAAAAGAAAGTAATAAAAGAGCACACAGCAGTCAGATTTTCATAGAGATTAGTGTAGTTCTCTATTAATTGGAATATTGAAAGCATCCAATAAACATCCATCTAATTATGGCTACAAAATTATCAGAGAAAAATTTGAATTTTGCTTGATCACTCACAGAATCACCTGAGTTCACTGCACTTTAAAACAGTTACAGATGAAGAAAACTTTCTGGGCATTCACCAACCATTTATTTCCTGGAGTATCAGTTAAATCTTTCTACCAAGAATCAGAACAAAAAAGGATAGGTTGCATGACAAAAAATTGATCAAGGAAAATTTCATATATATGAAACACAAGTGCAACATTTTTTATATTAATGGCTTTAATAATTGAAAACACAAAAGAAACATCATCAACAGCATCATTGGTATTTATACTAAACTGAAAACATATTGAAAGGAGAATATGATATTTCTGACAAAACTGCTTGACACAAGCTGAATAAAGATGGGCCAAAGAGAAGAAAAAACGTCAATGCAGTTGTTTCCAGCTGGTACACGGTTATCCTTTTTGCCAGGATCTTACCTTTTTCTTGCCCTTCTATTTTTATTTGCTTTTACAGAACGATAGCTGTTAATCAGTTACACCAAGATCCCATATACGACAGCATGTGGCTGATGCAGTCAACGATATCAAAACTAATAATGAGTTCTCACTTTCTGTTTTTGTTCATCACCTAGTTTCTCACTCACAGATAGTATGCATTCCTTCTAACCTAGGTTAGTCCATTAATTCAATTCATTCCAACACTCACGAGAGCCCACTTTTTTAATAAATTTAATTAGAATGAAAGAAAGGAAAAGCCCTTCATGCATGCTAGATGCCACTAGCCCAAATAACAAATAACCAGAAATAGAAAGAAAACCTGAAAGAAAATACTGACAAAGACGCCAAAAACACATTGATCATTAGGTTCAATAAACAGGAACTGCCTTTAAGATTCTAAATCATGAAATAATAGGGGAAAAATGGCTAAAAGATCACGTTGATGCTACATTTTGAAATTTTTAACAGAGCAAGTTCAGACAGTAAATTTTTGAATTTCCAACCTAAAATATATATTCAATTACAGTGAAACTTTGGAGATAAGTTCAGGCTTGAAACAAAATTTCTTAAAAAGATCTTTTGGAAAGAGACTCTATGGATAATATTTGATGCATTACCTTTATTCCACATCTCGATTACTTTAATTGTGTCATATAAAACCATTTCAGAAAAAATAATTCTCAATCTCTATATATTTTGTCTTTACAGGATAAACAAAATTAGTGTCTAACTGATCTCGATTCCATGGGATCAAGCTCCTCTCACCAGTCATGTCGAAATCAGTTCTCTACGTTCTGGCATTGTTATTATTCCAAACGGATCTGGACTACTGTTCTGGTATTCTGATATCTGAATGGGTGTTCTGTTGTTCGGGTATTCTTATTATTCTCTGCCTCCATGGGATCAAGCTCCTCTCCCTAGGTGGATCGAGATCGATTTTCTTGTGTACTAGTATTCTATTATTCTGAGCAGGTTGGTATTACTCTTCTAGTATTCTAATATCGGGATGGGTGTTCTAGTATTTAGGTATTTTTATTATTCCCAAACTCACATGGCATTGAGCTCCTCTCCCAGGGCGGGTTGAGATCAATTTCTTGTGTGCCAGTATTATATTATCTTAGACGGGTGGGGATTATAGTTTTGGTATTCCGATATCGGGATGGGTGTTCGGGTGTTCGAGTATTCTTATTATTCTCCGACTCCATGGGATTGAGCTCCTCTCCTTGGGTGGGTTGAGATTGATTTTTTGTGTTCTACTACTCTTATTATCCCCCAGCTGTGTAGGACTGAGCTCCTCTCCTCGAGCGCATTCTGGTGTTCTGGTATTCTTATTCTCCCCTGACTCAGGGTTGGAGTGGGTTTAACATTTGTGTGTCTCCTCATGACAGTGGGATCATGCTTCTCTCCTCGATCAGCGATGGATTGGAGGTCAGGTGTATCCTCACAACTGTAGAATCGAGCTTCTCTCCCCAATCGGGGTGGGATTGGCATTTGGGTGTATCCTAAAGGCCGCGGGATCGAGCTTCTCTCCCCAATCAATATGGGTCCTAACCTGACCTTGCGGGATTGAGCTTCTCTCCAAGGCATGTTTAGATCAGTGTTCTAATACTTAAATATTCTTATCATCCCCTTCCTCATGGGATCGAGCTCCTCTCCCCGAGCGGGTATGGATCGATACTTTACTATTCGTATCATCCCCTGACCTCGTGAGATCGAGCTCCTCTCATTGGTGAATTGAACTTTGTGATTTTTATAATCCCCTAACCTCGTGAGATCGAGCTCCTATAGATCGATACTTTGTTATCCTTATCATCCCCCAACCTCGTGGGATTAAGCTCCTCTCCCCATGCCTATCTAGATTGGAATTCTGGGACTTGGGCATTCTTATCATCCCGCAACCTCGTGAGATTGAAATTCTCTCCCTAAGTCTGGATCAATACTTTGTTATTCTTATCATCCCCCAACCCCGTAGGATCAATCTTCTCTCCCTTGGTGAGTCTGGATCGATACTTTACTATTCTTATCATTCCCCAACCTCACAAGATCGAGCTCTCCCCGAGCCTACTTTGCTATTCTTAGTCTCCTCCTGACTCTCAGTTGGCGTGGGATTGGCATTGTTCTGGTGTTTAGATATTTTATGATCCCCTAACCCAGTGAGATCGAGTTCCTCCGCTAGGCGGGCATGAATCAGTATGCTAGTCTTCCTTTTCTAGTTTGCTAGTCTTATTACTATCCCCCTATTCAGTGCAGTGTGGGTTTGACAGTTTTGCTCTCCTTCTAGCTCAGTAACTTCTAGGACCAAGATCTAATAACTCATTATAACTTTCTCTATAAATATGACAGTAAGGATCTCGGGAATATCCATATATACCTAGCCATAGTCAAGCTTCATCAATCATATGTTCTTTGGTCTGACTAAGTGGGGTAGGCATGTGATGTGTCTTGCAATCCCCGCCCGAGCATATATACCCTATGCATGTCTACCATAGATGTGACCATGCAAGCAGGAGGATAAACCAGAAGGCAGAATCCAAAGAAAGGCACTGCAACTTGGGAACATCCACGTGCCAGAACATCCCGAAAAGATGTTGTAGCTTATGAACCTCCCCGCTCAAAAAAGATGTTGCAATCGACCAACTCAAGTAAATTCTTGTCCAGAAAAACACTCGCTCGGATACCCACTCGAGAAGACTGAATCTATTACTCTACCTTTTCGTGACTAGCTAATCATGCAAAAGCATCCCGAAACATACAAGGTATGCCTATTCGGAACACGATAGCATTTCCACTTGGGAATATCTCTTCTAAATTCAACCACTCTGCATATTAAATCTAATCATTCTCTCTAATGATTCTTTAACCAAGAGTTTGACAAAAGCTTCCAAAGGAAGCTGACGTCAACCAACCCGGCAGGGCATACAAGCCCATGTGCAAGGAGAAGGGAGTTGATGATAGTGGACTAGACACACAGTATCATGTAGGATGAGTAGAGGTAAACCTTGGACCCTTACATAGAACTTGTCTCTCACAGAAGGTAGTGGTGTCCTCACCTTGGGCTACATACACCTGTCATTCTGTGCAGTCAACGTGGATGTTTGTCTCACCATTATATAAAGGGCAACTTGTGCACCGAGAGAAGGTAATTGCAATCTACTATAATTGATTTTAAGTCAAGAGAGTTGACTTGGTCAACTATTCTTCTTCTTTCTCTTGCTAAAGTCCTTCTCCCAAAGAAGACACTAAGTTGCTAGAAGTGATCTCTTTTTTCTTAAGTTGATCCGCTCAACTTCTTTTCTTAGGCCCTCTTCTCTTAAAGAGACAATATTTTCTCCTTTAGCTCCATGCACTCTTTCTTTTAGCTTTGTGCTAACTTGACGGTTAGAGGGATCAAGCTGGCTACGTAGGCCCCTGCTAACCTTGTTGACTTGTAGGCAAGAGACCCACTCAAGTGTGTGGAATTAGACTCTCTATTAGATTTGGACTAAAGGAGGTGGTGCAACTAGGGACAGCTGTGGCTACCCGCATCACTCTTGGCCCCAACCCGTTCGAGTGAAGGACTCGTTCGTTTAGGTGGAGGATCCGCTCAGATACAGGAGCACGGGAGTTGGCTTTCACGTTTTAGAGCAAATCATGTATTCCTCCATATTTTAAGAGATAGTGACAATTAAATTTATCACCTTAAAGAAATTTTTCTAAGTGAATTAAAATTCAAAGACAATATCTAAAGCCTATAATTCGCTCATAATCAAAGTTATTTTTATTAAAATAAAAAAATTAATTTTTTTAAAAAACTTATTTTAGAAAGAAAAATCATTTAATAACATCTCTTAATGATATAATTTTAAAGGACTCTCGACTGGCCCCCCTTAGAGTCATTAGCATCGCCTAACTTATAAATTATAACTTGTTTATCTTACCCATCAAAAGAGAGAAATGAAAAAATAAACATGTAAACTAATGCAAAACATGAACTAAAAAAATAGCTGAATCAAGTAACATTCTTATCAGTATATCTTTATTGCTATTAATGACTTAAAAGGTCATCAACCTAATGAGTCAAATTTGTTTTAATCTGATACAAAAGCGACACGTCAAAATTAGAAAAGAAATTATATTGTCGATTATTATAAAGTGCCTTGTGATGTGCTCAAATATTATTTTGCATTTATGAATCTTAATTATCTCATATCTAAATGTCATTATTTATTTATGAATTCTAATTGTCTCATATTATTTAGTTTAGAAGTGTCAATAATTAATTTATTCAATTGCATTGTAAGAGAAATTTATTTTAATGCTTGTTTATTTCATTTTCCCATTGTTTTAAATTATGATTCAATTTTTAAAAAGAAGGATATGCTAATCCACTAGAAAGAAAATTGAACCTCCATCAATTTTGTCAAAGGTTGTGATTCTATGGATTTCTTCTCACCATTGTTACTTTTCACCCCATGATTGTTGTAAAGACGTGGAACAATATGATGAGGTTAAAATTCATTAGCAAGTGTGACCAAAAGGACATAAGGCTCAAAAAGTAAAATAAAGTGTATCAATTTGTCTTTCATTGGAATGGACATCTAAAGATATGAAAGATAACGAAGAAACATTGTTGTATAAAATTGGTAAAGTAATCGATCCTAAAAAGATGGTTACAAATCAACGAATTGAGTGTTGTTTTATTTTAGGTACCATGTAATTTAGTATGTTTAAATTTAGCTAGAGTATCCTTTTTACTTTGTAGTAGTTTAATGGGTAGTTGTTAATTAATAAGAGTTTATTAGGATTATTATGCCTCCCACTAAGTGGAATTGTCATTTAGTTGCTATTGAGTATAAAAGTACCATATTTGTATGTATTGTCCAGCTTTAGCTTTTGATTAATAAGATTTTCTCCTTTTTGTCTATGTAACATACCTTCTCTGTGTGAGATAGTTTAATTGATTTGTTTTTATTTTAGGCTTAAATTTCAGTATGGCATCAAAGCTTTCTTGTGGTACATGAAGGAAAAGGTATATAGATCTCAATTCAAAAGCAGTGACATAGAAAATTCATAATAGTAGTCGGGTTCATAAAGTTTACTAAAATGGGACAATATGTTTTTGACACAACAACTTGAGCTGGCATCAAGAGATGAAATTACTTATGCATAGAAGAAGGTTCTAAAAATCTAGCACAATGATAGTTGAAAATATAACCTGATTGAAATGAGCAGCTTCACACGGACTATTGTTTTTGGTCCGCATATTATTGTGGGAGTTGGTTGAATTTTTTTCATTATGACTGGCTTGATAATGTTTCTCACAGAAATTCACTGAATCAAAATCATTTATTCCTGATCCATCAACGATCATTTTAGAGGCATCCAAACCAGTTACTACAGTATCTGATACAGTTCTCAAACTTCCACAGAGTCTTTGCAATGTAATTGAAAGATTATTTAACAGACGCTGTTGTTCATCACTTCCTCTGCAATTGACTGGAAGAAAAAATTCTAGTACATAATCATCATTTGCAGTGTAAGTACTCCACAGCCTGATTGCAACAGCTGCATGCAGTCCAAACTTGCGTGCATGATGTGCAAGTGGATACTGGTGCACATCAAAAGTTTTTATGTCAGATGAGAAAATTGGACGGTGAGATTGAATTGCTCTTCCTACAATGCCCTGCCCCTCTTGCAGGCAGTTCTCTGAACATGCATGTAGAAAGCCAAGAATTTTTTGGTCATTAACATAGCAGGCTGACTCCAGGATGGAAAGCATGTTTTCCTTTGTTAGCATGGAAGATACCTCTTCATCAACAGTTATGGTCATTTTGTCCATATCCCGGTTAAAATAGCTAAAAGGTATCCAAGTAAGTGCCAAAGGCAACAAATGTGCATGACAAATAGCTCTCAACACATTGTGTATCTCTGTGAAGACAGACCTCTGACTAATTTGAAGACTCTGCACAGTCAAGTTATCAAAAAAGAGATGAAACAATATTTAAATTATAATTGGTTCGATGGAAGTGAACATAAATTTGGCCAAATCAAATTATTAAAAAATGAGAAAATTATTACCAAGAACTGTCGCATAGCATGTGCTTTAATGCTCTTCAAATTTACAGCCTGCAAAGTAATAGTATGTAAACATTAGACATGACCATCATTCAATCATAACTACAATATTGATTTCAAGATATTTTCCTATAAACATATACAAAAAAGTATTTTGCATCGGGTAATAAGACCCAATCATCGAAACAACTGTTTTGAGAATTGAAATGAACATTTTCATCCACTGATGATGGCACACCAATAAAATCAAAGCATAGGGGAAGTAATTCTTTAGAGATTTTTCAATAGGATAAAAAAATGGTCTATTGAGTTCACCCCAAATTGTAATTTATGTTGGAAAAATGACAATGTCAATTGCAATCATGTGTAATGTAGACTTGAAGAAAGTATTAAAGCAATTATTTTAAATTCTAACCTGTAAAGCATTGCGAAAATGATCAAATTCAGAGTCAAAATCAGGTTTCTCTTTGTTTGTAACGAGCTCAAGAACTGCACAACATGAATGCTCATTATCATGAAAAATAGGCAATGCAAGTGTCCCTTGAACTTCATACTTCAGCGCATGATCGACTCTCAAGAATTCTAGATGATTATAGTATTTGATGTTTGACGTCCACTCTGGCATTTGAGAGATATATACACGACCAGGAAGGCCAAGGAGAGACCCAGGTGCTTCTCTGCTAGAGAAAGTGAAAGCTTTTGATATTTCTCGATACTCTACAAAAGCAGGATCAAGTAGATAGGGCTGTTCAGAGGTGCTTAATATATATTCATCACCTTGCTTGAAAGGCATCCAAACTTGGGCAAGTATCTCTCCTCCAGTAAATTGACAAAACTCCTTAAACAAAAATAATGCTGTAAGTAACTTTTCACCTAAAGAAACACCAATAGTTGGTCTAGGAATTGCTTTGCTACTGTCATCACCATTAGAGACATCACATGGTGGAAATGAGCTATTGGATTCTGTTTCCCCTGCCAGATTTATAGGGAGAATATCAAGGGTCATCTGGGATTGTAAAGTAGTATTTTGAACTGGTGAATTATCTCCAACACTTGAATGAACATCTTTATTATTCATATTACCTCTCATTCTAACCACAACATCTGTGGTTTGCACTTGTGAATTATCTCCAACACATGGATGAACACCATCTTTATCACTCATATTACCTCTCATTCTAACCACAACACCTGTGGTTTGCACTTGGGAATCTGGCTGAGTGGAGCAACTGAATTGTGCAAAAGACTGATCAATAACTGAAGGATTGAACAGATCAGTAAAAGTTCCAATATTCATCAAACTTAAGTGATTACAAAGGCCATTTGGCTCTGGGCTTTTGTCTCTAGCATGGAATGCTTTAAATGAATCCATGTTCAGAAGAAACCTTTCTTACTTCCACTATAAATTCCCCTCTGCAATCTAATAGTAGTTCTTACATGGATCTGGAACCCAACAGCCGAATCCCTGCAACCAAAGATATATCGAAATGATAAATGGTAAACAGATTATCAGCTTGACGTGAAAAGCAGAACTTTGACTGCTGCTTACAATTCGCCCTACAAACCAGAATACACCCTAGAACATCATAATACCTTACTGAGCAACTGACTCTTCTTGAGCATATAGAATATTCACACTCTTACGCACAATTCCATGCTTAAATAACTGATAGTTTAAGCCTCCCCTCGTAGACCATACGCAAACTAAACCTGCTACTCCGAAAGTAGACGAATATTACCTGTCGCACGTTTCCAAGTCCTTCGTAAATGCTCACTGAAAACAAGGACTTTGACTCGGACCTTCAGAACAAGAAGAAGAAAAGCTGCTGCTCCAAAAGCTCAAAAGATGAAGAACGAAACCTATGTATAGTGAGATTCCATGTCCTTCGGAAATTCATCGGATTGACACCGAAAATATGGGAATTGACTCGGAGGATTCCAAACTCGAATCCAGGGGGTTGAAGATTCGCCTCGAGAAATTCTTGGCTCTCGGAGGACTCAAGGGTCGCTTTGGGCCCGTCGCGAGGAAAACCACACAAAATAATCGCCTAACCTCACGACAAATAAAAAAAAAAAGTTGCTTTCATTGTAAGGCGGCAATCTGACGTTGCGTTGTGGAGCTCGCACCAAATCAAAATCAAATCTTGAGTTTGCCATTGGCCTCAACGACGGCCGAAAGCCTACAGGGAGAAGTGCTTCCTCGCCACCGCCGCCTCCATTTCGTCCTCGTCTGGCCGGCACAATATCAAACACACTCACGGACACCAGTGGAAAGGGCCCGGCCCGGCACGGGTTGGGCTTCGTTGGTTGTCCTGGACAGACCAATATTGTCGTGTTTAAACCCAAGGACGACATAGAGCTGATTCTACATTATGCTCAATTAAAAAAATTTAGTAAAAATATTTAACAAGACTATTATTATTAACTAATATTTCTTAATAATACTAATATTTTTAATTAGTTTAAAAAAATATTTAATTTTTTTAAAAATATTTTATTAATTTTTATTATATAAAAATTAGACTTGCCTTTTGCATAATTTAATTATTCCACTCAGTCAAATTTTTAGATGGACGAGATTAATTTAATATTTTTAGATTAATTATTTATTAAGAAAAATTTATCTATTAATTTATTAAAACTAAGACTTGATCTGTAGATGACTAAAAAATTAAGAAAATATCTCATCACTATATCATTAACCCGAAGCACAAATCACACATGGATGTTGTGATTAGATTGACAGGTAATATAAATAATAGAGATGGTGTTCATTCAAATGTTCAAGATAATTTACAAGTTCGAAAAGCTACTTTACAATCCAGTTGATCCTCTCGTGACAAATACAAATTCAATAGGGGAAGCAAAATTTAATAGCTCGGGTATGCAGGTTGAGAGGCGCCTAATTCGTTTGGGAATATGATCGGTGAGGTGGATGACAAGTGGATCAAGTTGGGTATACCGACTGAGTGACGCTTCGTCTGTCTGGAACCTGCAAGCACTCATGCACACAGACTAACAGAACGCTAGATACTAAACCAGGGAAGGGATCTCCTGTTTTGATACTCCGATGCTCAAGTCAATGAGGTGATCCTGAGAAAATATGTACTGATAACGAACAGTAAAATGACTGTACGTAAGATGGAGTGGGAATGCGTGGAAAAGCGTAAAAGTGTACCTGTGATGAAGACCAAGGACCCCCATTTATAGCGGACACTCATCATTTGGCGTGTGTGATGACGTGTCTCAGCCAATGATGAGCTGTCACGTGTGACACTGACAAATGGTGGACTGCCACATAAGCTCTGACACTTGGCTGTATCTGGCGCATCACCTCCGTACATGTGCAAGAGATCCGTGGCGTGTTCCGTACGCGGCAGTTCGTGATGTCTGACTGAGGAGGTCGGCTAGTCGTATACTGATCTGACGAGTGGAGCATCTTGTCTGGCCGAGCAGAGCTCCAGGCTGTTCCGTTGCCTCCGCGGGGAGGACCGATATTGCTGATGAGCTGAACTGACCGAACCGCTTGCACGTTCAGGCGGCCTGACACCTCTGCAGGGAGGAATGGTGTTGACTAACCAGGCTACCGCCCATTTTGGCAATTTGCGTTGAATGCC
>JBBPFP010000060.1:3189811-3205913 GCA_037974795.1 Kaempferia galanga | reverse complement strand
GATTATACTGACTTTAGATGTTTTCACCGTCCATGCTCAGATTATTTAAAGGAAAGTAAATCGTGGGGTCAACTTATAGTCGATCATTAAATGGCTAAATTATTGAATATTGGTGGTAAAAAATGACTTCGCTCGCCCCCCGCACTAAATTATTGAATATTGGTGGCATGGAGCAATAACATCAATAACATCTTATAAGTGCCTCTCAAGTATTAAATTCTCTAACAGATAACCAAAGGATTTAAGGTTTAAGTCCTTTTTTCCTCCCGTGAAAAGTGGGTCCGTCTCCGTGAGCACTTCTCGATTTACCCTAGTGGCCAATGGGAGAACCTTCTATGGGATCATATCGGTCACTTTTAAGATTAGTCGGTTCGAAAAACTAGATACCTAGTGTCAATTAAAAAAATAATCCCCATAAATATCTTAGGGTTACAATGTAATAGTAAAAGATAGATTACCCTCTTTATGTAGACAATAAAAATTTAAATCTCACCAAAAATACATTACACTTAAAACTTGTAATAGTAAACTATCTATTAGGATCTATCTGTATTTTCTCGATAAATTAAGATGGTCGTACGGAATTGAATTAGCCAACTCAGGACGTAACCGGATCGTAATAACTGAATATGCGTATTATTAAAAAAAAACGTTGAGCCAGTAGTACCATGATGCTGGAAACCTCACACACGACACCTCTGTGCTACTATACCATTGGCAATAGGGTGCCTAGCTAGCTAGCTCGCTCTAGTGCTGTTATATATCCCGAGCAGAGATTCTCTATTCTATATTTTATAAATGACTCATGTTCTATAAAATATGGACCGTTGGATCAGATCAGAAGGTATTATTATATAGATTTTTATTTGATCCAACAATATAAATTAGAAGGGATCAAAAATAATTTATAAAATATGGATCAGAAGATCCTGGCTCTATATGTCCCACTGCCCCGGAGGACTTCAATGCTGAGACAAAATTAAATAATTTGGCTTAATTATATCATAAACGCCGACACCTGGGAGACAAGTCTAGGGTGTTAAGCAATGGAAAAGGTATTGACAAGTAGCATCGACGTGTCTGATTTACAAGCTGATGGATCATCCATGCATGCAAAACCATATATGTAGTTTGTGGGACAATTCAACCATATCTGTGCAGGTGGTGCTCCAACATGATTCAAAAGGATTATCCCATACGACATCCATAGATCGGCCCCACTGACTCTCTTAAGTTACGTTGGGACACTCTCGGCACAGACAAGGTCAAATCGTCCTAGGGACTTTAGTTTTCTTGTGGAGATTTAAGTAGTGTAGAGATACTTTGTATTAGGTATGGACGGTATACCAATGCATTCGGGTTTGAGTTTTCAGCCGGGCAATATTATGCCCGTCGTGCTCGAACTGCTGGGATTGTTGAACTGCCATTCTAGGATAGGAAAAATATGTAGGTAAAGGATAAAGAATGACAAATGAAGTGAGTTGAGAGTCTGAGAGGCGAGTAACTTAATAGGAGAATTTCATGATGAAGACAAAACTGCAAGGTAACTCTTAACCCCTATGAAGAAGGAAACGAACTCAAAGTAGAAAAGAATCTCTAAGAAAAAAAGAGAGCTTTTTCTAATGTGCTTATTTGCTTTAGTTGAGGAAATCAATCTATTAAATTGTTTACTTAGACTGAATGAAACAAAATTAAATTATTTATGATCCAAAATACTTCTTTTTTAATCCAACAATTTTATATTGAACTGAAAAAGTCAAAATTATTTATTGTTTTTTATATCCAGTGTCTTTATTTATTTTTATAATTTTTTTTATATTTATTCATCAAGTTTTTTAAAAATTTATATTTTAATAAAACACAAACTATAGAGTTAAAATTTTTAAAATTGGATTGTGAATTAGATAGATCAGCCCATGAGTTTATCAAAAAATAAAAATATATATATAGAGAGAAGGTTGAAATGTTTAAACATGAGTTGTGGATTAGGCGGGCCACGAGCCCTTTGAATTTTCTATTTTATTTTTAATATTTTAAAAAAGAATCTCAACCCGCAGGCTAACCCACGTGGGTTGGGCGCCCTCCTGGGTTTGCAACCCACGCTGGTTAACTCTCTTGGGTCTGCAATCTGCACGGGTTGACCCATTTAGATCTGTCTTTAAATAAGTTGGTAAAATTTTAACTCAATCAACTTAAATTATTTAACGGAGCAGACGAACTCAATTGGATACCGTTCATGTATAATTCATGGGACCATTACAGTGTGAATTATGTAAAGTATGAATATCAAAATAAAGTTGAATGCCTAGTGAGACATTATGAATTTGGTTGGCCTGGGCAAGGCAAGTGGCATCCCTCGCTTGATGCCATCAAAAACAAAGACATCCACCTATGCCCATGCATGGTGGTGGCTTGGTTGACAATGGAATAAGCCTCAGGAAAAGGTCGCTCTCCGGCCAAAGTTAGAGCTTCTTTCTTTATTTGATTAGATTAGATTAGACTACTTTATATCTTTTGTATCTTGTTGTTTTAAGCCTCTTTTATTCAATGCCTTGGCTTTTGCCTTTGGCTTTGCTTTGGAAAAGGATTTCCAAGACTTCAAATAGTAGTAGTTTTGCCACGCCAATAGCCACTGAAAGAGCCATTACAAATCTATCACATATGCTAGCCATTTTGACACATGCAGCTAAAAGAGAAGATAAATAGGGTACAATAATAATAACTTCTTTTTTTGTTGTAAAAGAATGATTTTTTTCCTCCTAGCAACAACAATATTAATACAATAAAATAGTCATGTGTTTCATACAAATTTCATAAGAATACTGTCATTAGGCTTTAAAAAGGGTGAAACCAATCATTCTAATGAACACTGATATCCTACTATTACATACACAAATATAACACTTACATAATTTTTCCCCCTTTAAATAATTCCTGATTTAATATCTTGAACAAGTAGAGCTAACCCTATTTCATAACACTGCTTCATGCAAACTCATTGGTTCCTTTCTTTGATCTTGTCTCTCCTCTTTGAGACCGTTGAAGTCTTCAGCCTTTTCTAATGGTGATTATAATAAATGCCTGATTATATTTATCTATTATACATAATTTTATTTTTTTTTTTAATATTGAAGGTTTAGTGTTGTGTCTATGTGGACCTATTAGTTTAGCTTGTGGCCAAGACTAAAAACAATTATTTAAAATAGTTATATTTAGAGGCTCTTAAGAATTTATCCTTGGGCACTAAGGATATAATTATGGAAACTTAAAGAGATGATCTTTGACATAGTTATTCTTTACTTTATAAATTTCATTTAAATTCTATTCAAGAGTTCAAAGGTGATATCTCAATTTGTACCACCAATCTCCCCCTATCGAACAAATACTCGGACGAGATTAAGTAGGATAAAAATTAGTTCAAGATCCTAGAGGCATATCATGATATAAAGATGATAAGAGAACTGTCCCCAATAATATCAGCTCTCCGGCACTCGCAAATTGCAACCTGAATTAATCCGTTAGAGTTTGAGAGCGCAAGGCTAAATAGCACAAGTAATGGTAGAGAGAGGCTACACAAATCCAAAATTTTCTTCATCTTCTACCTTCTTTTACTTTTCTAAACAGGGCAACTCCCAACGATCCTTTGATGTGTGTTATCTGCAATGACAAAGTCCTAATTGGAATCAAACAATGAAAAATCCTAGTAAAATTAGGCAACGGAAGTCCTGAACCAAGCAACAAAAAGGCTTAGTGGGATTAGACAAAGAAGACTTGGTTGAGAACCAAGCAAGATGACCCTAGTTGGAAACTAAGTGTTGGAAGCCCAAAAGAGTCAGCTAAGAGCTAAGGTCTTAGTAACTAAATAATCTAGATCGGTAAGTTGGGAGCTAAACATCTAGCAAAGATATGTGAACCACTTTTAACACTACTAATTGTACTTATTAATCTTTATTGTAAAAGTTGACGATTCAAGGCGATTGGATGGGATTCCAGGTGACCAGATGGGATAAGCCTCGGCTGATAGAGCGACCAGAGAAGGCTTTCAGGCGACCACAGATGACGTGATCCAGCGATCCGAAGGAGACGATCAAGATTGGTGGTTAATAACACTCCAGGTGACCAGAGTCCGCAGAAATGTTATCAACGAAGATAGAGTTTGCAATGCCAACTTGATCTAGGCGACCGGAAGGACTTCATCGGAATGGTGCCAAGTCAACTTCAACAAAGCTCTATAAGGGGCCAAAAGCAGTGCTTTACAATCATCCATCAAAAATCTTCGCTCTCGACATTCTTGTGCTTCTGTTTCCTTGTGCTGACATGTTGTGCGTGTGCCTGAAGATCAATGACAACTCGATCTTGTTGATTTTTATTTCAAGTTGCCATACATTTTTCTATTTTGTGGTTAATTTTCCTATTGTTATTAATTAAAAGTTTTTTTAGGCTCTCTGGAAAAGATAAATTTTAATAAGAATTTTAATTTTTATTAACTTAGATCTCACACCTACTTAACCTTATATTTGATCTAGCATGTATCCCAGAGCTATGGTGCACAGTAAAAGTGTTCAGCTGTCTCTCAAACGCTTACAATTTGATTCTTAATTACGGCGTATTTGCAGTTATTTTTCTTTTACATAAGATTCACAATTAAAAAATATTGAACTTTTAAATCGCTCATAGTGAATACTTACTGATTTACTCTATAATCAATAGGAAAAAAATAGACCGATCACCCTAACTCAATATTACTTCTTTAGATCTTAGAATGCTAGTTGTGCTAAGTATTTTTATTTATTATTGCATGCTGGCTTGTTGAAGTATTCTTCAAAATATTATATATCTCGGATTTAATTAGTTTTGATTTTGTTTAACCAAGTTAGTTTAATTTTCGTGGGTTCTGGTTTAGAAGTTCTTTATCTATCAACTCTTAATTTCCCCCCTCGTACGGTTAGTTGACGAAAGGGGAAAGTGAGGAGAAAATTAGAAGGGAATCCGTCTGTCTTTCGGATTTTTCTGTAAAAAGATTATTTAATAACTAAAGATTAATTCTCAGATAGTTGTAAACCTTAACATCCAAATAAAAAATAAATAAATTTTAATATATAGACAGTAATTCATATCTGATAGAGAAACAAAGCAATTTTTTTTTAAAAAAAAATATATTAACAGCCCAGTTGCCTTTTGGAATCGGAGTGTCATAATTAGATTTTTCTATAATAAGTCAGGTATTTAAAATTTAAGATTCAGCTATGGTATATTTTAAAAAAATTTCTCTTTAATAGATAACGTAATTGAGAATATTGGCTTTTAGAGTAGACCTCCATGTGTACCATGTGTACTTTCTTAATTTATCCTGACAACCGATGAAAATTTTTTATGAAACCGGACCTATCACTCCAGATTTAATATTATCTAACCTAATTAATTACTTTTATATAAATAAGCTAGTTAATTTTAAAAAGAGGTATGCTCATGCACCCTAAATCCACAATGTCGTAGGCTCCGGATGAGTTCTTTAATACATGCTATTCTCGTAGAGTAGACCACGTCGCAAAAGAAAAAGATATCATCAGCAACATCAAATGATACGACAGATTTTTACGACATCAAGAACAATATTCCGCGTAATGGGTTGCTAAAAGGGTTTATAGAAACCACAACTATTACAAGAGTAGGTAGCTTTTATTCCTTACAAAAGATCAATAAAGTCTATTACACCTAAACCAATGAAGACATTGTTCATGTGAAATGAAAGAATTTGAACACTTGGTCACACTATTTCTATGTTTAGGAGTGTATAAAGTTGTCTCGGATAGCTCAGTTGGTATTCAAGTAGTAAAATTATATCATAGGAGCAAGTTTTTAATCCTCTAGGATCCATTCCCTTGGGGAATTAATTTCGCCCACTTAGAAAGTCGTTCGGTACTGTAATTTATCTTTCTTCCACAAGGCATTGGGATAGGCATACAGTGGAGGGGTGCCTAAGGTGAGCGTAATCACCTTTTGCATAATAGGAGTATATAGAGTTACCCTCCAAGGTACGATACAATGATAAGAGGTAAAACATACTCCCATATAATAAGAATTCAAAACTCACTCAGAGCACCTCATACACCCGTAGTGTTCGAATCACTCATAGTGTTGGACCATCTATTAGGACCCATCTATTTCTCAGATTTACTTGACGGCCGATAGAAAATTTTTATAGAGCCGACCTAAGTTGATCACCTCTAAAATTAATCGGTTTAAGCAGTTGGATATCTCAATTATTCAAAAATAATAAAAAAAAAGTATATAGAGTTACACAAATAAAGTAGAGAGCATTAGAGAGGCACAATGAAGCAAAAAAAAAAGATACGGAGAGGCTCAAGGGAGGGAGAAAATCATTAGACTCATTCATAAATCATGTCTCTAGCTACAAACGAGTCACACAATGAAAAAACAAATAAAATAAAAACATTATAAGCAAGAAAACAAACTGATGATGCATATGATGGTTTAAGGTGGTTTGACCTCTCCCAAGAACCCCCACTCTATGACTATGAATATCACTTATTAAAAGCACCTTGAATTTCCTCCTCAATCAACAACTAAAAGTGAAAAACCCTGGTAAAATATCTCTTTTATGAGATGAGAGATGAAGCATAAGATTTGGCGAAACTCTTGGCTTCACTTTGGAGTCGACTATTCCTTGATTTGACAATTCTACCTTGTAGTGACCAACTCAACCCAACCTTGGGGTAAGAGATGAAAGCATAAGAGATCTTTACAAGAAGCACTCTCATAAAAAAAAAAAAAACTGATGTAGAACACTTTGACAGAATAAGAAATTCACATTTATTTATGCCTTTCTCCTATTTTCTTCCCGGGCTACTTTTTATAAACAAATCCTCAAATTAGAAGTCTTCCCACAAAATCAGCCTTCTTTAGTGATCAATCAACTAATCCTTGTCAATCAATCGAGTATTGGCTTTATTTTGATAGCCATTACCACATCGGTCTACTCTAGCAATAAATTTTTAGGTTACTATTGAACCATTACTATGTCCAATTAATTTATTTGACCGATCCATCAACTAGTTATCTGACCAAGAGCCAACATTCTAACTTTGAATTAGTTAACTTAGCAATAGACTAACTCTAGTCGACTTGATACAAGTATTAGTCAACTAGCACATAACTCGAGCTACTTCTAAAACTGAGTTGATGCCTGATTCTAATTCCCTTCATCCCCCAAGTTACATGCTCACACAAACTCTCCTCATAGAGTTTTACCGTAGTGCCAAAATGTTTTCTAAGCCTTCAGACTTCACCGAGCCATAAAACTCGTTGCCTCTTGAACTTCATCTTGCCTACCATCTTATCTCATTGACCTATTAGGATTTCGCATCTAATACTCGTCAACCTAGTGGGACTTCATTTAATATTCAACCTATTTGGACTTTTTCATGCCAAGTGCCAACTTAGACTTTTGCATGTCAAGTTCCTACTTAGACTTCCTCGTACCAAGCACATCCTTGAACTCCGATTATTACACCTACAACTCATTTCAAGCTTACCTGCATCTGCTCATAATTGACATGTATATGCCATCAACAATGTTGCCTAATTTAAAATAGAAGCCAACACAAGGTGATATGCATTTAAAGTTCATAGTTATCAATGATAGTTTCCTAATCATCTCATCTCCCTCATTTATATAATTTTAAATCAGGAACAGGCGGTAAGAGACATCTCACTTTTTGCTACAAGGATAGTTTCGAATTTGCCCCCAACTATGGTGTAGCAGCAAGACGCTCATGTAGTCTTCCAAGTACCCATGGTTCAATTCTAGCTATGACGCACTACAGGGTATTCTACAAACACTTACGGATTTACCCTGATCGCCAGTGAAAAACTTCTGTGGACTCAGACCGATTATCCTTGGGATTAATTGGCTTGAAGAACTCGATACATGGTGTTAGCTAAAAAAATGATGTTCGTGTAAGAATATTATTGTCAACAGGCCTGAGATCGATTCCAGCAGGTATAAAATCCTCCACTAGTTGGTTCAACCCCTCCTTGCATGCGGTGTTGTAAATTTAACATGTTAATGTCATTGCTCAATAGGCTGAAAAGAGAGCAAGTAAAAAGTTAAAGATGATCAAAACCACAAGAGTTTTGTTTGCTCGGTACAAACTCCCAACAATGAATACGAACAGGAAGAAAACTGTAATTGTACAATTTTTACTCAAAATAACAATCATGACTGAGAATAGTGAAGAGAAAAATGATTAGGCACAGTAATAAAAGTCATTGGAACAAATCAAATTCAAGAAGGGAACAACAAATAATGGAAAGAAAACGAGGATGAAAAATTAACTTCCATAAGGATAAATGTTTACCAAGAACCATGTGCGCATTTGTCTTATAACAGTTGCTCCTTCCAGATCATCCAACATAGCAACTGCAACCTTAATTCCAACTATTCATTAACTGCTCAAGAAAGCTAACTTCTGATTGCCTTGAATTTAAAAAATTCAGCAGTCTTCATCTAACCCAAGTGATTGCTATGCAAAGCTTTATCAAAGATAGAGGATTACAATATCAGATAGCAAACATTAAGTTAAATTAGACATCTTGCCATGGATAACCTTCTCTTTTTGAGAATTCCAAAACTTCCAATAAGTCATGCTAGATCAGCTACAGGTTCACATTGCATTCATCCATGAACCTTTCATCATTTGTCAGAAATTTCTTCCAGTACTCTTTGTACTTTGGTATACCAAGATCAAGCCAAGGTTTCATATAGCCATTGTAATGCAATGATATAGCATTATTCATAGCATCCGCATTGATGTTATAGTTGTGACCAAGCCCTGGCAATGACCACTTTTCATCAAGTGGGTATACAAGATTCTGAAACGCAAGGAAGCTTATAGGAAGAACTGCAGCTCTCAAAGTTGCTTGGTTCTTTGTTTCAATCTACCATGAGGCAAAACAATCAAATAGATGTTAGTCTAATAGATGTTGGTATAGGAAATAAAAAGTAACATAGAAAACAATAAAGAACTAAGCAAAATTGTTCTTAGGAATAGCATACACATTTCATGATGTAATTCAGTGTGAAATATAGAGAGAATGCTGGATTATCCATTATAAAGAACATAAATTTAAATACTGATTTGGTTAGAAAAAAGGACGAAGAGATGAAATAAGATAAAAACACAAATAGGCAGAGTTAGATCATTTCCCAGTAAGGCTAAAACGGATTGAAATGTACTTGCGGGTTGAAACTAGCATTTTGTATTTTAGAATTAGTAATTAAAAAAAGTCAGATAATGGAAGCTAATAAGTGATAAATGATTATAAGTTAGGTGCACTTATTGCTACTCCTTGCAAAAGGAAAGAACATAATTACCAATTTCGTAGAAAAAATGTACGAGTTAAGCATATTAGAAATAAAAACTAAATGCAATGTAATTAAATAAATAACATGGTAGGTGGTTGGAACTTGGAGGAGCTTTTGGAGTCGTGATCATCATGTGCCCCTTAGAATAAAAAAAAAAGAAAACTAAAATATGACTTGACATATTTTGTGGATCAGAATATTGGACATTCATGGGGACAAATATACAAAAAGTTATCATAGAGACAGTGAGAATGATAAGATGAAAATCTGGGGTAACTAAAAAAGGACAATCAAAAGCACATCCATCTAGGAGCAATTAAATATATGAGAAATAGGTCAGGATATTAAGAACATGTTTGACAAAATAAAATTATGGTCGACGTAACTTAAAGTTATCAATATAAAAATTCTTAATACTATTAGTATAGCCTTCCATAGAATTTATAGGTCAATATCCATGTAGCCATTCTAAGTAATTTGGACTAACACTATGGCATCGATGATGTTCAACTATTATGAAACTTATCAGATTTCAACTGCAGATAAAAATCCATTTTTGAAAGGTATGTCACTTACACTTGTTAGGTGTTGGAAGTATGCATCTGTAACATTATGCTCCCTCCATTTCTCCAAATCAATAACATTGAGTCCTGACATCCAAATACAAGAGTTGGGATCATAGCTGTTTTTTCCCAAATGCATTTTCAGCTGACCTAGTCTCAGCCTACAGGACTCAACCGCAGCATTTACTTTTCCTTCCAAATTAAGATTCCACAATGATGATAAATCACGTTGAACAACTACATCATCATCTAAAACAATCACCTTCTTCAGATTCTTGAAAATTTCTGGAAGAAGAAAGTGAGAATGACCAAAAGTTGTAATGTATTCAGTATTCATTTCTAGTTGACTAGTTTTATACAAGGAAACACGGAATTCCTCTGACAATGACAGCTTTGAGAGGCCACTATTATGGTCTCCAAAATTCAGTTGCTCTAGATTGATGACAATGATTTCTGCATCTCTATAAGAATTTCTTGCGAACCAAAGTTTCATTGCATAGTAATTCTGTGCATCTGTGACAACATGAAAAACCATATTTTGGTTGACCTATTGCATCAAAAACAGAAACTTAATCAAATCCTATCAATAAAACATAGTATTTGTAAATTATAGTAGTTCCTTGGTTAAAGATTGGTACCTCAGAGTTCATCGCTGTTGAATTTATAGTAACTGCTGCAGCGATCATATTTTTTGAGAAAATTACATGGTGCATAACTTTGGGGACTTCAAGTTTATTAGAATGAGAATTCTTGAAACCTGTTGAAAGTTTAAAAGACTCCACTGTCAATCTCATAGACAAGCAATGAAAACTTTTTGGCATGGTTTGAACACCAAGGTGGTAGAGAAATGCACTTTGCTTCATATGAAAATTAGCTTCATCTTCAGTAAGATCAAGTATTTGGCTAAGTTTTTTGTGAACATTGTTGCAGTCAACAGCACATGCTTTAACCTTTGCAATTGACAGCTTCATCTTGTGTATATTCTTTTTGACACTGAGATCAATGAATATATATACATTAGGTTCCTCATACAAAAAAGTAGAAAGCTACAGCCTGTAAAATATGCATTCAGAATATCATCTAGGAATGAATCATTAAGACTTTGCCTATAAGAAAACAATGTTGCCAGATTCCAAATTTAGAACTTAACAGGGTGTTGCCGAATATATTCCTAGTATTTAATGCTTAGTGATGGAATTTAGTATGCAGACATGTGGCTTAAGCCATTTTAGGTCCAATTTAATAAACCACCATTGTGTCATTCAAACGAGATATAAGAATTAATCTCAATGGCCAGCATATACAACATATATGGGATAAATTTATAATACAAATAGTATTCAGGATACTCCATCACAAACAGCAAAGATAGAGTAAGATTATGTGAACACCGCAGATGAAACATCAAAGCCAAGAGAAGACATATCATGACACCTAGCATATCACAACAGGAGGCCATACTTTTTATAGACAAACAATTATAAGTCAATTGGCTATATAGGTCCACAACTCTCTATTATGAATGACAAAAAGAATAAAATCAAGCATATGCATTGCAATTCATAAGAACCTAAAAGAATAGCTTCTGATAAAAAGGCTGAAAGCACCACAGAAGTACAACACTTAAAACTTACGAACGTGGAAGATCGGCATCTATAATGGCATCACTAAGCATGTGTTCATGTTCCTGTATGTTCTGCTTCAGGTCATAAGACAAGTTCTGCTGCCCATGGAGTTTTGCTAGACTTGGATAGTAAGCTCTGGCAACAAAAAGCTGGTCTTTGAGTTTCCTCACCATTGAATCCTTCATTACTTTTTTATTTTCAATGGACCAAAGACAATAGCTTCCTAATTCAAGCTGGCAAAAATTTCTGACTTCCTCAAATTTTTGATCTTTGGTATTGCTTTTCTTGCCATCTGTTCCGCCCAGCTGAAAGGAAATGCATGATCTCTACTTTTAACTATCCAGAGATGGATGCTAACACAACAACATCAACAGACCCTTAAAATTGCAACTAAATTATCCAATAGCTATAAGATTTGAATATTTGTAAATACGTGAATTATCAGAAACATTTGAATTTCATAGAAAAATCACTCAAGCATATATATAAAGTTCAGACATACAAACTTTGGATAATGAAAAGAAAATCATACCTTCATAATCGAGATTGGAAGTGAATCTGATGGCACAGGAAGAACTGCAGACAAGAAAAGGCACTATCAATAGCCTTTGAGAATCAAACATAAATGACCAAACAAAAGATTGGAAATCTTCTAGGATCAAGCTGGTCAAAACCATTTTTTATGGACCCTTCGATAATTATCAAAAATGATTTCCATTAGAACAGGCTCAGACCTACACTTAAGCTTACAAATGAATAAGCAAAAAAGTGGGCTTACAGCAAAGTATAGTACATTCTTAGCCCTAGAGTAATCTCCAATATGCTGTGCTACTGACACAATTGAGAGTGGCAATACAAACTAAGTTGGTATTATTTGCACCATGACTGAGAGCACTTACCGTCGAATTTAACACATAAACCAATGAAAAAAGGGTCACCATCCACCTAGCCAAGGAGCATACAGTATCTGGGAATGTTAAACCAACCAATATACTTACCAGTTTGTGAGGATTAAATTCCAAATTTTAATATTTAGCCTTTGGTTTGATATTGAAGCTATGGACTTTTAAGAAAAAACATTTTCCAGTTCGTGAGGATCAAGTTCCAATGTTTAATATTTATTCTTTTTGTTTCATATTGAAGATATGAACTTCTAAGAAAAAGAGAATATTTTTTATGATGCTTGTCTTTTGGTTGAAAGAGCACAATGGAGGAAAACAAAACCATGTAGCTAACCCCAAATAGCTAGGATAAACATGTTTTGATGATGGTGATGACGAAGACTAAAATAACATTTAACAAAGAATTTATAGCTTCTAGAATGTACAGTGATTGGATATCAATTGCCTTGAGATTTAGAAACAATACCTTTCCCTACGACAGCCAGCTGCTGATTGGAATTACTGATAGGCTTATTATTGAAAATTTCACCTTGTTTGGACCTAGGTTTCCCACTAGCATTCTGAAACAGAAAAAAGAACAAAATTTTTTTATTATTAGAATCAGATGTTGAGTTTATGATAGTAACACTGTGAGAAAGCCTGTGAACCTTTGATAGAGAGGATCCAAATCTTCTAACGAGTTTTGTTATCTTTGAAGTTTCGCCCTGAAACAGACCACAAGAAGTTGAGAGTAAGGCTACCATACTAGGTGGCAACACCACCCTGCGCTAGCCAATCAAGAAACTATACTAGTACCTGTAGCGCAGAGAGAGAGAGATAGAGAAAACCCTGTCAAAACAAAAACCTGAGGGAAACTACTGAAACCATCTAGATGACCCAAGTGCCGAAAGGCGATTTCCTGTGCCATCATAACAGTCACAAGCATTACGTTTCACCAAAAGATTAGCACGCGGACAGTATTAAAATCTCGCACAGAGGAGCTTACCGAAGGTGGGCGATCATCACTCGAGTAACCTAACAAAAAACAAGCACAAATCAAAGGACACCGTGGCAATTTAAAAAAAAAATCCCGAGAACAGTAATGGCAGAGTTTAAGGAGTGGAAGATCTCTTATGCAGAAACAATAACTGCGGCACAGAAACTTAAGCGACTAACTTAATTAATTCCCCAATTTACGAACCCAGTGTAGATCTCTCCGCACGATCTGGATGCGAAGTTCCAAACTCTCCGGACCGATTAGATGAGCAAGTACAGAAGACCAGAGCGTACGATGGGAACGCAGATCCAAGGAGACTAGGGGAAAAGAAACAGAGGCAGAGCGAAAGGCAGACTCACCGGCGGGGAAGCGTCGGTGGAGGCCGAAGAGGAAGTCGAGGGGAACGAGGAGAGAGAAGAAGACGAGGACGATCACCACGGCGGCGGGCGGGCGCCACCTCCGCTTGGGCGGCGATGAGGTGGAGATGGTGACGAAGCCCTTCATCGGTCGTGTCCCTCCCAAGCGCACCTCGTAATGCTGTTTAGACGCTCTGCTGCTAGTGCCTAGTGGTGTAGTGTGAGAAATGAAAAGGGTAAAGCAGAGAAGAGAGGGAGCGAGAAGCGTGCCAGCGCATGCGTGAGGTGGGTGGGGTGGTTTTGGGCGTGGCCTAAATAACGGAATTCCGAATATAACAGCCGCCCGCCCGCCCGCGTTTTACTTTTACGAATTACGGCTCCTGATGACATGCATGTCCGCTTGGATCAGAATATATATATATATATATCATATACACCTATATAGGATACATGGACGCGTATTCAAAGTATTAGATATTCGTGATTTACCTTCTCTTTGACCCTGGGACTGGGACGGATTAGCGAGGACACTGGAGACGAGCAAAGCCGCCTTTTACCACCAATGGACGCGTATTCAAGCACGTAAAAAATACCTCCCATACACTGTCACTAATGTGCATTATACAAGGTAATTATATCCTATCTGACACCTCATTGTAATATGATTCCATGGCTAACTGCTATGAAATGCACCAATTGTACTTTAGAATTATATATGTCACTAGTTATAATCTTCTCTAGCTTGCTCTTGTAATCTTTTGTTATTCTTCATAAAAACGATCAGCATTTTCTGATTTCACTTGGTCACGCAGGTCCTGATAATTTAGAGAACCTACGGAAGTTTGCTGAGCAATTCGAGAAACAAGCACCTCATGTTGCTCCTGCTGCTAAAGGTAGAGAAAATGACGATGATGATGATATCCCAGAGCTTGTGCCTGGAGAGACATTTGAACAGGCGCAGAGCATATGAGAAATAAGCTTTATAGATATGTATCTTCCAATAAGTTTGCATTCTGTTTTCTAGGTCATATGTTATGCTCATTGTAATTTGTGATAGTAATCAGAACCAGTTGCCTGGTTAGTGATATGTACAATTAATTTTATAAAACTTAAGATTGTTTAAGGAGCTTGTTGGGGTAAACTTCTTCTTCTTATTAATGTCTATAGTTAATTTTGTAAATCTTAGTTGACATATTTTTGATTTTTTTTACATAGCATATAAAGATAACAGTTTTTAAACATTAGAATGTCTTTGGTTTTAAAAGAATAATTTTTAAACCTTGCAGAACTGTTGTTCATCGTGCTCAAAACAACGGTTTAAAATTATTGCAAAATATGTATCACGCTCAAAGATAACTATTTAAAATCATTGTTGTATCGAGCCTTCTCTAACTATGGCTTGCTTGCCTTGACCATGTCGTACAATGATTACTTACTTTAGAGAGTCTACCTCACTATGAGTTGACCTCCTCAGCCACACCGTACAAAGGGGCTATATTGATGGCAAAAGGCGACTTCACTCGCCCCGTACAAAGGGGCTATATGGTTCTCATAAGGGGAGGGGGTTGCAGGATGAGATGTGAGAAATGTAAAGACTGCTTGGGTCCCGGATAAATGGGCGCTTAGGAAGTATGTGGTGCTCAAAGTAGGAGGCGCCCAAAGGATGGGGGCTCGTTCACTCGACCAAGAAATACACAAGAGGTATTTAGAAGGGAGATAAATTACAGTACTAAGCGGTCTTCTAGGTGAGAGGAATTTATTCCCCAATTGTCTACCCTTAATGTGGCCAAGAGCGTGGGGCTACACTTAACCGTGTTGCGTTGCCAAGTAATATCCCCAAGCATCAAATACTTTTGATCACTATGAAAAATATTTAATGTCTATCAATAGGGTTGTAAACGAGCTAAACAGAGCCAAGTTTTGTGGTATTCAAGTTTATTTAATAAGGAAACCGAGTCGAGCCGAGATGAGCCTAAAATGAACAGAGTCATTGAAATAATTGTTCAAACTTGGCTTGGTTTATTTTTTATGAGCTTGAGTTTGACTTGAGCTTAATTCGTTTAGATGTTATTGAACTCTAAATTTAAACTTGCCATTGTTAAATTATTTGAAACTTTTACATTTTAAACATATTTAATTGGTTATTGAGTTTGATAATATAAACTTGTTTGTTCATTTTAAAAGTTTCTTTATTTATTTAGCACGTGCATAAAAGTTTTATTGATGCACATGATGCACGAATGTTGTTCATGAATATTATGCACGAATATTAATAAGCTGAATACATATATG
>JBBPFP010000060.1:3175655-3186870 GCA_037974795.1 Kaempferia galanga | reverse complement strand
GCTGGAACCAAGATAGCGAGAATTTGGGGATGTTAACGAAGCCGATCTCTTCGTCTTGAGCGAGCGTGGGAGAGCAACTCGGAGATGAAAAGCTCAGTCTAGGTTTTGCGGCAGCTGACGCAGCTGTGTGGTGCAGCGCATGTGGGACGAAGGTGGGGCTATAAGTGACGAAGGTCAGCAGGGCTTAGGCTTTGATCGGCAGGGCTTAGGCTTTGATAATAAAACATAGGTTTAGTTTCAATCAACTCCCAACTTAAATAGATTTCAAACTAGACTTTTTCTTAGGCCCAATTGAATACGAAACTATCTCAACGACCTCCGAAAAATTCCTAGAAAATTTCTATAAATCCCTAAAAATATCCATAAATTCTTAAAAATTTTCACATTGCAATTTCTCCAATAATATTTATTATTTTATTATTATTTTCTTCGGGATCTCACATGAACACTTAGCATTAATATAAAAAATTTATTTTAGATAATTTTTAATAAATTTTTAGACTATTCGAATAAAGATTCGTCATTCCTTACCTAACCTTTTAGAATTGTTATAAATGTCTAATTAATCAAGTATTTTATCGTTGCATCATAATCATGGGAAGTAGGATGTTCAATTCGCTCGAGGTAACTAACTTACTATATTTACTAATTCTTATTTTTAATGAACATATATATTTTCGGACAGAAAATTTGTTTTTCAACCCTTAATTAACTTAAGGGTCAACTATAACCTCTTTTCACGTAGTATAAGGGCAGACTATAGGTAAGAATCTGAGATTTTCTCATTCTTATTTTATAGATCAGATTCTTTTAATCTGCACCGTTCAATCAGATGGGACCAGAGCATCCTGATAGATAAGAGCAGTATCTTTTCTAGCACAGGTACAAATGGTGACGTTAAACTGGAATAAAAAAACAGCGGGCGAAAATCTAAGGAGTGGATGGACGGTCCAAAATTCGTCCAAATTCTCCCTGATTCAGGGTAGGCATGGAGACGTGTTGATTGCGCAACGATTTGACGCCGTTGTCAAACCAGCCTTGTGATTAGAGGCAACCGTGGGTCCCACATCTTTTCTTCAATGATAATGGAAGTGATTGAATGTGTAATCAAAACAGTTGGATGCCTGTTTTTATTATTTATTCATTTTTCTACTGCCGCTCCTTTTGTTCGCTTCCACCGATTCTCCGAGCGGAGAAGACGTCCCTCGATCGCCCTCGTCTCTGTTAAAAAGCTCGGTCCTGCTCGGCTCTTTCCGAATAACTCTCGCTGCCGCACACTGCCCCTTTGGAGCCCTAGTTTCGTCCCAGGTGATTGGATTTTCCACTCGCAATGCCCCCTTTTTAATCCCTCTCTGTCGATTGCCGATTTGGGAAATTTCTTGAGCACTCGCCTAATTGCACAGCGTTTGATTCTCGTTCGTTCGATCTCTCACTTTTCTTTTCAGAATGCGATTTTGTGCCCCTTGTCACTCGTAGAACGGCGTTGTTTTTCTCTCCCCCTTGTTTGCTTCTCATGCTGGATTTCCTAAGGTAAAGGTTGTTTTCGAGATCTCTGTCCCCTTTCTCCCTTTTTTTTCTCTCGGTCAGGTAGCTTGTAGATTCATTTTTCTTACCTCGTAATCTCGGATACCCTAGCTAATCGTAGTGTTTTAGACATTTGTTGTTTTTTTCAGTGCGTTGTGGTTCCGTTTTTGCGTTTCGTTTATTGATGTTACATAAGATGATGTGTGTTTGGCTTGTCCTTGGTATCTGAAATTTAGGTTTCCACACAGTCTCCAACACTTGATCTTGTCCCGTTGATTATTGTGTTATTTGACACAAGTGACATTTTTTTAGGCGTTTTCATGAAGAGGAGGATGCTGTAGACGATGCTAACAGACTAGTTGGACATGTCACAACCATTTTAAGGGATTATTTTTTTTCCCTTTGAACTCAATAATTTTGATGAGCAGTCATTATATCAGTTGGACAATTTGTTTGACAAAAAAATCTTGTTAGTATGCGGTCAAATTGATTGTTCTATCTTGCTGATGTTGAGTTACAAATTCCTCGTTGGTATGCTGCTTCAACTTGCTGCTAGTTCATGTTCTAGTACCTAGGCATTTCATTCATTCTATTGCTATGCATATTCCACAGGGGTTTTATGTGCACAAATCTAGTTTTCTAGATTTTGGAGGGTCCATTAATGGTCTTTAAAGTTTGTCCAATTATTAATTTTTTCCAACTGTTACAAGGCACATTCATGGATAACTTTTTTTTTTTTATTGTTGTTGCTAAGAAGGAGAACATGCACATTATGCATATAGGACAGAATTATTTATAACTATTACTAGATATTGAACTAAACTTATTCAACATGTAATTAATATGCTAATTTTTATTCTAACACCTTTTTTAAACGGGATGGAATCATTGTATGACTAGTAAATGAAGGACCTGACTGTGTGCTGAGAGAAAGAGTAAGGAGAATAATACATGTCATTGAAAAGATATGGATTGATCAAATAACAATATTATTGAACAGGCAATGAAAAATATATAAATAATAAAAAAAAATTATGAGTCTATATTTGACGTGCATGTACAATAACAATAACCAAGTCTTATCCTACTAGGTGGAGTTGGCTAATTTGATCTGCATGTACGAACACTATAAATTATAAACAAATTATCTTGTTTTGCATGAGAAATAGTTATATTAGTAATAAATCAATACAATTTTACTCCTTTCTTTTTCCAAGCCACCAAGTTCATGGGCCTTCTCAGTCATATGATGGACTAATTAAATTTAATTAATCTAATTATTTTTAATTATTTAATTAAATATTATTTTAAGCTATTAATTAAATAAAATACATTAATTATGTTAAAATAATTAATTATTAATAAAAATAACTATAAGTAATTCTTAGATATTTTTTTAAAGTTATTACTTAAATGTAATTAATTATTTTAATTACGCTACCTAGGTTGAGAGTATAGGAGATTGTCAGATTCCTACTTTCGTAGAAGTGATAAAACATTGATTATCTTTTCCTTGAGAATGCTCAAAGGATGAAAGGAAACTCATAAAGAAGATGCTCCTTGATAATGCTCAAGAATAGGTGTCAATGTTGGCATGCCCATATCTGGCTTATCCATCTCTGCACAATAGTGAATCCCTCACCTTAAGCTCTCTCCCTCTCAAAATCATAAGACTCCATTTCGTGTCTAAATCTACATGTTCGGACATCTCCACTCCTGTACTTTGCTAAAGATTCTCAAGTTGCAACGGGAGAAATCAAAGCATTACTTGATCTAACTAATTTCGATTCAAGTTGATATCTCTAATATGCTAACTAATTACGACCAATTAATTAAAATTTTGATCTAATTTAACCTTCATTAATCAATATTTCACAAACTCGGATGGGCATCCAATTTCTCACCCAAAATTGAATGGGCATTACTTGATCCCAATCCATCTCAGTCAATAGGCCGATTAGACTATTTAAGATTAATTGATTTCTCTTGAAATTAGAGGATGTGTAGGTGTCGATGAAAACACTTTAAACATCTTGAGATTGATCGAGTTCTCCACTCGATTAGATGATGATGATTAGGCACTAGATGGAGGTACTTTGGATGCCTTGAGATTGATTGATTTCTTTAGCTAATTAGGTGATAGTTGAGTGGCAACAAAATGGACAACAGGTGAGTTAAAATCAATTAATTTATTGCCCAAAGTAGAAAGTAATGATGGAACCATTGATGAAGTAGTTGAAGTAGTCTCAATCTCTTTCATTGTCAATATTATGCTTGGAGAGGGAGGAAGCATAAATGAAGCAATATAACTTGCACTCCACCTTAAAGGATGTTAGAAACTCAATGGGCAGGGCATCACCATCGAGAGTCTTGGCTTGCATTTACCACAATGGTGGTAAAGAAAGAAGCAGTTATTAGTAGATCTCACGTATAAGGTCCGGGAAAGAGATTAAGTCTTTCGGTGCTTTAAAATGACATATGGAGGTCCTCAGGCATGAGGTTTGGGGAGTAGCGACGAGATAGGTAGAAGATCTCAGAGATAAATCTTGGACAGGTGATTGCATCTCCTGACATGAATAAGTGGGTTTTGCTCTTGAAGGGAAGCACGCGAGAAGTTTTTCTTGTGAGGGAACCATGATGAGATGTGGCAAATTAGCATCCACTGGTAGGTGGGTGCGGTATGGAGAATTGGTCAAGATCTATTGCAGATTTTCTAAATCTATTGAGAGACCTGATTGAAGAACCAAGATAAAATCTGAGAAGTAGTTGGTGATGTGTTGGAGGTGGAAGTGTATGTGGATGTGTAAGATTGGCTACAAAGTTGTTCCTATTTAGGGGGAGGTTGATATCTTAGAGTAGGAGAAAGACAAGACAGCTTGTCCCTAATACTAACTAAAGGAAAATTGTATATTTATCACCTAAAGTATGTTTATGGATCTCAAAGAGGCCTATTATTACCTGACTAGGTAAACATATGACTAGGTAACATATGACTATGTAAAATTTAACTTATTTGATTATCGAACCTTATCCTTGCTAACAGTGTTATATTTATTTAAAAATCATATATATGGGGACACAATGATAACATCCTATAACCAAATATAAGATGTGATACTAAATCGGCTCAACATGCATTTAAAACTGTGGTTGTCAAGGTCAAGTGGTCTTGATCTTGATTGGTTGAATTGAATTGGGATCGGTTCTTGTTGATCTGATTTGACTCCATATCTCAGATATGGGTCCAAGGATTGGTAGATCATTAGGATCATCTAGATCAGGAGGAATTAAGAGCAATTGGGAGTTGTAGAACTTGGGATTAGGAGAAATGAGTCTTTTTGGGTCTCAATGTCACTGTCAGTTACAAGTTTATTCTATTCGTGACTTGTTGGGACCATTGGATTTCTTCGGGTAGTTCTAACTGCAAGAGTAGCTGCCAACTAGCGATGCCATTCGTTTGCATAAGAAGAAAGGAGATTTGCTTATTTGTACAAGAGGAAGGACTCCAATTTGGGCTTCAATTTTGTGTGAAAGGATGATCACATGAGAAGGTGCTTTATGAGCAATATGGAAAATAACAAAATAAAACAGAATGAATGAGCTTTTTCAGAAAATTTTATATTATTAATTTATTTATTCCTTAACACAATATTTTGATAAAAAAATATTAATTTGCTAAGTGAACAACAAGGATACTTTCGTCCCACTAGAAATGGCGATAGACGGTAGCGGGGCAGTTAGTGACGGCCTACCACCTTGGCCGCCTAAGTGGTTGAATTTACTTTACTATTTTTATACGTAATATTATAAATAACCATTATTCTTTATAATATTTACTTTTAATAAAACATATTAATTAAAATTTTAAATTTTAATCTAAATATTTAAAAATAAAAAAGATAATTATATATACACACACACACTATATTAATGCGATAATTTTATTAGGTTTTAATTAAATCTATTTAAACAATCATAGTTACGGGCTGATTAAATTTATTAACTTAAAGTAATTGAATTAAACCTTAATTTACAACTTCATTGCGTACCTTGTTTCGGTAGGGCGACAAGTTTGACGAATTGTTGGGACTGCACGATGAGTTCAGACGCGTCGCCGCATTGGGTGACACCTCCGAGCATGCCAGGCGACACCTCTGAGCTTGTGGTTGGCCCGGATGATGCCTCTGGGCCACACAGTGGCGAAAGAAGGTGAGTTAACACCTAAAGCACCTGAAGTGGTGCGGTTGATGCCCGCCTGCTACCTAGGCATGGGCGGCCGCCTCAACAACCATTTAGAACACTAGTTATATGGATCCTTCTATGCCATTTGGCTCGAGTCTATATTATATTTTTATCTATATTTAAATGAATTTTATCATGTTTTATCATTACTAATCAACTCTTTTTTGTCCTCCTCTTTTTCAATTAATGTGCATATCTGTGTCTTACATCATCTAACTTGAGTATTTATTAGTATCTAAGTATACGCTCACATCATTTTAAATGTGTCTCTCGAAGTTTTCCTTTAATAGATGCAACCCTGACCTTTTCTTTTAATGTTCTTAATTTTTATCATGTCCATCGTTATATGCATGCGTATCCACCTTAACATTCTCATCTCTGTGATTCTCATCTTTTGTTTATGTGCTTGTTTCGCTTCATAATCTAATATTCAACTATATATAACATAATAGATGTAACTACTATTTTGTAAAATTCCCCTTTAAGTTTTAAAGATATCATAAATCATAAAGAGTACTTGACACCCTTCTTTATTTTAATTATCATCCTTATATCATATGTAAAACATCTTTATCAATCTCTTCGCCTTTTGAAAAATGATTCTAGATACTTAAAACTTCCGGTTGCATATAAAATTTAATCAATCATAGTATTTGGTAATATCAAATACAATAGGTGATAGGGTTAATACCATTTTTAGTTAACAATTAGGGTTAAAGATTTAATGCCATATTAGTATAAGCTAATAAATTATAAAAGGTAATAAAACTGATAATATGTAATACTAATAAATTATTTGATTGATTATGGTAATAACTAGTGTTATTTATCTCAATAATAATTTATATTTAGTGAAATATAAGGTGTATCATTCTTAGATATTAAAATCTTTTATTATCTCATATATTTATTTTTTAAATCTTTTTTAGATTTGTATTTTTCACTAAGATAGAGTTACATCATGGATTAACTTTAAGTCTCTATCTTTTTACACTAATTATGGACAAATTCACTAGTACTTGTTGTTTGCAAATAATATTGTTTTGTTAGAAGTTACACGTGAATGAGTAAATGCTAAACTCAAAGCGAAAGGTTTTAGGTTTAGTAGAATATGAAATTTAAGTTTAGTAATATTAAACGTAATGAGATAATTGTTAAGATAGGAGATAATGAGGAACTGAGAGCTTTAAGTATTTATGTTTATTTTTGTAAAAGGATGGAGGGATTGAGATAGATGTCCTACTTAGAATACAAGAAGATGGTTGAAACGGAGGAGAGCATTGGGTATTATATGTGATCGTAAAGTACCTTTAAAATATAAAAGGAAGTTTTACAAAATGACGGTTATACCTGTTATGTTATATGAAGGTGAATGTTGGACTGTGATTCGAGTACATGAGCAGAAGAGTAGAGCAGAGATGAGAATGTTAAGGTGAATGTGTGAACATACGAGGATGGACAAATAGGAAATGAAAGTATTAGAGAGAAAGTCAGGTTGCATCTATTAAGAGAAAACTCTATTGAAGATGGTACAAACATGTACTTAGACGACTAATAAATGCTCCAATTAGCCGACTACACCTAGTGGGATAAGGCTTGGTTGTTGTTGTATTTTTTACCCATTTTGATCCATAGATCCTACCAATCCGATATGGACCACCTTGGAACAACCAATATCAATAATGATTCCAATATTGACAACCATGATTACAACAACTTTTCAACATTTATCATTATGCTATTGTTGATTCTAACACCAACATTGATTCAACTTTACTTATCATACACAATATTCATGAATTATTTTTCTTTTTGTAGATTGGTATTTTGCACTATTATGTGGTGTTAACCTGGATGGAGTTTTTTGGATAGTTATTCATAAGTGTATGATTTTTATGCATGCAATTCATGTAGTGGGTACCTGAGTTGAATGGCATCACACAACAATTTTGTTTAAATGTTTTGAGCCAGAATTGGATGTAAAATAGCCAGATAAAATGTATGGCAGCAAGATCTGAGGAAGAATATCAAGGTATGATCACTTTTAGCTGTATTTCATCTGGATAACTCTCCAATCTTATTTATGTTAGTTGTGTTGATTATGTTGCAGGGTTTCTTCTCAATCATCAATCCAAATGCTAAAGTTGTTGGCTGTCGATTTGGATTCATGATTTGTTAATGTTTTTTGTTATAAGAATAGCTGCTGGTCTTGTTGTTTTGCTCTGACTCACTGGTACCATATAAAATAGCTAAGACGGGTGCTCTCTGTTGTGTGGCCGCTGGGCCACATGGACCAAAATCTAATACTTCTGGAAGAGATTGCTCCATGGATCCAAGTGAACCTCATTGGCGAACCAATTCAAGCTACTCGCCTTATTTATCAAGGAGATGGGACTGCAGTTCTCAGTCAGATGAACTATCAAATAGAGTTCATGAAGCTCCTCTGACTGGGTCTTCAGTGTCTCTGCATAGTAAAAGTGGCAGACAGACTAGGAATAATGACCTAATTCATCACCATTCTGTGTCTGATGGGGCACTATCTTATTCAGGGAGCCCATCTGACTATCTTCAAGCGCGACGCTGGATACCGTGTGTGCATAGATATGATCTTGGGGAATTTTCTACTCCTTCAGGAGGTATCTGACTAGTTTCTCTTACTGACCCAATTATGAATGCAAGTTAGTTTGTTTTTTAAGTCTTTCTGCCTTCCTCTTAAATTTCATTCTTCTCTTCGGTAGAATTTTCTCTTTTTCATGTTAGATTTCTCTATTTTGTTTTCTAACTCATGTTGCATGGAAAGGGTACCTAGATTAGGTGCCAAAGAATTTAAGGACGTTAATGTTGTTTAAACTGAGATTAGTTATCAAATTATCCTGTAGAAGCCGGAAAGATTATTACAGACTTCTGGAAACTTCATTGCAGCTTAAGATCCTACTGGGTCCTGGAATTATTGTGGTTTCAGAGCAAGAGAGTGGAGTTCAGTTATCTACAGGTTTTGACAGAAATTGGTGAATATATGTACAATTGATTTTTATTAGATCTGAATATATGTACAAGTTCTAGGATCTGGAATTACTTTTTCTTGCAAAGGAACTGCAACTGTTAGATCATATCTTGCAAATACTTTTCTTGGTAAACTAGTTTTAAGTTATCTTTATTATATAGGGTATTTACCATTTGAAAGTACTCATCCAGGAAGTAACATATAGTATGCATATGAACAGGCTTACAAATTGTATTCACATCACCAGTAGCAGGATAGTTTTCTGTACTTGTTTTGGATCTTTTCTAGAATTTTATGTTTTAGATAATTTAAATTTTTAAATCTAGTAAAATCTTCCTTTGAGAATGCTGTACCAATTGGAAAAAATCCTATTTAGAAATAGGATACTGGTGTTGGAGAAGTTTACATTTTTTATCTGTATTGGTTAATACAATTTTAGCCATTGAACTAATGTTTTTATTTTTGCATCGTAAGAATAAGTTTTAACATGTTTTTTCATAAGTAAAGACAGAAGAAAGGGTATATGAATTCCAGTAGTGGTGCACTGTGCTCGCCTTCTTTAGGTTTTGTTGGCAGGGTTTTAAAACCCCTCATTCTATTTTGGTTGGCATGGCCAAGCCTGTTCTGTTTGTGTACTAAAACCAAAATCGAATTTGCACAAGTGAAATATTCTTCTCTCACATGTGCCGCTCAAAACTAGGGTTGTAATTTTCATGATGTGCATCTCTCAACTTGTATCAGCCCAAAAAAAACAAGGATTGATGAGAATTAAAGCCTTACACGAAAGGTTTCATACACCTAATATGATCATATCTGATCTAGCAATTAATTCAAATCCCAAAGAACAAACATCATCTATCAACTCTTTTGATTACCTGAACTTTCACCATGAGGGCTTCGTCATTGTTTATCTCCGAATTTGATTACATTGTCACTCGGAAATGCCATATTGTTGCTTCTACCTAGCATAAGTTGCATCTATTTTTAAGATTGATCAATGTATGATAACTATAAAATGCCTCTTTGCTGGTAATAGGTGAAAATAATAAGTGCACAGTTATTATCAAGTAATAAAAAGATCGATCCTACCCGACTGTAAAATCAAGCACTAGTCGAAATCGTGAAACAAGTTATTCAGAAAATCACAAGGGTCTAGAAAGAAACAAATCAAGTCAAGAGCACACGAGAAGTTGTAGGAGAAATCCAATTTTAGGGAAGTAATTCTATAATTTCAGTTTCACCACGATGACTGTTGACACCCTACATACTATTTACTTTCTCATCTCAATGTTTATACACATGCAGGTGGTCTATTCCGAAGTACCGATATAGACTTTTAGAATTATACAGGTTTTGCCTATCCAAACTCGACGCCTACTTTCAAGGTAGCCTTACTAAAGCGATCGCTTTATCAAAGAAGCTCTTGTCACGATGCCCCATGGTCCTCTAGATGCTATCCCTTATTCTGTGACACTGAATAGAGGTCACGATGCCTACGATCCTCTAGGTGTTATCCCCTACTTCGTGATGTTGAATGGAGTTAAATCCATTAGGCTTTGTGATAGCTAATGGTGCCTTTGCGAGGTTTTGGACTACTTTCGTGACCAATCCCTCACACATTGGTTTTTATAGACTAGTGTTTAGTTTACCTTTCGGTAATTCCTCACATCTTGTAGGATATGAAGATGCAGAGTTAGTGTCGTAATCATGTATGTGCAATAAAGTCGGATCCTGTGCGATAAAAAAGATAAGTAAATATAAAAAATGTACGTCAACAATACATCAGACTGCTCCCTCATTCTAGAATCTAGACTACTGTAGTTTGGAGATGGAGTTGCACGGAAAGACAAAGAACAAGGCATCCAACAACTCAAATTGGAAGTTTAGTCATGGTGTTGTCGGTGTCTTTGGAGGAATCTCCAAGTTATAGGGTGGACAGAAACTTTGACAGCACTTTGGTGCGGCTCTCTAGGGTTCCCCATTGTTGGGGACCTTTCTGAAACTAGGGGTGAATGGCTCCGATCACTTTGTCGTTGATGATTTATAGCGGAATAGACTCGACGAGGACTCGACAGTGCTAACACGGATGTTTACTTAGTATCCACTTCAAGAAGAGGTGACTAGTCTGAGTATTCACCCGACACAAACACCCTCTACTAAGAGAAATACATTCCATCTCGGATACAATCGGAGGCGAAGCTTCGTACAAAACTCACTCATCAGTGCAACTCAAAGCAAGAAATAAACTGTACAACAATACACAATAACCTCTTCTTGCTTAACCTTCTGTAACTTGTGATTGCCTCTTGAAGACTTTGAAGTACAACAACACTTTGCTTAAGAAAACTCCAAGAATGGTTGGTGAGCAGTTGAAGAAGGTGGAGGAGCATTAGGGTTTTGCGTCGCAGCAACAACGCCTTTTAAACCCGCGTGTGAGTAACGTCG
>JBBPFP010000060.1:3132596-3145299 GCA_037974795.1 Kaempferia galanga | reverse complement strand
TGTGTGGGGATGAAAGACTAAGTTCTCACTTCCATCAAATAAAGGAAACACAAAATTCTTTTTTGTTTACCACATTTTTTAATTGATTACCACTTAAAGTGATTGTGGGATATTTTTAATATATTTTTTCTTAATCATATAAAAGGAGCAATTTTACTGGATCACAACCCTAGGGGCTCCTCTTACCTTACAAAATCACAATCCTTGATAAATTAATAAACACCAATTGCTTCAGTTTACTTTAGCATCGTGACTTACTTACATCTCAATAAAGCTCTGGGATCAAGTTTGGACATTGACTACAACTAGAAACTCATGTTTTATATCAAAGGTTCTCTGCAAGCCAGTTTACACTTGTCCAAAACACATGACACCCTAAGACTAATCTTTCACAGCTCATTGTCTCTAAGGACTTCACTGGCTTGCCCAACACTCCATGTCTTCAAGACTTCTTCCCCAATGGACACACTCTTAAATCTTCCATATGTCTAACCTCCAAGACTATATGTGCAACTTGTCAAGTCCTTGCTAACATAATATACACAATCAATAACACAAGTAAACGAAACTTAAACTTTTTGTCACATTACAAAAAGAACTGGATCACTTGGAATATGATTACACCAACAAAAGAGAGGTGGCTAGCGCACATGTATTGGTATGTTATAATTAGATCTCATCTAAAACCTACTTACATTCTTAATCTTTTAATCATAATTATATTGTTAGGACCCGTGCTAGCTAGAGGAAGGGTGAATAACTCCGATCACTTCTCGTCCTGATCTTGTGCTCGTCGTTTAAATGCGCAGCAAAAACCTTGATTCAAACTTGACTTCATATGCACAACTTTGAGATTTTATTTGGTATCCGCCTCTTAGGCCACTAATACAACTCCTCCTAGTTATCTCCTTCCACTATGAACTTCTCCTTTTCGGATACCTTCTAGAGACAAAGAAACCTCTTACAACCTTTAATTACAAGAATACAAATAAAAATGAAATTGAAAATGACTTTACAATCGAAACTTTACTTAATCTCTTGTTGTTTGGAATTGTCTCTTGATAATTGGAAATGCAGCAATACTTCACCTCAAACCTCTCAAGAACCAACATCATCTTCCTCCAAACGAAAACCTCTTATACGGTTGTTGCTTGGGATGTTTTCTGCCTACCAATCGATTGGTTTTACTCTCTAATCGATTGTCACATCAAATTTGACTGTTTAAACCTATAGAATGACTATTTTTACCTAGTCAATTTGCAATCGATTGTACCATTTGATTTCGAAACATTCTGTTTGCTACTAAATAAGCTGCCAATCAATTTCCCTAATTGATTGCTCAACAACAAAAATCAAAATTTTGGGTTTAGGGTTTGCCAATCAATTGTCACTGCTGACCCTGATTCAACCTTTTCAAGACTGAATTTGCAACTTGCTTGGTATCTATTGACCTCAACTTACCAAGATTTCCTTTACTCAACATCTAGTTACGCTTGACCTGTCAAGACTTTTCATTGTCTAATATCCGGTCAACATTGACCTATTAAGACTTCATCATTGTCTAATATCTGTGTTGACTTCAACTTACCAGGACTCCATCGTTGCCTAACATTTGACTAACCTTGACCTGCAAAGATTTTCTCACTCATGCTAAGTGTCTGTGACTCGTTTGGACTTTTCTCTCTGCCAATTTCTTGTTGAACTTTTGATCATTAAGTATTTAATCAACCTTGACCCACTTAAAATTTCCTCTTACCAACTTCTCGTTGGACTTCTAATAATTAAGTATCCAATCAACCTTGATCCACTTAGATTCCTCTTGTCAACTTCCTGTTGGACTTCCCACTTCTAGTTCTGTATCGAGTTAACCTTGACCTACTTGACTTCGCATGCCAACTTTCTATTAAGTTTCTGACATTGTCAGTATTCAGTCAACTTTGACATACTTAACATATTGATTAAATATTAAAACTTAAACTTAAGTTAACCTTAACCAAAGTCGATTGCACCAACCCATATCATTATATTTGATCAATAAGAGAAATAAATTTGGAACAATTTTTTTTATTTCTTTCAAGTAATAATTAATTAAAATTTTAAAAGTTTATATTTTAATTGCATAGATTATCTCCTAATTTTATAATTAGACTCTTTCTAATTTAATTAAATAAATTAATGCTTAGTTTTCCAATAATTAGTTAGAATAAATTAGCTATTAATTATTCACTTGTCCTTCCGCATCTCATATTAAGAACTCGAACTTTATGCTTGCAACTATAGAGGCTTCAAGAGATATCGTCTACCTAAGTGAACTCTTTGATCCTAAAGGAAGCCTCATTTTCATTAGCCTTAACACACAAGTTTTGATTGATTCTTAGCAATTCATCAAAACTATCAGCTATTCTAAAGCTAGTGGGTTACACCAAAGCCGATCTACACTACAATTACTATGCAATTCAATTCCTTTATCATTTCATATCGAGTAATATTAATACATAACTAGAACACATCTATGTATTGTTCGATATAGAACTCTTTTAAAGTTAAATAAGTTTTCATGATTTATCTCATTTCAGAGTATGTGAGACCGTCTTGAAGGGCTACTAAGATGGCAGTCTCACCTATTTACCATCATATATATAAAATATTTACTGAACTCTTTCAAGCATGCACCAACTTGAGAATTCTTCAATATATATGAATTTATACAACTGGTTAAGATCCATTGCTATTTTTTTCAACAATTTATTAATTAATGTTACAACTCTTGTATGTTTTTATTAAAATTAATTTTTACTCTAAATTAATTATATAACGTTTATAATATTAAATTAAATTAAAAAAATTAACTCTTAATAAAATTTTAATTTGAAATCTTCAGACTTTGCACCTATGTGACTCAATCCTAGCAAGCCATGTTATCACCTTGAGCCCAAGCATCGAACGGTTGTGCGATCCCGAGTGGGTTGCGAGTGTCGAATGGCTACTCAAGCCGGAGTGGAATGAGGGCGTCAAATGAGGGCCCAAAAACTCAAGAGTCGAACTCCTGAGTGCCAAGTATTTCCTGTCGATTGTCAATTGTCAAGTGGGTTGCATTGTCGAAACACTAGCTTAATCATCGAGTGTGGATCACCTATCATTGAACACCGGTCATCCGAGCACCCCAAATCCCAAGTGTTGAGTACCCCAAGTCTGATGGGTTGCGCTTCTTGAATATGTGAGGGTCTCTGTACCACAACAAAGGAGTGCACCCTTCGATGAAGATGAAAGAGATTCGCCCTTTGAGAAGATGCAGTATAACTTTTATCGCACTTTTTCCTTATATAAGGTAATAATATTAACATCAGAAAGGTACGTTATTCTATACTATTTTGCTTATCTATTATTCTCTTCTCTATCCCTAAGGCACAACTTGAGGTTTGGATGGGTCTTGTCGAGATTTACACTCCCCCCTATGAAGTCATAGAGAGAGAGGATCCGCTTCAGAAGAAAGGGCCTGTACCATGTTTTCGAAGTCAAGTGCCCCTTTCTTGATGTTAGTGTTGAGGTTACAAGAGTGTAAATATAGTCCCATATTAAAAATACATGGGAAGGATCATAAGTTTATAAAGAAAAAGATATCTCCATTGACATGAGGCTTTTTGAGTAAAGCCAAGAGCAAAATCATGAAGGCTTAGACCCAAAGTGGACAATATTATGTCATTGTGGATATATCTAAATTTTTTTGACAACAATTGGTATCAGAGCCCGGACTACTAGAAGGACTAACCACCGACTGACACAAGTATCCTGGTCCAATCAAATCATGTGAGTTGAATATTGACCTCGAACAGACACCAGGCAGGAAAGTCCTAGTTGTGGCTAGGCAAGGAAGTCCTAGTAGGTCGATTGGACCGAGGGGTGGGAAGTCCTGGTGGGTTAAGAATCAGACATCAAATGGAGGTTTCCTGTTAGGGGGGTTGTGGTCCTTTGTTTGAGGGGGGATTGTTGAGGTTGCAAGAGTACAAACATAGTCTCACAATGAAAATACATGGGAAGGATCACATTGGCATGAGACCTTTTGGGTAGAGCCCAAGAGCAAAGTCATGAGGGCTTAGACCCAAAGTGGACAATATCATATCATTATGGAGATATCTAAATTCTTTGGACCCAACAATTAAAAGGGCTAAGTTAACTAGTCACAGCCACGGTAGAGGAAGGACTTCGGAGATAGCTCTCCTTAATCCCCTAACCCGGGGAACCAAGAGGAATATCAACTCCTCAGGAAGAGCAACCACAAGAGTCGATTGCCCATAAACCATCTTGAGGGAATCCCGAAAGAGCCGAAGCAAATGATTTAGAGGGAAAGAAGAAAATGTCAACCCGTCGAGATACTCCTTTCTCGAAGGGCATCCTAGCAAAAGGAGCTGCCGGGTCATTTCTGACCTTTGCAAATAATAGAATATGCATGATCCTCAAATCCAAAGAATTATCTATGCCGGTCTCTTGCACCAATATTCTAAGGGGTACTAAAGTGTTGTTGATCTATTTGAGTCCTCTACGAGTCATCAACCTATCTCAATCTCAGTGAGATCGCTTATGATGCTTGAGTCACTAAAGCACAGTGAAAATGAGAGTAGAAATGAGAACTCCCCACCTAGATTACACTATGAATAGTAACTTAAATTTGGCATTTAATATACCTTTTTTTAATTGCCCTTGCACTATAAAATAGATGTGCAGTGCCGGTACAAAATAATAAATAAAAACATTAAAAAGAAAATTTTTTTAAAAAATACTTTTATAGGTAAGTATATAATAGAAAATTTAATCAGATCTATATATCCTATAAAAGATTTAATTGTTATACTCGTGCACTATACAATACATAATGGATCCTTGAAAAACATGCAAACAAAATAAATAATTATCCAAACCGACCTGAACTGCAAAAGCGAAGACGATACGATGAATAACTATTTTTAATCAATTTTGTCTGTGGAGGACCAACTGAATGCATGTTTGCTGCGCGTCCCAAATCAAAGCTTGATAGGTCAACTTCCTCGCCTACCAAGTCGACCAATCAAACCCGCAAGCCCAAGGCAAGAGAAGAGAAACCGTGTCCCATGTTCCCTTGAGTTGGACTCCGCCTTCCCTTATTATTAATGGACGCTACCCTTCGCCATCCCCATTCCCTATTTAACAAGTTAAGTTACAACTTTCAAGGCGAAGGGGAAGGCGAAGGAGGGAGGAAAGAATCCGAGAGGAACTGAATTTGGAGCCATAAGGTTGCCTATGGGCCATCGATCACCTTCTTTTTCTTCTTCTTCTTCTCTCACTTGTCTGTGTAGAATCTGCCATGAAGAAGAGGAAGAGGGATCGACAGGCATGGAATCCCCTTGCGCCTGCGCTGGGACTCTCAAGGTGGCGACTTTTTGGTGGTTTCGATCTTTTTGCTCGGTTTCCCGTCTGAATTACAGATAAAGCTGCGATTTTTATCTGGCTGCGTGAGTAACTAACTCGAGGCTGCCCTGTTCTTCCAGTTTGCTCACAGAGACTGCGTGCAGCGGTGGTGCGACGAGAAAGGAAGCAACGTCTGTGAAATTTGCCTTCAGGTTTGTCTATGCTGTTCATCTGCATCGTCACGCACATCCTTTTCGATCTACTTTTCCTTCTGGGATTGCTCAAATTTGAAGATTATACGGATATTCAGATTCCGTCCAAGCTTAAACTTTGCGTTATTAATTAATCAGAATGAATCTTTTGATCACTTTCTTGGCAGACGTTTGAGCCAGGCTACACCTTTTCGGAGAAGAAGGCACTGGCGGATGTGGTGGTGACCATCAGGTATCTTCAACTTCAGTATTTTCATGCATGTCGACAAGATGTGTATACAAGTATGTTCATGTAAATTTCATTAAAAAAAAAACAAGTAGGTTCATGTAATTGCCCCCACGGGTATAGCTGAGTTAGTACTCGAGTGGTTGATTGTCACAAGAGAGTAGGGATTGAATCCCCTGGGGAATAAAATTTCTCCCGCCTAAAGAGATGCAACCTCTTACTAAGCCAAACACCAAACTTACTTATAAATTTTGATTCATTTACTGCCTTAGTATCACTCTCGTGCTTCCTAGATTTATTTTGGGCTCATGGCCCTTGTGAATTGCCAAATGCTACTTGCTTTTTGTGCTCATGCAGAGCTACCAACTTGCATTTGTTTGCTTGTGTTTTCAACATTATCACTTTTTTTATCAATCCAATTCTGGATTTTATTATTGAATCTAATTTGGAAGGGAGCTTTACATAACGGTAAAGTTGTTGTCATATGACTTGAAGGTCATAGCTTCGAGTCACGGAAACAAACTCTTATAATGCAAGATAGGGTTTAGTACAATAGACCATTCTCATTTCTCTAGGACATGCATTGGTGGGAGCTTGCCCTTTATTGTTGAATCTAAATTCTGTCCAGATTATTAGTCCAGAGCAAAAAATGCTAACCTCCTTTTAATTACTGATTATCAGGCTAAATCATGATCCCCAAAACCTCAGCTACAATGAAGAAACCGGCCATAGTTACGAAGAGTGCTCCACCTCGTCACAAAGAGGTGCCGCTTTCTGCCGCTCTGTGGCAATCATGGTGAACATGTTTTACATTAGGATCACAAATTTATCGATATAACCTTAGGCTTTCGATTACTGATACATACTGTTGCTGTTTTGTGTTTGTGCAGTTAACAGTTATGTTGCTAGTGAGGCATTTCTTTGCTGTGATGATGCTGAACTCCGGGCAATATGCATTTGGCATCCTCACTGTGAGTAGATACGATCGGTTGAGTCGAGTTCTCGGTTCGACTCCGTCTGAACTTAGTTTTGTTTGATCAGGTGTTTGTGCTGAGAGCTTGTGGGATTGTGATTCCATTCTACGTCGTCATGAGGTTGATAGCAGTGGTTCAAAAAGCACAACAGCAGCATCATCTGGAGCAACACCAAGTAAGCGACTATTGACTTCCTTTAAAGTAGATGACAACTCGTTTTTCTGAATGTACTTACAGGAAGGGTGTTATTTGTTGGTCGAACAGAGGAGGGCTCATATGGCGATTGATGAAAGGGAAGAACAAATACGATTTCAACATCCAATCCAAATCAGTTCATGATAGAAATCTCTGCATTCTTTATTGCCTCTTGTATAAAGTTAAGTACGATACTAGTAAATGTAAGATACATATTGTTCAAAAGAGTTTATAATGTCCAATTGAGTTGTGGGGGTTTGGATATGTATAGTGATACAATTGGGAGTAGCGTAAGCTTGTATCTCCAACTCCATATGAATGGAAAATTGACTCCATATGAATGAGTGTTTAGTCTCACATTGAGAGTTTTGGGGCAGTAAGATTGGTTTATATTAAATCACTTCCTGCTCGGCCTTAACCAGTTGTATTCTAGATTGTATCTTTATGTTCTGTTAGGAAGACCAACTGGACTAAACTGAGGGAAACCGAGATGAACTGACACCCTTGACACAAGCGACAACTAAACTGATGGGATATGCATCTAGACTACAATCCCTCAGTCAATTGAAGAACAAAGGTTGCCTACATGGTAAACCCGGAGTAAAGGTTCTATAAACATCCGCTTGTATTGTTGCAACAAGTTTTCCAATGTCCACTCATGCTCTATCAAAATAATAGCGGTCCCTAGCCTCCCAAAAGTAATACACCAGTCACCATGGAAGACATGACTAAGTATCATGCCCTGGTTAGAACATGTGCCCCTTGTTCTCCCTTTTGAAGACCCGAAATATTGGCTGGTGGGTACTCATTTCATGTTGCATCTCAAGCCAACACTGCACTTTCAACCAAAGGCTTCTACTGATCAGACATTGGAAAAATAAACAGTAGTCTCAAAGTGCCCCTCCTCTTTCATGCCTTGGAGTCTATGTCCATAAATCATCATTGCTCAGGGATAAGTATCCTGTTTTGCTTGCATATCCCATAGAATACAAGAAAGAAGAGCCTTGTTCCACACTTTGAGATCCCAAAACCCATAGCCACCCCCCTCCTTTAGCATGCACACTTCACTCCAAGAAATGGGAGGATGCTTGGACGACCAAGTGAAAGCTTGGCAGATGGAATACATTTTATCAATGATGCCCTATGAATTGGAAGAATAGGGAACCAAAAAAATCCTATCCCTTGTAATATGGACAGAATAAGCTCTATATGGCGTCTAATGAGGCCGTGAATTGATCTTCGCTACGAGGGCTTCAACCAAGACTCCATAATCGGATATTCATAGTGTTTCTGTGGCTAATGGAATTCTTAGATATCTAAAGGGAAAGAACCTTTCTAGAAGCTTGAAATGCCCTACAATTGAGCTTTGATGCAATCAATAACCCCTGCTATATATATTCTTGACATCATGCAGTTGAGTTGAAGGCCTACCATATATTACCAAAATTCTCAAGGCATCCCATCAAGATACTAATTGAGGAAGGGACCCCTCTTGCAAATAGTGAAAGATCATCCGTATGTATAAATAAGATGAGTAATCCTTGTGGCTACACACATTGGGTGAAAATGAAACCCAGGGTTATTTTGCTTGAAAAAACTTCCAAGCAAAATCCAAAAAGATAGGGTGAGAAAGGGTCAAAGCCTCTTTCACCTTTGAAATGCCCAAACAAGTTGCCATTAATAATGACCGAGTATGAGGGGGGAAGGTAACACAGGTCGTGATCCAATGAGTAAATTGTTGTGGGAATCCCATACCATTCATGGTGATAATCTCTTTCATGTGTACTTTCTGAGAAGTTCCTGTGCCAAATGTATATTTTCTGTGACACCTCGAACAAAAGTAGCTTGGGCTGGATTTAAAACCGAACCAATCATAGTAGCCCCTTGCTACTATATAAAAAACTGAGCAAAATGAAATCGGCCTGTATTCACCAATTGTGGTGGCATGCTTGGACTTTGGAACAAGTGCAATTAACCTTGTCGCAGTAGTTGTTCTCTTGAAAGAAAGAAAAAAAACTATTGACGAAGCATGTTTGAAGAAACTTGCCCTGTACAGGTTCAGGTGCACGATCTTCTTCACCAATACTAGGCATTACACACTTGAGGAGGGGCATCCATGTGAATCATCGCAATGAAGACAATTGGATTTAATTATTGAGGATTTAAATCCTCATTCCCAAATCTATATCAAGTCATTGTTAATCATCACATGTGCAATAAGATGTAAAAAATCATCTTATATATATACTTGCAATCAAATTTGTTAAATCGTAGTTACAAACTTAAATGAACTCACATTGGTGATGAAATAGTGAACAACATTGTAATCTTCTCGGTGTTGAAAAATTAACAATGGTCTGGATGTTCACACCATCCACTTGAAGCCATTAGAACAAATAAAAACCAAAAAAAAAAAGTGGCATTATTAGTCAAGAAGAGACTTCAAGTTTACATATAGCTTATGATCTTTCAAAACTTGAAAAACCTAAGTATTGAAGGTGTTGCTCTTGAGTCTAGCTATCACTCAAGATATCATCAAATTAAACCATGATAAATGTATCGATAAACTCTCTTAGCTCTTCAATCTCTTCAATCTCATAAAGTGATGAGGGCTTTCATTTTACAACTGCCTTCTAGTATTGGAAGCGGTCTTCCACGCATCACCTTCGTGGATGCAAATCTGATGATAATTGTATCTAAAGACCGATATTGGAAAAGACTTGTGCACCTATAAGTTGATCAAGGAGGCCCTCCAAACTTGAAATGGAAAGCATTATTTGCTTGTGATCTTATCAGTGACTTGGCAATCAATACAGATCCTCCATGCTTCGTTCTTCTTTGGTGACAAAGGAGTAGGAACTACACAAAGGCTTATGGAATTTTGGATCAACCCTTTTGAAGTAACTCCACTTTTTCCAATTCATCATGGTCTTTTAGGACACATCTAGTAGTATGTCAAAATTGAAAGAACGGCCTCTAGAACAAGATCAATATGACTTGAACTCATCAAGATATTTAGCAACTTCCTTTGTGTCAAAACAATACCTTATCTCTACCAACCATCATCGCCATTGAATCATCAAATTCTCTCCAATCATCTCCACAATTGAGGCACTTGTAATTCATTGCTTTCTCATATTTGTTTCCCTGAGAAAACATTATGGGAGAGGGTTTTTGAAATCCTCTATTTTTCTTTGTCGATTTTTTAGATTAAACTTGATTCAATTGGCATGTGCCTTTTTAATTGATCATAAAAACTCATTTTCAAAGCGATAATAAACCTAAGAATTATTAAATAAACAATACTGTATAACTATATTGTTGATTATCCCTCGACAACATAGTTTGTCTTTGTTGGTTCTCTAACCCGTATTCGAACTAATGATATTGGTTTACATTTGTAAACTTAATTATATTATTAGTCATCGGACACATGCGTTGCATGTGTAATATAAAATTAATAAGAACAGATACTACATTTGATCTTAGCCAAAAGGCAACGTCCACAACACAAGGTATTTATAAAAGTTTCTCCACTTACAGTATTGTCAATTCTGATGTAGACAAAAGAGAACAATAGTATTTATAAACTTTAATATAATGCATAAATATTTATTAATGAGAAAAATTCTCAATAATATGTCATAGTTGAGTTTCGAATTCTAGATCGCTAATTGATTAATAAGAAAAATTTCTAATAATATGCCGCAGCTGAGCCTCAAACTCTAAATCGATTAATGAGACAAATTCTCAATAAATTGCCGTAGCTAAGTATTAAACTCTAGATCCCTGATTGTGAAAAGAAAAAAAAAGACATTAATGTAATTTGCTTTTGGATTTCACCAAATTAATTAAAAGTTAGTTAGTAAAGGGTATATTGTTAATAAAATGGTAAATTTAGTTAATTCAAGTCTATTGGTTATATATCAAAGCTTGATTGAAGTGATCTGAAGAGTGAGTGTGAAGACATGTATAATGTACATTTTGACAAAGATATCATCATGGGAGAAGACTACTATCGCATCAAGGCAGAGGCAAACGAATATATTACGTAATTTTGGATTTATTTTAGGTAGACTATTTACATGAAAGATTGATAGTATATAAGTAGAGCTTTTTACCTACAGAGCTCTATCATGAAGTTGAATAGGGATTCGGTAATTTTTTTGGTTAAATCTCATTAAAAAAAACATTCTAAATGTTTAAGGCTACCATTACTACAAGGACTTAAAACAAAAATAATGCTAAGTGCTAAGACATCCTAGACGAGTTTAGAAGTATTAGCGATGTCTATAAATGTGTCTCGTGGTTTAGGAAGATAAGTGTCGTACCCTTTTGTTAGAAGATAGTGAAGGATTGGTAGGATAGATGGATAGTGAATAGATAATTCTTCAAATTATCACAAAATTCACCATTTAAAAAAAAAACAGAACATAAGTAATGTAAATAACAAAATATTTTGAATGTTTAAAATTTATAATTAAGTTGCAACAAAGAAACTTGGAAATAAAATGCAACCATAAATCTTATATTGAATTGCAATAAGAAATGAGAGATGAACACATAAGTCAACTCAAACGGAAACCTGTCTTGTATACGAAGATACACCGATCCCATTGTACTCGACAAACTTATCAAAAATAAAGCATTCATTTAAATGTATTTGTTAAATATTAAAAACTCATGGTGGTAAAAAACGATTTCACTCACTCCAGCGCTACTAGCACTTGGAATAATGACTAACACATGAGGAAGACATTTACCTCGGCTAAAATATTAAAAACTCATGAGAGACTAACAGATAAGAAAACTCAAATATATTAAAAACTAGTTTTTAATAGGTTGACCAAGTTTACCGGTAGGTTGGCCTAACTAAGTAAATCCAAGAGGTAGTAGCACCATGAAACTTTTTATTTAGACTTAGGTCAACCTAATTTTCTATTAGGTCAACTTAGAAATTACCAAGGTCATATAGATTTTTCTTAGGATAATCTAGATAGGGCAATATTACACTATTTGAGTTTTCTATTAAGTCAACTTAGAAATTACTAAGGTCGTATAGATTTTTCTTAGGACAACATAGATAAGGTAATATTACACTATTTGAGTCTAATAGTTTGAATGTTTGGATTTTGATCAGCTAGCAACTTTTAGAGCTCCACTTCCATTTTTTAATGAGACCAAGGTGTAAAGGACACTTGGATGTTTTTGGCCATAGCACAAACATGTGGTAAAAGATGATTTGTTCGCCCCTAGTATCTCCGTTAATTTGTCTCTGGACCAACACGAAAGAGGTAAATCACGGATGACTACTAGCTATTAATGCAAATGATTAAGACATGCAGGAGGCATACTCGGGCGTACCCAGTTTCGACCTCTTGACCTCATGTGGCAACCTCTCATGTCTTAACCATCGCATCGCATCGCATCTGATCCGGCACCGATCCGAGTAGACGGACAGCTGGGAACCACACAGGTGAGCCGGTCGATGAGGACTGAGCTGAGCTGAGCTGGAGCAGGAAAGGAACCGAGCTGGCGCGGGACTGGCCGAGCGAACGGCAGAGGGAGGTAGATCCGAGCTGGCGCGGGACTGGCCGAGCGAACGGAGAGGAGCGAGCCGCGTGCCGCTGGCTCAATAAGGCACTTGTGTTCTGTTCGTCCGGTTGCCTGAAAAGCACTCGCACAGACTCAAAGGAGCGTTAGCTACCAAAACA
>JBBPFP010000060.1:3082341-3096870 GCA_037974795.1 Kaempferia galanga | reverse complement strand
TTCTCCTTCTTCAAGTCCGACGTTACTGATTTGGTTCCGGAGTAGACTCATCTTGCGAGTTTGGCCTTCGAGGTTCCTTCATGTAATTCTATGAACTTTTCCCAGAGTTCTTTAGCAGATTGATAGGCACCAATCCAATTGACTTCTTATGACAATAGTACATTTAGCAGATGGAGCTCTACTTTTCCGTTAGCCAGGAAGTTGGTTTGCTCCTTTTTGCTCTAGACATGTTCTTATTTTTCATAGTCGTGCTAATCTTTGGGTGCTACAAAACTATATTTAATAGTTAATAAGATATCAAAATATGCTTTAAAAAATACCTCCATCTTCTTTTTTCACATTGGGAAATCCCCCTCAAACTTCGGTGGATGAATACTTGGTCTGGTCATCTTGTTGCTTCAGTTCACGATTAGTGCTTTTAAAGCACACCTTGCAATTTGATACCACTTGTCGGTCCTATGTAGGCTGGCTAGAGGGGGTGAATAGTCCTGCAAATACAATTTAAAACCAATCTCTTGCTTTTGAACTTAGCAAGGACAACCACACATTAGTTGAGCAAATAAAACATAAAAAAAACTAAATAAGAGACTCCAAATTTACTTAATTTACAACTAGGGATGTTACTAATCTAAGACTAAAATTCTCATTCGATGTAGGCGGAGAAGTCTCTTACAGAAATTTGAAGTACAAACGCTTAAAATGAGAAATGAAATCAATTACACGTACCATGTGTTATATATAACTTCGAGGACCAGAGTTATATTTATAGCTCACTGGTCGCAACATGTCATTTGTTGGCGTGTCATTTCTCGGGCGCCTGGATTTGGTCACCTCAATCCACTTCGCAATGGCTCTCTGTCAACAACTTATATATAGGTTCCTAAGCGCCTAAAGTCGGCTAACGTGGACTCCAGTATTGATCCTCATTGCAATGGCTCATTGATGTGACCTGAGGGAATTCGGGAGCCTGGACCAAGTCCGGGCGCTTGGAGTCTAGGAGTCTGGACCTGGTCCGGGCTCCTGGACTCAGTCAACTTTGAGATTGACCAACTTTTTGTTCGTTCTCTTGTGTGATCATCCGGCCATCTAGAGTTGAGCTCACCCAAATCCAATTCTAGCCTTCTCCTTATGCCTTCCTCCAGGGTTCTCATCCCTCGGAAGTACCGTACGCATCCTTCTCGTTTACCGGTGTACTCTTCCCTAACTCCTCGCCCCTCGAATGTACTAAGCCCGTTGACTCGCTTTCCTTGCCTTCCTTCTCGCTTACAACGTCTTCCATTGACTTTTTGTGTTCCTAAGTCTCTATACACTTAGAAACAAGACATTAAAAAAAAATGCAAAGCTTAACTTAACTAGATTGATCACATTAAAACTAATCTGGGTACTTACTGTTTCATCATGTGAATGTTGTATTAATTTGATCTCTCATGTTTAAGTTGCATGCATTTGGCTTACTTTGATTCATACTTGTTGGGTGTTCGATAAAATATTTCTTCTAATTATTATGCTTTAGTTTTGAATTTTCTTTAGTTAGATTTTTTTTCTATGCTTTAAGAATTGTATTTATGTCACTCATTTGGATGCAATTAAGTTAGGCTAGATTAGGTTTCATTCCATGTTGGTTTCATGCTTACTTTAAGTTGCTTTTAATTCCCTGACGATCATAGTTTAAGTTAGATTAGATTTTCATTATTTGCATTGTCTTTTATTTATTAGGATTAGATTTTATTATCTGAATTGTTATTTCATTTCTTAGTCTTAGCATTCAAATCCACCCCCAAATTTAAACATCAAAAAACCTAAGCAATAACATTGAATCCTAAGATTATCAACTTACCGTTATATTTCTTGTGAGAAATGATCCAAGTCAGCTCTATACTACATTAATATAGAAGGAATTAGTACTTAATTGAGTTTGATACACTTGTGGTACGACATACGGGTTCTTATCACCTACTAATGAGCTCTTATCATTATTAGAGACCTTCGAAAATAATCATATGATTTGATCTGAATACTTCTTGATATCCTTTAGAAGAAAATTAGAACAATAAATAAGTCAAACCGAGTTAAATTGTATGATGTTCAAGTTTATTTTATAAGGTAACAAAGTCAAGCCACATTGAGTCTAAAATCTGAAATTGAAATGGTTGTTTAAACTTAGTTTAGTTTCTTTTTATGAGCTTGAGTTTGGTTCAAATTTGATTTGAGTTTGATTCGTTGAAATGTTATTGAACTCTTAATTCAAATTTCTTTGATTATTTAAAATTTTTATATTTTTAAATTTGTTTGATTGGCTATTAAGATTGATAATATAAATTTATTTGTTTATTTTGAAAGTTTCTTTATTTATTTACCATGTTGATAAGAATTTTATTGATAAACATGCTTTACAAACTTTGTTCATAAATAGTATAATATTTTACAATCTCTATTCATGAATATTAATTGGTGACACAAGGCGACTTCGCTCGCCCCCAACTAAACATATGTGTGTTTAAAGTTATTCATTTAATTTAACTAGTTGTTCAAGCATGTTCATTTAATTTAATTAATTTTGTATATATTTAACAAACATAAATAAGTTTTTACTAAGCCGAACAGTAAATTTGTTCATGAATATTTGATTCATTTACAACCCTAAAAAAACACACCCTTAAAAGGATAAACAATGAGTATAAATATCAGCCTCACATTACAGATAAAAATCTATTTCCATATGAAAAAAATTTATTAGGCAAAAGAGCTTTAAATTGAAAGATCAACTTTGTATTTACTTTCAAATCCCCTTGATGTTTCCTTAATTAGATCCTGAGTAAGATAGAAGATGATTGGAGTTATTTTCTTGCAAGCATTGATGCTAAACCAAAAAGGCCCTTTGGTTGGTCAAAAGTCACTTGGACGCACCAATATTTTTAATATGACTATTAGAGATGTCTAAAAATATTTGGACTAGATTTGATTGACCAATATCTAGTTTTAGTCAATCAAAAGTTCTAGAATAGAAGTTTAGTAGAACACCCTTATATTTTTAGTTGATTACTTTTCAACCAAAGGTGGATCAAGGCCGGATCGATTATAAAGAGAAAGTAGTTGATTCAAAAAGATTCTGTAGTTGACTGTGTCACTTCTTCACTGTTACTTTCACCAAATTACTTCTTTCTTCAAACAACTTGTTTCTCTTAAAATACAGCTTAAATGTACATCTTACATGCCATTTAGCTTCTACCATGGCCTTATCATAATTATCTTATCTAAATTCTTCTAGAAATAAAATAATTCCTTGTAAAAGTTTGATATCAATATCCATATCTTCAAATTGAAGACATTTACTCACAGTGTTGATAGCATGCAATAATTTGTACCAAATTATCACATCAAGTAAGAATTCAAAATTCTCAAGTTCATATAACTCTTAGAACTCGGCTTCACTCTTTGTTTTGGGATATTCACTATCATTTTTCAAGTCACACAAAACATCTCTTATTTGTGCAATTTGCTCCTTTATAGGTTTAACACTCTCAACATAACTTTTCGAATGTATTTGTTACAATGGTTTAATTACCATACCCTTCACAAGATTTTGAAAATCTTTCATCACTTGGTAGAAGAGGAGAATAATGGATAGATCCATTGTATCACTCCAAAAAATGGCAGGCTTAGGATAGCAATTCGCCATATCACATCAAGCTAAATTAAGACTGACAACTACAAGGAGTATAAAAATCTCTAGGATTCATCATTTCAAGTAATTTTTTCTGTATACCTTTACGTAGATCTCCCTTTCATATTGGATCTATTATTATGTCTTTGACCTCTAGTATCATCAATATCAAGCTCAAGATTGACTAAAACATTTTTAAGATGCATAAAAGCTCAAGTTTTGAAGTATCATAAACCTCTAAAAATTGCACGCAATATTCTTCTACTTTTATGGAACTTTCTGAATCATCTAAACATCATATGATAATGGACATTTGCTCCTAGTGACTGATTTCAAGAGAACAATCTATTATGATTGAAAAATATTTTGCTTGTCTAACCTTTACAAATATTATTTTTCTTATCTCACTTGCCAACATCTGTAACTCATTATGAATTTTGCAATCATGATATGTAATATAAATCTCATGGTCCTTAAACCACCGGAGGTGCTATTTCATTATTAGATTAAACTCTATAATCATTTCAATCATTTGTAGGAACAAACCATTATTTTCACCATAAATCTTTTCACAACTTCCTCCAAATGTTGTGTTATTTTTTGTCAATAGTTGAACAATTGGGATTATCCTTTGTAATACTTATTTCTATGTTCTTTTATTTATTAAGTTGTATTTGTGCGTCTACATCAATCACTTTATTGTTCTTAATCTTCTTTCCAATTCAAGCCAATTCGTCACACACTTCATATGCTCCTTATTTGCTTCATGATTTGCCAGACGACTCATATTATGCCAATCATTGTATCCTTTCTAGCTAATTGACCACATATATCTAGTTTTAGTTACTTGTTTCTTGAATAACTTATAGCAAATATAAAAAACCTCATAACAAGAAACGGAATACAATAGACATCTTCTTTCACTTTCTTCTTGTTTGATAGAATTCTCTTATAATATGATGCATTGAAATGTCTGTTAGCAGTATTTTTTAGGAAACACATTACGGGCATCTCTCTTTGGACATCTTTTAACTAAAAAGTCTCTAACTTGATCAATGTTTATCCCACTTCCTCGGATCATCAAGGAAGTTTCAAATTCAAGTTCTCATGTTGAACATACTCATCATCTTTCTCATTATCATTCAATTTATCTACATTGACATATTCAATTAAGGACTTCTTCAGTATCGATCTCACTCTCATCCAATTCATTATCTTGTTCTCTACTAATTGAATTATCAGCCACGTTTTCAGCCTTTGCATTTTTTTTTTTTTAAACAAAGTGCTTATTGGTATCTCCAACTTGACTTTGAATTATTTTTTTCCATCATTAGCTTTATTTTCTGATCCCCGGACATGTATAAAGTAATATCAAATACACTTTTACTTCTGTTGCAATTTTATGAGGTATTTATTCAAACATTTAGTTTAATAAAGATTTCTTATAATAGATTAATGTAATTCCTAATATTATCATGAAGCAATGAAAATAACAAAGACTCAAATTAAAAGTTCACCCTATCTTCTTTGATTAGGTTTTAGTCTACAAAATTAATGAAGTCACAAACATTGTCCCCTTCAATTCAAGATTCAAAGAACATACACAAATCTCGTTTCATATATTAAGCAAGTCGAGGAATCTGCTCTTATTTTTGAAAGAAAAATGATTGCAGCTAATAATAAAAAAAAAGTAAGAGGAAGAATAAATCAAATCTTCTAGCTATTGAAAAATGATTCTACTAGCAGATATTTTAGCATTTTAGGAATTGAAAATGGAAAAGAAGAGACTTTGATCAGTTTGCAAGAAGAATCAGAGTGTGAGGGATTATATTGGACCAATTTACACTACTATATAATAGATTTTTTCCCCTAAAATTATGAGCCCCCTAAGAAAATGAGCCTGAGTTAGATGACTTTTTTACCTCTTAATAAGCATGACCATGGATCAAGGTTTGCCTCATTTTGGTTGGTCGTCTAATAGCTAAGGGTCATCCCTAAACATATTCTCCTATAGTGGAAATTTATAAAATCCCTAACTCTAGTCAGAATTTAGATGTATGAAGAGTTTGATTTTTTTTTTTTTTTTTGTGTTAATTTCCCTAACATAGATAGATCATCAAATATTAAAAGGTGGAAATAATTGATGCAATTGTTCCCGTGGCCAGTTTTGATGTTTACGCAAAGATTAAGTTAATTTTTACTTTGATACTTGCTGAGTCTATTAAGTTGTGCAAGAACTTAACAAGACACACATAAAGCTCATGAAGCTCATGACTTAATGAGATTGAGTATTGATGATGATTTGATGTTACCAAAACGACACACTTGATGGTTTGGAGGTCTAATAGAATTTGGAGAAGGTTGCATGAAAATCCAAAGGACCAAAGGACAAGCAATATTGAAATGATATTGGAGATTAGCTAAGTATGATTTTGGAGCAGTCAAGTTAGTCGACACTATGGCTCGAGATCTACTAGAGATCGGAGAAGGATGATATAAGACAGCTAAGATATCGTAAGACAAGTAGTATCTAGACACAACATTGTGGGTAGATAAAAGAAGGTGAACTAGGTAGGGGAAGAGTGAAAGATGTCATGTGGAGCAAAATGAGGGACTTGAGGATAGCAAGAGATGACCTTGTTGACAAAGTGAAGTTGCACAAGATAACTCTTACATGGGCTATGAGAGTTGAGAAAGTTGTATCTCTAGGAGAGGATAGATTTCAACTTAGGTGAAGATTCGATTATCAAAATGATCAAACTCAAGACACCAATTGACTAGTGAATTGAGTCGACTAAGAAGTCGACTCAAACAAATCAATCAACAAAAAATAAATGTACTTGTAACTAGTTACTTATATAGTCAATTGATATAGCAGTTGATTGATGAACAAATTTGATTAAGAAATTAACTCAGGCTTCATGGCTCACAAATAAAATATTTTTATTTGCACCGAAAACCTAACTAAATCAGCCTAGTTGCTTGATTATGAGCTTGCAATAAACAATCTACCCACAAGCTCATCATTGATTATAAATTTGCCTACTATATCCCTCAAGGTTTGTGTGGTGGTAAGAAGTAGGGTGTATTTTTCAAACAATCAGGGTTTAATTTCACGCATGACACACTTATAGTGATTGAACTATAAATGAAGTTGGGATGCCACGTTAGGAGCCACGTGCTTCCCAAATTTACTTGATATGTAAAATATGAGGCCGAATTGTTTATCCTAAGATTAATCATATTATAAGATCTAGATACTTAAGATATATATAAACAGTATCGTTTGGTATAATTTTATTATATCCCATGTTTAGATTATTTGGGTTTAGATAAACATAAGATAGATGGTTTAAGATAAAAAATATGTTTGGTTTATATGTTTGATTTTCTGAAATAGATGTTTGGTAGATATGTTTTAAAAAATAGGTTTAGAATGGTTTTACAGTAAAATTACCTTTTTACCCTTATGAAACCTTATAAATATAAAATTCAATTTACATAGAATTGAGATCCGGATGAAGGGTAAATTAGGAAGAATTCAGGTGAATGAAGGGCAAAATCGGAAGAAAGAACCCTTGATTACACAAACCCACCTCTGAGGTGGGTTTGTATAAGCCCGCGAATCCTTATTTGATGGGTTTTGTATATCCCGCGTGATTATTTAAGCCCTCGTACTAAACATGTATTTTTTATGAAACCTATACTAAATCCACCTATTACAAGACTACCAAACATACCCTAAATTTACCTACTAGAACAAGTGCTACTAGCCTAGTCTTCTTTCTTTTAATTCTTCCTACCCCAAAAAGTAAGTTTGCCTATTATAACGAGAGTCACAAGCCTCGAGATTTTATAAATCAAGACATTTAACATTTTGAATTGATTAACCTTGAGGGTGTCCAATTCAAGCTGACAAAAATTTTCCATCGACAAGAAGCATTCATGATAGCTCATCTATACTGTCAGTATTCTTAGGCTTATCTGGTAACGGAGGAAAATTTTTATAATATATCATAGTTAAAAATTAAACATTAAATACTTAAATAATTGTCGAAGGACATTAACCGGTGTACCATGCCTGAGGGCAAATCTTCCTTATTTTAATTATTCCAAAACTGTCTGAGCTTTATGGTTAGAGTTGATTTATTCCTCTATTTAATCAGCTAAATTAGAGTATTAAGATTTGGTCCCAATTAGACCAATACCTTGGTGATTGCTCCATCTAAACAACCCCTTCCCTGGCGCCGGCGAGCCTTCTGCCGTTTCCCTCGCCTGTCGCGCCACTCGTTTTACCTCCTCCTGCCTCGACGCCCTCTCCCTTTTCTCCGACCTCCAGCTCTCCTCTTCCTCCCTTGACCTCCTTCGCGCAGCCTTGTTTGCCCCCATCAACGCCCTCCCCTCCGTCGGCTCCCAGGCTGCCTCCATCCTCGCCTCCTCCTCCTCTACTCCCGCTCGCGCTTCCGCCGCTAGAAACTGCATTGTCCATCTCGCTCTCCCCCATCGCCGCCTCTCCGACTGCTCCGATGCCCTCTCCACCGGGCGCGCCACCGACTCGCGCGCCTGGACAAGCGCTGCTCTACTTTACCAGTACGACTGCTGGTCCGCCCTCAAGTACGTCAATTCCTCCCGCCGCGTCGCCGATGCCATGGCCGCGCTACTCGACCCGACCACCCTCACCAGCAATGCCCTTTCCATGATCGCCGTCCTCCAGCGATACGGGCCCGATCTCTCCCTCTGGGCGCCGCCGCAAACGGAGCGCGACGGTTACTGGGGCGATTCCCCCAACCTCCGATCCGGAAGTTCCGCCCCGCTTCCATCTTCCCCACCGCCCGCCCGCCCAATTCCACCGTTTGCAAGATCGGATCCTGCGACTACCAAACAGTCCAGGAAGCGATCGACGCCGCACTCGATCTGGGATCGGATCGGTTTGTGATCCACATCAAGGCCAGCGTCTACGGGTAGACGGTACGAGTTCCCTTCGAGAAGACCAATCTGGTATTCGTAGGCGACGGGATGGGCGCCACCGTCATTACCAGCTCGCGAAACGTCGGCCAAAACCAGGGCGTAGCCACCACCTACGACTCGGCCACCGTTGCTGTCCTAGGCGACGGCTTGGCTGCCCGCGACCTCACCTTTGAGAACAACGCTGGCCCCGGCTCCCACCAGGCGGTTGCCTTCCGTTGCGCTAGCGACTGCTCCGTGCTCGAATCGGTCGAGTTCAGGGGACATCAGGACACCCTGGACACGCACTCCTCCGCCAGCTCTACCGCAGATGCCGCATTTCTGGCACTCTGGACTTCATCTTTGGGAATTCGGCCGCGGTGTTCGATCGTTGTAGCATCGAGGTGGTGCCGCGCGCGGAAGGCCCGGCGAAGGCCGGAAGCAACCCAGTGGTGGCCCATGGGCGAATCGATCCAGCTCAGGCCACCGGATTTGTTTTCAATGGGTGTTCGATCAATGGGAGCGCGGACTACCTGGCCGCGTACAGGAGGAAGCCAAGGGTTCACCGGGCGTACCTTGGGCGGCCATGGAAAGAGTACTCGAGGACGCTGTATGTGAATTGCTATATGGAGGAGATGGTGATGCCCGAGGGGTGGCTTCCATGGAAGGGAGACTTTGCGTTGAGCAATCTGTTCTATGGGGAGTATGGCAGCCGGGGGCCAGGAGCGAATCCGGCAACCAGGGTGAAATGGAGCTTCCAGATACCAGAGGAGCGTGTGGCTTTTTACTCCCTAGAAAATTTCATTCAAGGGGATGAATGGGTTCCATCCGAGCAGTGAAGGATTCATGGATTGGTGGATGCTGGTGAGCAATTTCTAATGTCTGCTTGATTTCAGGTTTTGTTCTACAGGATTAACGATGGACATTCTCATTTCTCAGGGCATCTGATTCGAGAAACTCATGGTCCCGTCCCGTCTGCACTGACAAAGTGAGTTCTCTTTAAACTCCATGAATAATGTCTTCGAGGATAATGAATAGAGTATTTTAGGTAGATGAAATTGGTTGTCATGCAATACAATGATTAGAGATCAATGTTTCGAGGAACAGAACAAGAATACATGATATAGATAGCAGCATAGAAGCCTTTTCGTAGGCGGGATAGTTCAAGACAGATCAGATGTATTGAACATCGCCTCGCGGTACGTAAAAATTTGACCTTGTCTTGCCATGAAATGGCTCCCCAAGCATTAAAGTTTGTCTCAATTTTGAACGAATGACCCCTTTGCCTTTGTTATTGCTACCTTGAAACTATGTAGTTTGATTGAATGATAGCAAATGCATGAGCCTTTGGCATGTATAGAGCATGTGTATATATTATACCGTATTCAAAGTTCTTGTAGTCGTTTACATCTCTAATAAATTTATATTTATTTGTAACATCTCCAAAGATTGAGTATGAATTTCCAACACTATCTGAACAAAGTTTAGTACAACTTAATCTATCTGAGGTATTGAAACATGATCTAATATACATCATCAGCCGACTGATCCAAATAACATTGAGGAAATAGACAAGGAAAAATACACATTAGTATTGGCCAACAAACTCAATATCTGAGAAATTCAAAATAATATATTGTTGATGAAGTCAGAATGTCTTTGGCTGTATAGATTCTTGTCTTATTTTTGTTGCAAACAGGCTTGAGATATTTGAATTGTATGTTTTTTAGCACCTCTTTTCATCCTTATCCTAGGGAATTGGCAGAGTCGTTTGGGTACAAGAAGATTGTTACTGGTGATTTGAGATATCACTAGATGCATAAGAATCAATAGTCTGTTGCCCTAGGCCCCGGGCTATAATTCAGCGGAAGGGTGTCTAGTTATCACCCAGACATTTATAGTTCACATTTATAGGGATTTTTTCTCCAAATGAGACAGGTAACCAAGGGATGTTATGTTTTTGGGTCGCGTGCCGCAAGCACTTCTCGATTTACCTTGGCGGCTCGTGAAACTTTCGTGGAGTTGGGTCGGTTGCCCTAGGTTTGATGTTACCTCACTTGGTTAATTATTTTTTTTTTCTATTTAAAAAAAAAGTCCTGGGGCAATGGTGTAATGGTTAGGTCATTCAACGGACAATCACGAGATCTAAGGTTTGAATTTCAACTACGACGTAGTGTAGGAGATTTTTCTTTTAATGAGAAGTGAATCTAAGAACGTTGGCCGTCTCAATAAGGGCTCTATGAGTGGTTTCTTATTTATCATGATGGTTAGACCGGTCACTCTTTAGGATTAATCGGTTTAAAAATTGGATACCTACTGCCAAAGTATGTTGCCCTAGATGTCACTTTGTATGGAATAACATGGGTGAACGGTATCTATGCAAAATTAAAGAAACCTGCATTTTCAAGAGAACCTCGTAGATGTTCATATTCCTCTAAAGCATTAGTGACGAAAGAGGGTATTAGGGATGAGACTAAAGTGTGCATTTAGTTCATGTTATTATATATAATTTTAATTACGTGATTACCAGGTAATAGGATTATAAGAAATAAGACATAATTGAATGTTGTTTGATTTAATCATAGTAATACAATAAAAATTTATTTGTTTGGATGTTTTAGTTTATAGTTTATTTAAAAAAAAATAAAATAAAATAAAAATATATAATAATATTAATATTAATGGTGATATATATATAAATAAATAAATTTAAATAATATTTTAGATTTTTTTTTTTTATTTTAGCTTTTTAAGATAATTTTATTAGGCTGTACATGATCGTGCACCCGTCGTCATTGCCACCACCTCAGCCGATGCCACCCTCGCTTGTGTTTGATGATCGGTAGTGTTGCTGCTCACACTTGATTGCTGGTGAGCTGCCTACCATCTTCGGCGCTCGGTGAGCCTTCCCCACAAAGGAAAGGCGGAGGCTGCTTGCTCTTGATGACCGGCTGCGTTGTTGCTCGCGCTTGACGACCGACCATGCCGCTGCTCGCGTTTGACGATCAGTCTCTGATCGATGCTCACACTCGACGAACGATCGCTGCTCGCGCTCGATTGAGCATTCCTCGCGCTCGAAGATCGATTGTGATTGGATTTCATTAACCTTTGAATAAAGGAAAATCTCACTTTTATGAGAGAATCACATTCTAGGTTGCATGCCCATTTGCTGACGTATTGGGCATATGCTATTACATGAGAATCACTCATTACTTACCCAAATAAGGTTTTTATCGATAACCTTAGATAAATAATCAAAGTTATCAACAGTAACTTCGAACGTGTATTTGGTTGGAGGTAAGCATTGATAACTTTGGTTATCGAACTAATGTTCTACTGTTTAACTCTATTTAGTTTAGGTAATAAATAATTCACAAGTAATCAATCACTCTCGCCACATCAGCAAACGTCTTCAAAACTTGGAATTTGATTACCACTGAAATGGGTGGGTTTTTGACGATTCCTGGGTTAACAGAAAATCATTCACAAAATTATCCTCAGTTTGTTCTTCTCACGGAGGCAGACGTTTAGGGGGAGGAGCGTCTTAGGCAGGAAGGAGCAGGTAGAGAACGGACGCCTAGGGCGAGGAGGGAGTGGACGGAGATCAGGCATCTAGGACGAGGAAGGAGCGGATGGCGAAGGACGACGCAATCGGTGGTTGTGAGAGCACAGCGGCGACGACCGACGGTTTCTGAGGTACGACGACGGCGAGAGAAGTCGACGTTTAGGGCGCGGAAGGAGCGGACGACCAAGGACGATGCGACCGACGGTTGTGAGAGCACAGCGGCTATTGCTGGTGAAGTGGGTGTCTAGGGCAAGGAAGGAGTGGTGGATGGTGGGATCCATGGTTGTGAGAGCATAGCAGCGACGGCCGGCGGTTTCTAAGGCATAGCAACGACAGGCGGAGCGGACGTCTAGGGCGAGGAAGGTGCGGACGGCACAACCAGCGATTGTGAGAGCACAACGACGATGGTCAACCGTTTTTAAGGTGAAGTACGACACAGTGATAATTGAACTTTAGTTTTTTAATTTAAGATTTCGTTAATTCATGCAATTAACTCCCGTCTTAATAGGATAATTTAAATAGGTTTTCTCACTGCCTAAATTATATTATCTTATTAGAATAATTAAACCAATGAGAATATTTGTAAATGTTAAATTAGGTTATAACATTATCTAGGATTGAAATGAGGTAGAAAATGATGACATATAAGAGTTAAACAATTACAAGTGCTAGAAAATCTCAATTGGATAAGCCAACTTGAATTTGCATATTATCAAGATTTGAATATTTTGGAGCATTCGAAGAATCAAAAACATCAGTATCTAACTCTTGCACTAATGACTTGTGATGTTTTAGCTATTTCTATTACTACTGTTGCCTTAGAATCAACTTCTTCTATTGGTGCCAAGTATTGAAGTTGCATCCTTCGTGAAAAAAGTGTAAGCTCTTATTTGCTCTCATAATTCGTTACATGGTTATGCTATTGGTAATGTTGTTTATTTTAATTATGCTGTTGAGTTAGTTGATATATTAGTTTATTATTATTTTACTTTTTAACTATCTTTATCTTTGTGTATTTTATACGTAGATAAAGATAATGAAGACAATGTAAGTAAACATCATTGTCTAAGCAAGAATTAAATACTCTAGCGATGGCAGTGGGTCGGGTTTGGGTTGGATTTTATATCCTCTGTACTCATACCCATATCCATTAAAGAATTGAATATCTTCTATACTTATAATTTTTCTTCTTTCTATTCAATTATTATCATTCAATAAAAATATATTAAAATTAACATTAAATTATATATATATAAAATTAAAAATATATATTTAACCTTCTAATATCAATAAAAATAGTTAGTAAATTTTAAGAAAACAAAATTTTCTCTATATATATGTATATTTTATTTAATCGGATATTCAGATCGAATATCGGGTATCGGTAGTCTCTCCATACTCTCCCCCATTCGGATCGAATATTGGATCCTCCATCAAGTTCGGTTGAAATTGTCATCCCTACGCTAGAAGAGGCTATCCATGAAGAGAAAGGAGATAAAGGAGGATCAAAAGATTTTGGTGTGAATGATGTTATTGATGAAATTTAAAATAAATATTATATTATTTGTTTAGGTTCATCTGCTCATAGAGTATTAGAGTTATTGAACTTTTCATTTCAATTTTAATTTATGTTGTTATTGACTATGTAGTGATTGGTGTGTTTGATTCTTTGGTATTGTTGTGAACTGGTGTAATATCTTAAATCTTAAGTCTTAACTCATAATTATTATGTGTTGTAAGTCTAACCCTCTAAGTTTTATAGTCACTGCAGTGTGGAAATAACTAATTAGAATTTAGAATTTGGATTCTAAATTTTGAAATTTGATTATCTGAATATGGAGTTTTCCTTGGAAATTTGAAATTAGAAACCATTTGATTTGGTGTTTTTCATAATTAGTAGAATAACACTATAGCAGTGATCATTTTCTTTATTGATGTTGTATTTTTTTATAGGCCCACGGGTTGACCCACCCAACCTGCAGCTCACTTTGAATTGGATCGGATTAAAGATTTAGCAGTCCACTGGGATGGTGGGTTGGCCCTTCCTGCCCCGCCAGATGTTGGGTTTTTGGTGGGTTAGCCTGCCAAATCGTCGATTGGCTTGTTTGATAGTTTTAGTGATGAGTCTGTTACACTTTAACACTTTCTGTAGTCATCTTAACACAAATGAGTCTGTTTTGAGATTGTTGGATAATCTGTTGTCGGAGATTTTGGTAAACTAAATTCAGACTTATCTATTGAGATGACCTGAGCAGATAATCTCAAGCTATCGACCTTGAAATTAGGCCGAGCTGCTAGGTTGTTAGGAAGATTGTTGCTTCGTATCGTTGAGTTTGAAAGCAAAATTGCCAAGTCT
>JBBPFP010000060.1:3044452-3066978 GCA_037974795.1 Kaempferia galanga | reverse complement strand
AACCTTAAATTGCTACACAGAAATGGAATGGCCAAGAACCTCCCTGAAATTGAACTTGTAGAAGCTTGTTGCAGAACCTGTCAGAGAGGAAAACAAGCTAGACTGCCTTTCAGACAGAGTTATTCTTGAGCACAGAACATGCTAGACTTAGTCCACACAGATATATGTGGTCCGTTCAAAGATGCATCATGGAACGGTAGTAAGTATTTTATTATCTTCATTGACGACTTCACTCGATATTGTTGGATCTATTTTTTGCAAAACAAGACTGAGACTTTCAATGTGTTTAAACGTTTCCAAGCCACTGCAGAAAGACAAGCCGAGAGGAAAATAAAAGCACTTCGGTCAGATAATGGAGGAGAATATATCTCCATGGTCTTGCACAACTATTGTCTTCTTGAAGGTATTACTCATCTCTATACTGCTCCTTACACACCTCAACAAAATGGGGTTAGTGAAAGGAAAAATAGAACTATTATAGAAATGACAAGGTGCTTTCTTTTCGAAAAAAATCTTTCCAAAAAATGTTGGGCCGAAGCTGCTTCTACGGCAGTTTACCTGTTAAATGCTCTTCCTTCGAAAAGTTTACTTGAAAAAACTGCTTTTGAAATGTGGTATGGGAAAAAAATGTCTTTAAATCATCTTCGAGTATATGGTAGCATCTGTCATGTGCACATACCGGAGGAAAAACGAAGTAAACTTGATGAAAGATCTAAGCTTGGAATTTTAGTTGGTTATTGCACTGGTACAAGAGCTTATCGTGTTTTTGATCCAATTACTCAAAAGATTATTGTCAGCAGAGATATTATTTTTGAGGAAGACCAAGAGTGGGACTGGAATAACAACTGCATTAAGGGCATTGTTAAAAAACCTTCTGATGCCTCTACTGACTCATCCAAAATTGTTGCAGATAAAGTGCAGACTCCACTATGGCCAATGACAAATGAAGCACCCACTACTATTCAACAGCCAGCAGTGCACGCCCCTTCTCTAGATCAGGAAGAAAATGATAATCACGAGCACGACCACGATCAACATCTTGAAAATTCTCACTCAGATGAATCTTAATCAGGAACTCCTACAGATTTAAATATTCTTGCGGGTGACTTTGACAATGATGTGGATGTTGATAGTCAAATCCAAAAAACTCGAAGTCTAGCAGATATTTATGCTCAAACGAATAATACTCATCTTGACACAGATCCAGTCACGTTTAATGAAGCTTCAAAGGAAGACAAATGGTGGTTGGCAATGACTAAAGAAATAACCTCCATCGAGAGAAATAATACTTGGGAATTGGTAAACAGACCTGTTGGGAAATCAGTTATTGGAGTAAAATGGATATACAAAACCAAAAGAAATGTAGACAGAAGTTTGAACAAGTTTAAGGCTCGTCTGGTTGCAAAAGGATATTCTCAAAGACAAGGAATTGATTATAATGAAGTCTTTGCACCTGTGGCAAGATTAGACACTATTAAGATGATTCTAGCTTTAGCTGCATCTCAAGAGTGGGAAGTTCATCATATGGATGTCAAAACAACTTTCTTAAATGGAGTGTTGGAGGAAGAAGTGTATGTGCATCAACCGGAAGGATTCATAATTCAGGGACAAGAGAATAAGGTTTACAAATTGAAAAGGGCGTTGTATGTCCTCAAGCAGGCACCTCGTGCATGGAATGATCGTATAGATCAGTATTTGACTGAAAATGGATTCAAACGCAGCTATGCAGACTACTCCTTATATATCAAGCGAGATGGTGAGCAAATTCTCTTAGTTTTAGTATATGTGGATGATCTTTTGATTACTGCTAACAATCCAGAAGTGATGTCATTCTTTAAGGATTCAGTACAACAAGAATTTCAAATGACCGATTTGGGTTTGATGACTTATTATCTTGGGATGGAAGTGCATCAAGAAAAAGGTGTTGGGACTTTCATCGGTCACACTGAGTATTGTTTTGATCTGCTAGAAAAGTTTGGAATGAAAGATGCAAATCCTGTTATTTGCCCTACTGATTACAAAGGGGCAATTCCTCCAACATCAGCAAACAACAAAGTTGATCCAACAATCTATAGAGGTTTAGTGGGAAGCTTGCTCTACTTAGCACACACTCGTCCAGATATAAGTTTCTTGGTGAACCTTCTCTCAAGATACATGAGCAAACCAGCTTCAGCTCATTTGGCTGCCGCAAAGAGAACACTTCGATATGTGAAAGGCACTACAGACTTTGGTCTTTACTTTCCCACAGCAAGAAACACAAGTACTTTGCCGATTATTCAAGGGTACTCGGATAGTGACTATGCTGGTGCAGAGGACGCCAAAAGCACTTCTGGATACATCTTTTATTTCAATCAGGCACCATTCTCTTGGAATACAAGAAAGCAAAATGTGGTGGCTCAATCCACCGCCGAAGCTGAGTACATTGCTGCAGCATCGGCTAGAAATCAGTGCAGTTGGATTCGACAATTGCTCACGGATATAGGTTTTGCTCAACAATCTGCAACTCCTTTAATGGTTGACAATCAAGCTGCTATTGCTATAGCCAAAGATCCTACTCACTTCAGCCGAGCCAAGCATATAAAAGTTCGCTATCATGCTCTGAGAGAAGTAGTTAAGGACAAAGAAATTGTACTCATCCATGTACCTACTGAAGAACAAAAGGCAGACATATTGACAAAGGCCCTTAGAAAAACCTTATTCGTCCAGCATCGAGACAACATTGGTTTGAAGTCACTTACCTTCTTTAAGACAGCCAAATTCGGAGGATAGGGGGAGTGTTGGTGTATCCACCTCGTTGGCTGTGTCGTCAACAAAAATCTGCTTTTACTCTTTGCTTTTACTCTTAGTTAATGCATTATATTAAATAATGAACTCTTCCGAGACTTGGGGAACATGAACCGTCTTGTTTAGTGACTATATCAAGTCACAACCGATGTATTATTGGAAAAGAGTAGTTTTTGCAGAAGATGAGCTTGTAGCTTTACACGTCTTTGTTCGTGACAGTTCTGTACCTTTTCAGAGTCCTAAGATGAGCTTGTAGCTTTTCAAGGTTCAGGTTTGAATCTTGATTATTTCTAGTTTCCTGTTTCCTTTGTTTCTTGATCCGTAGTTTTTCAAGGTTCAGTCCTTGTTCGTATCAAGAATGACCAGGTTGGTTAGCTATAGTTGGTACTTATGGTTTTCGTATAGCTATATATGCAATTGCTGCTTCTGTTCAATATCTAGTAATTCATGGACAAGCTTATGCCTTACAAATTTCATAGAAGAAATAATTATAGTGAAGACATGCGTGATTTGCAATGATCAGTTACTATAGTTTCACAGTTTTAGAAATAATTGCCATAGAAACTGGTTTATTATTTAAATCAGGACTGGCAAACTGCCCGTCCCACAGCTTGAAACAACTGGAAACCCATTCAAATGCCCGGGTGGAATATCTGGGCAGTTAGACAACCATTTGTTGTTGGCCTTTTAGAACTTGGAAATATCCAAATGAGTGAGAAATTGTTCGACCTTATCTAGAATTGAAATTCATACGATACTTATGGAATGTGGTTTCATGCTTAGCAAAGGAAGTAGTAGCATTAATGTAGACTTTTGTAAGTTGAAGATTGCTTATTTATATGCAAGTAGCCACCAATCGATTACACTTTCGCAGTAGCAGTCCAGTAAATATGGGAAAATGAACAATAAATTGCTTCTTATCTAATTATATAATAAATAATCTTTTTTGATTTTGTTTGGTTGAAAATGTTTTCTCGTTATAATGAAAAAAATTATGATGCGTTTTTTTAATGGTCTTGATTGAACATGATGCCTTATACATCATAACCATCTTTCTGATATATTATTTTCTTTCTAATTGCGAGGTAAATTGTCGATAAGAATTAAGCTTTTGTTTGTCTATTCCGAAGCGAGGATGAAAAAGGGAAAGGAATCAACGATGAAAAAATATCCTTAAAGAAAGGGAAGAGAAAGGAGGAGGTAGGAAGAGAAACAAAGAGAATGTGAAACGAAAGGAGGAAGGAATCCTTTGGTGGCCACGACCAGCCAAGTGGGCTTGAGATTTATATAAGCTTTGACGTGGTCAAGTAGTCATGAACACAATTCGACCATGTAGATTTATAAGCTTTCTAAGCTTCGTAACTTGATAAATTTCTAGTTGAACTCGATTATTTGAGGTATATTTGTACTGCTCATCGAGTATGAGCTTTTAAAACTTTATGTGCAACTTGTTTAATTTCTACCCACTTGATGTACATAGTAGAAATGTAAGATAAACCTAATTCAAATTCTTTTTCAACAGCATCAAAATAAATTTTAGACTCAATAATTTAAAGACATTTTTGCACCAACAAGAACTCTACTACAAAAGAGGTGAGTGGAGACTCACAATCAAAGAGCTTAATATTGATCCGGTAAAAAAAAAAAAAAAAAAAACTAGAAATGCAGAAGCCTCACCCGTGGCACAGAACAAAGGGGGAAGATTGTTTTACTAGTGGCGCGTGATTTAGTTATTTTTTAAATGAAATGTTTGCCCCGGTTAACGGTGCAGACTTATATGCACCTTCTGAATTTTTTTTAATAATGGATGATTCTGGCATCCTGTAATTCTATCATCAGCTCTATGATTATGTATGAGTAAGTAATACAAAAACTATTGCTATGGACTATTAGTATAAGAACGATTGATAATAATTTAATCGGCTTAGATTTGATATACAGTTCGAACTTGAATAAAAAAACAAAAAAAAAAAAAAAAACCCGAGAGTGCTTGATTTAGGAATTTGAAAAACACCTGTGCATAAGTAAGAATGAACTCGCTAACCTAGACGAAACCCAAAACCAAAACCCTCGTCGGGGGGAGGACGAGAAAGCAGTGAAGCGGACGAAGACTTCGGAAGCTGACCGGTGACGAGAGGAGTGTAGGGCGGCGCGAGCAGAAGGAAGAGAGCAAGAGCAAGGATGAGTACGGTGGACAAGATGCTTATCAAGGGCGTCCGGAGCTTCAGCCCGGAGAACAAGCACGTCATCACCTTCTTCAAGCCGCTCACCCTCATCGTCGGCCCCAACGGGGCCGGCAAGACCACCATCATCGAATGCCTCAAGCTCTCCTGCACCGGCGAGCTCCCCCCAAACTCCCGCTCCGGCCACAGCTTCATCCACGACCCCAAGGTCCGTTCCCCTCTTCTCGACTTCATTCTCCATCTGTTATATCTTTTGTTATTCCTCGACGTGAAGGTGGCGGGCGAGACTGAGACCAAGGGGCAGATCAAGCTTCGGTTCAAGACGGCCGCCGCCAAGGACGTTGTGTGTATCCGCTCCTTCCAGCTCACCCAGAAGACCTCCAAGATGGAGTTCAAGGCCATTGAGAGCGTCCTGCAGACCATCAATCCTCATACTGGAGAGGTTCTTCCCGTCTCCTGTCATACAGACGCCCGTTGTTTGCTATCCTTATTCATGTTTATCCCACGTTACCTGCTGTAACACAGAAGGTCTGCCTTAGCTATCGATGCGCTGATATGGATAGGGAGATCCCAGCATTGATGGGCGTCTCCAAGGCGGTTCTAGAGAATGTGATATTCGTACACCAGGACGAGTCCAGTTGGCCTTTGCAGGATCCTTCGACTCTTAAAAAGAAGTTTGATGATATATTCTCTGCCACTCGGTACTTTCTTGCTTCATATCTAAATGCCTCTTAAGCTTCAAGGTTGCTGATGCCGAGTGAGATTCTGTGTCTAATGCGGAGACTAATTTATCCATTCACTCCTGGAGCTATGTTATGAAATAGATAATGTTTTTGTTATATTTTCATTGATCATGTCCCATTAAAGAACTTCCTATGAATTTTTGTCGAAGCATCTACTCAACTGTGCTTGCCTTGTGGAATAATTCATAAAAACTTAACTCATGGCACATACTTTTCAAATTAAGCTCATAACCAAATTTTAATTTCCTCCCTTAATCCTGAGTGGATATTGATGTGCTTCTCAAGAGATAATGGAGAAAAAGTAGCAACCACCAGGTGTTTCAATTTTTAAATTTCTAAATTATGAAATTATTTCTATTGCAATATTTGAGAGGTTTAAATATGAAACAAGTCAATAATTTTCCCCCTTTTATCTTTCCCAACTTATGCTTTTAAAATTGAAATGGAGTTGAGTTTTCACTTGACCTCACTGTATTATTATAGATTCATGATACATGACACTGCTGTTCTATTCATGTTGTTACCTTGTATGTCGTATCACAACATCTCTGACCTTGTTTATCATTTCATCCTAGCTACACCAAGGCTTTAGAGGCAATAAAGAAACTTCACAAGGATCAAGCACAGGAGATAAAAACCTACAAATTGAAGTTGGAGAACTTACAAACTCTGAAAGATGCAGCATATAAGGTTCGATAACTATCCTATCTCCTTTTTCATCATATGTCTCAAGGAATAGATATGTGATCTTTCCATTGTACAAAATAAGTGCTTCTATTTCATGGACTACATTGGCAAACCTGTTCCTGAAAATAGTAGCTAGAATCTCAGATCTTGAATCTTTAGTTTGAAGAAGTCTTAAAAATTGGTATTTTCTCATATTTGGTTGAACTTGAATTGACATTTTGGTGCCGGTTCATAGTTTTTGGAATATTCTGAATGATGATTAGCACAAACTTTTATCTCATGTTCAAATATGGTAGTAGCCTGGATTTTGGAATAAGCTCGTGAGGTCATCTGGATCACCAAAGAATCACATACAAATATACAACTAAAGGGATTAATAGCTAATCATTATTTGACATGAACTAAAATAGATGATGATTTTTGATCCCATGAACTACTCATGCTGTTTGCAGTGGTGCAGTATGCCATTGTTCAATTTTATGTTCCAGAGATCTTAGTGTAGCTTAACCGAGACCAAAAAATCCTTTTTGCATGACTAAACTAGTTGGCACAAGAGATCCTAAAATGTTTAGCTCAACTGAGACAGGAATATCCTCATTGGATAACTAGACTAATTAGCACAAGTGATCCTAAAATGATCTAACTTGAATTTGAACATCTGATCCTGATACTGAATAAATTCTTCACCAGGTACTTCTTAATTACTTAATCTTAGCAATTCATACAAATTTGATGCTGAATGAGCAAATTATTGTTGCCATATAACTTTTCAGAGTACAGACACTTTCTTTCTGGATGTTGTCGCACAGTTTCATCGTGAGAATTTACCGATATTCCCATTCTTTCATGCAGTTCAAGTTGATTGCTGATGCAATATCCTTATTCCATGGTGTTTTATACCATTAATTGCAGCTTCGTGAGAATATTGCTCAAGATCAAGAGAAATCTGAATCCTTGAAAGCTCAAATAAAGGAGTTGGAGAGGACTATTGAAGGTGTTGAGAACAATATACTACATGCTGAAACCACTGTGAAGGAATTGCGCAAGTTGCAAGATCAAATTTCAATTAAAACTACTGCTAGAAGCACATTATATAAACTTCAGCAGACACAATATGCGGCCCTTGCTGAGGAGAATGAAGGTTCATTAATCCATCAATATAAACTTGATAAACTGTTTAATTTTTTTTTCCTATAGCTGCATGCAACTTTATTGACTCATATGGGATGTTGGTATGCTGAATGTCGAAAGATCCCTGGTAAAGTATTGACTCACATGTTTAGTCACTTTGTCACTTGTTCCAGTAAGTGGGTTGTGGTATATAAATGTTAAAAAATTTATTTTTGAATGTGACAGATCATTCAAGTGTAATTGTTGTGGTTTAGTAAGAAAAAGCACCATTTGAAATTTAAACTATACTGCCGTAACTGGTCAATGGTGCATTTCTTTGAACTAAACGCAGTAATCATGGATGCTCGATAATTTTTCTCATGTTCCTATATGATCATATTACATTAATTACATGTTGGCCCTGGGACGGGTTGGCGGGGGCGCTGGGGGCGAGCGCAGTCGCCTTTTGCCACCAATATTACATTAATTACATACATTTCATAATGAGTTGAAACCTTGAACCGGCAAGACATACCAGCTGATATAGGTTGGGAATCATCAAATTTGAAGTCCTTGGGTCAGTTAGTAATGCTTAGTTATTCTTGTCTCTCCTTTGTATTTTTCTTGATTATATGGGCTAACTAATTATCTGGTTTAATATTTTGCTAAACGCCTAAACGGCTGTACACTGTCTGGCGGGGTTACTCAGCTTTGAGGATCTTTTTTATGATAAACTTCTAATGTCAGTCATTGTGCAATTAGATACTGATCAGGAACTGAAAGAATGGCAATTGAAATTTGAGGAAAGAATCACTTTGCTTGAAACTAAAATTAATAAACTGGAAAGGGAGATGAATGATGAAGAAACCAAAAGTTCCTTGCTTTCGCAAACAATAAATGACACTACACGTGAGATAGGAAAACTTCAGGCTGAAGCGGATGTATGTTACCAAGATTCACTTTAAGCTTTCTTCATATATATTCTTTCTAATTGATTCAGTTTACAGATTGATACATTTTTTAGGCTCATATGTCTTTGCGGTGTGAACGTGATTCGGCAATACAGAGGATATTCACAAAGTACAATTTCGGTTCACTTCCTGATGCTCCTTTTAGCATTGATGTTGCTCTGAACCTGACAAACCGAATAAAGACAAGACTGTCAGATGTTGAGATGGAATTACAAGAGAGAAAGGTGCATCACTTTTGTGTTCTATATGTGACTTCTGTTTTGACAAAACTTGTTGATATTTATCTATTGCAGTCAACACACATTCTCTAAATTCATGCTTTTATAAACAGATCTCTTCATATTATGTGCTTCTTTGCTATGTAATTGAGGCACTATATAGTACACTTAATTATATTTGGAGTTTTATTCGACAAAGAGGATGCAACTAGGTAACTAGAGGAGCTATTTTTTGGCCTCTTCCTCAATCGATGTTAATTGAGACTTTGGCCCGTTCAGTGGTCTTCACATGTTGAAGAAAACATTCATAGAGGTGTTTGTGAGCTGGAAAACTCATGCTTAGCTGTGTTTTTCAAAGTAGATAGCAAGTGACACCATAATGCCACAGTGTAGCTGCATGTTGCCCTTCGAGTTGATATGTGGATAATGATTCCCATGAGTTCACTAATCTGCACATACTGGGCATGCACTAACCTATAAGTTAGGTTTATCACCCTATGATTTTGGCAAAGTTGTGGCATTCTTGCAACATCATCAAATAGCAGGGTATTAAGGTCCTTGTACTCTTGCGTCTAAATGGAACTTTTCCCCTTAATTGTTGCAGTTCAAGTATGCATTTAGATTCAATTCAACTGTTTTTAACTATAAGTCTATTTTTGCTTATATAGAATTCAAATGAGATGGAGCTTAAATTTTTGTGGGATCGTTATGTTACTGCAAATGCTCGTTGTAGCGAAGTTGATAGCCAGAAACAGGCCAAATGCGAGGCTAAGGTTGGCTATGAAGAATATGGTTTCATCTTGTTGAAGTCTTTATTTTCTTGCTGAAATTAAATAACTTCTTTCCTGCAAGCATTTATCAGTCTGGCATTTTGAGACGAATGAAAGAGAAAGAGAATGAACGAGATCTTGCAGAACGTGAGTTGTCAAGCCTTAATCTGTCTCACATAGATGAACGAGAGAGAAACTTGGTATGCACTCACTGTGTATTTTTACTACAATAATCCTGATTCTTTTTCTTATGAAATAAGTGGAACTTAACACACTAATGGTTTTTTTATTGATAGCAAATTGAGGTTGAGAGAAAGACTGTTCTACTGGGAGAAAAGGATTACGAATCCATCATCAGTCAGAAGCGCACAGAAATATTTAGTTTGGACCAAAAGATTAAATCTTTATATCGTGAAAAAGATATATTGGCCAGTGACTCAGAGGATAGGGTTAAGCTGGATATGAAGAAAGAAGAGTTTGAGAGTTGCAAAAGGAAACTGAAAAAACTGTGAGTTCTTTACTCTTTCTTATATGCTTTAATTATTGCTTACTGTATCAGTCATGCTTATTCTCTATGATGTAATCGTGTTCTTTCAGATTGGAAGATAACAAGGAAAGAATCAGAGGTGTGCTGAAAGGAAGAGTTCCTTCTGACAAGGATATCAAAAAGGAGATAACTAATGCACTTGGGTTGGCTATTAACTTTTCCACATTACCTGTTTTACTCATCATATGTATGTCGTATGAAGGTTTTAAAAAGTGTATGCAGAGTCAGATAACTGCATAGTGCATATGAGCTATATATGTGATTGACTATGGAGATGCATCTGTGGAGCCCATCTCGGATTCTTGTAACATTAGCAATCATAATAAATAGTATAAATTTACCATTATAAATACAAAAGGCAAATTAGATCTGTTACTGTCCTTCCTTTAGAAAGAAAGATACCTTCTTTGGAGTAGGCAAAGTCAATACCTGGGAAATAATTTGACTTCCCCAGATTGTTGATTTTAAACTCATGAGCTATTTGTTTTTTGGGTCGAGTATGCTTAGGGCTTAGCTCAATTCTGTTACAATTATTTCATCAACATAGACCAAGCAATTTCACCTTTGTTTGAATGCTTGATCCTGTGTTTTGCCTTTGGCTTATATTTTATATTGCTCATGTAAAGTGCTCAAAGCACATCCATGGAGATTGTTTCATGCCATATAGTTATTTCCCAAGGCAGCAAATTTTGTCTCCTTTGAGATTCTTATGAAATTTTAGAGGGAGTTCCACAAACCACTTTCTCTATGCCCTCATGAAGGTGCATTTTTGACATTATGTTGATATAAATTTTAATCAAAGTGAGCTACCAAGGATTAAACTACTCACTGTTTCAATCAAAGCATTCTTTCCTTTATCTTTGTGATATGCTTTAGCTACCAACCTTACCTTGCATCACTTAAGAGACCCATCAATTTAGGCAAATATGCATTTCCACCCAACTGGAATAGCTTGTTACGGTTTTGTAATGCTTACCTCTCTTATGGTATGTGCTCAATTCTTATCTTTCAATGGTTCTTGCACCATCTTTGGAATGTCTACTGAGTTTAAGGAGGCTAGAAAGCTTTTGTATTGTGGAAAGATTCTATGATAGGACATAAAGTTGAGATATTTGGATTTGGGTGCTTGGTATAAGTTCTGCTCATGTATGAGTACTTGATTGTGGAGATGGTTTCAACTTAGTTCCTGAACTCAGATCAAATAATTGATTTTGCAGTTGAGCCTGATATTTCTTCCTAGTTTTTGTCTAGGCAATAATTTCATTTGTGGGCCCCATAGTGGGCTCAAATGGTGGCTTAAAAGAAGAATAAGATGGTTGTGACAGGGCATGTTATTGTGGAGGAAGATATTCAGGTGCAGGAAGAAATGTTGCTGAAGGTACAAAGGCCATTCATCCTTTATTGTCTCGAAGATGCTTCCCCTGACTACAAGGAAGTTAAGGTGAGAAATAGGGTAGCATTTCACAAAATCTACATTCATGGATGCACGTAGGAGGATGTGCTTGGATTACCCTAAGAAAACACACTTTACATTGATCTAGTTTCCTTCAACGTTGGATTTGAACAAAGGTTAAAGAACTAAAGACGTTGGAGGTAGTTAAATTCTGAGATGCAAAATCTGGATAGACTTTGGATAAAATTGGAGAGGACCATGACTGCAAGGACTTTGGGTCAAATTCTATTAATGAGGTAAGAAGCTGTGAACACTGCCTTGCCCCCTATTTTTTTTTTTTTTTTTTGTAACACTCATCTGAAAGAGAAGTGATCAAATCATGTTAATGAGATGGCAGTCTTGCAGTCTGCAACTTCATTTATTGTGAACTGTCAACATATAATGACTACAAATTTTGGTAGGACAAGACTCACACGAAGAGGTAAATCCAAATGTTTTAGGGGGAGAGGGGGCAGAATTGGTGCAATTATCAATACAAATATGAACCAATGAGTTCCATCAATGCTTGGAAATTTTGAAGGGCTCCACACATCAATATGTATGTGTAAAAATGGGCAGAAGAGTTTCTATTACTTAATGAAACCAACACTATGTTGCTCAGCAAATAGAAAAGTTTCACAATGAAAAGAAGTGACTCAAAATTCCTAAACAATGATGGAGATAAAGTTTTTTTTTATTAAAGTAAATGAAGGATGACCTTGTTGAAAATGTTTTAATCATATTCCATAGCAGGAGAACTAGCTGAAGCTTTTAGTAACATTAAAGATGAAGAGAAGTGATTTAACATTCCTAATCAACTAATGAATGTCTTTGTGCATCCCATTTTTAGCTGCTCTTCACTATGACTTTGAGCTTTGTGTCACTTGTATCAGATTCATATCACTCGGTATCACCTTTTTTTTCTTTTTGCTTGTGCATTGTGTTAATCTCAGTGGTTTCTTGGACTAGTTTGTGTTGCTTGTAGCAAAAATAGCTGAATTTAGGGTAGGGAGCTCTAAAGCATAATCTAATTAAAATTAGGCAAATTTCTGCTAATGCATACCTTCAGTAGTTTCTGTGATTAATTGTCTCATCGATTATTCATTTTAATGAAGCAAAATCTTCTACTTGATGGTCTAATTGATTCTGTTCTTCTATGTTGGTTAAGGTCTCTAATGAAAGAGTATAATGACTTGAACTCAAAAACTATGGAAGCAGAAAAAGAGATGAAACTATTGCAGATGAAAATACAAGATTCTAAAAGTCACATCGTGAAGCTTCAAAAGGATGTGGATGGTAATTTATAATTTATGTCTTTGCAGATTTGATTTTCAGTACTCTTCTCTCTAAAGACCTGATAAGTCAAAATTGAACTTTTCTCTATCTTTATTGTACTATCTAAATCATCATCCAAGCACGAATGCCCTAAAAACATCTGAAATACTTATATCAAGCTTCCATTTCCCCCCCATTTTCTTATTTTGCTGAAATATGAAGCGCATCTGATTATTTCTAGAATGAAGATTAATAATCAGATTAGTGAGTGATTGAATTGGCCATGCTAACATGCACAGAGGCAAAAAAATCTTTCCTATTCCTTCATGTTTGTTACAATTTTGTTGATACACACAATAAGCATGTGTTATACAATAACCAACTAGCCATATGGTTGAAAAATTGAACAGGGAGGAAATTTCCATATCTGGGATGTTAAGGGACAATGTAACTTTGTCATTTAACTAATTTCTTGGTTTGCTAAAAATTCCAGGATGCAGTAAATTAGAACTTTTGTTAGGCGCATTTACCTATGTGCTGAAGGTTTGGGTGTAACTTCAGAATATTCGTTTGTGCAGAGTACAGCATGCAGAAAGTCAAACATAGTTTTCTTTTCTGAATTTGTGGATGTTTGCTGTGTTACTTCTTAGATACTTTCATCAACTCTGAATCTTTAGAATATATTTCTTGCTTTTGATCTATTGAATTATAGCAACTACAAAAAATTTCCTCCTGCATATGTAGATCTGGACTGTATGTGCATCAAACTATTGTTACTATTCACAAGATCACTGAATTGTGAAATATTATCTTGGTGGTCATTAGCTTGTTTTTCTTCTGGTAATATTTTCTCATTGTTAACTAAATTTGTCGTGTATTACCTTGAATGTTGACCTCATGCAGCAAAGAGGAGGTTTCTTGACTCAAAGCTCCAGGCTCTACTCCAAACACCTGGAGATATTGATTCATTTCCTAATGTTCTTCTTCAGTCTATGGAGAAAAGAGACGTGCAGAAGAGGTTTAAACTGCATATTATTTTGATATTCATGTGTCATATTTCATCTGAGATGACATTAGCATTTTGTTTGGCTCTGATTCTCCATGCAGCAAATATAACATTGCAGATGGTATGCGCCAAATGTTTGATCCTTTTGAAAGAGTTGCACGTGCACATCATATCTGCCCATGTTGTGAACGACCTTTCTCTCCCTATGAAGAGGATGAGTTTGTTAAGAAGGTCAGTGGGTTAAAATATAGAACTATGCAGATATTAATTTGTTCTTCTGATGTTCCTGAAATATTTTGATGTGCCTTTTTGATACCAGCAAAGAGTTAAAAGTGCAAGCTCTGCTGAACACATGAAACTATTGGCTGTTGAGTCTTCAAATGCTGATACAAGTTTCCAGCAGTTGGACAAACTCCGAATGATTTATGAGGAATATGTTAAGCTTAAAAAGGAAACAATACCTTTAGCAGAGAAAAACCTTGAAGAACTGATGGAAGATGTCACTCAGAAGTCTCAGGCATTTGATGATGTAATATAACTCATCTTTTCAATCTTGTAAAATTCAGGCTAGAGCCTGGATTTTGCTGTTGGTTGTCTGCATGATGATTTTGTTACCGATCAACTGGAATCATCTTAACTTTGAATTTAGGAGTTTCCCTATAACCCCTTTTGTATAACCTATTTCTTTCTCAGCTATTGTAAATTACTTCGAGCCTTCTTAGATTATTCATCCTTTTCCCACCATACCTTCACAAATTTGTTCAATCATACACCAGCTTGTGTTTTTGTTTACTATTTATTATTAATTTAGATGTTTCTATACGTCATGTTTCATATGGCATTTTTGGAGCTAGTGCTTTTATTGTTTATCCTCGCACACTTTTCTTTAGTACAGTCTGGCTGTATTCCTTTAACCACAACTAAAAGTATGCTGATTTGGTTAGAAGCAAAATTTTGAGTTTCAAGTCATGCTAAATTCACGTTGTTAATATGATCTGTGTTATATACTTGTGGTTCTCAGTTATACATGTTCTCAATGTGATTGAATTTTGTTGTCTTTCTTCAAACTAATATTTTAAGTATTGAAATATGCCACATTCGGAAATGTCAAATGTGAACACTCAGGTTTTTATTGCAGCTGTGAATTGATATTTTAATTGTTAAATTCTGCCTTTTTGTTTGATATGTGAAACGATTACCAATTTTGTCTGAGCTATTGGAAAATGTATGATAAAATATTTGCCACTCAAGGTTGTTGTTATGCTCAAAATGCAGCTTGTAGGTGTTCTGGCTCATGTTAAAGCAGAGAAGGATGCTATTGATGTTTTACTTCAACCAGTAGAGACAATTAACCGAAATTGGCAGGAAATGGAAGATTTGAAACCTCAAATTGAAGATCTAGAATATAAGCTAGATTCTCGAGGGCAAGGTGTCAGATCTATGGAGGAAATTCAGTTACAGATAAATTCTTTGCAAAATAAAAGGTAATGTATTTTTGAGTCTATTTAGATGACCATAACGCTGTTGCAGATTGGTTTATGTTGTCCATTTACATGTAGTTGACTGCACTATTTGTTCAATATATTAGTTGTACAAGCAAATTGAATTAAGTTCTATAAGATCTAGACATCTAGATACAGTATACCAAGATTACGATCATTTTAATCCCATGTCTTTTTGTGTTGCTTATCTTTAGGAAGTGGTCCTGTGAGAATAATGCACATTAGATTATTTTTTCAACTGTTCATTCTGATGATGATAATGCTGCTGCTGCTGATGATTATTGTCTAAATGAATGTTAAACTAGTTACAAACTGACATTTGACTCCTTTAATTTTGAGGTTCTTATGTTTCTTGTTACTAGGGAGTCACTAAGTGCTGAAGTAGAGAATCTGAGAGAAGAACAAAAATTCCTCAATTCTGATTTATCAAATATTCAAATGAGGTGGCATGCCCTGAGAGAGGAGAAACTTAAAGCTTCCAATATATTGCACAAAGTCAAAAAGGCTGAAGAAGATTTAGTTGTCTTAGCTGAAGAAAAAACTCAAGTTGAACTTGATGAGAAGGTATCTTATAGCTTATTTGATGCTTATAGGGTTACTTCCTCATGTGTTATATTTCTCTCTGGACTTTCAGTGTAGTTGTCTGCGACTCTTCCATGTTAAACAGTAGTCTAGGCGGTTGTCCTAGATTCCTAGATCATATTTTGAATCTGTATAAACATCAAATCATTTATGGTTGTCCTAGACTCATTCTTGACGTACGAAAATTATTATTGTTGTAAATAAGATTGTTTTGTGTTCTTTATTAAGTTTGCTGGTCTCTGCCTGATTTCAGAAAATGAATTTGGTTTTTCAAATTAAACAGCATTTTGGCCAATTGGTTCATGCATTAATGCTTGATCAGATTACATGGCCTCTTCTAGATACATATATGTAAACAAGTCCTGGATGATTTTTTTTGATATAATCATAGCTTGCCTTTTCGTTTCTGGTACTTTACTAGTTGGTTTTTATACCACAAAGTTGTTAAATTTGTATTATTTCTCATGCTTTGTGTTAACATGACTTGCATGGTTTTTACAATTCTTCATATTCTTGTCATTTGCTTACCTTTCCCTTTTAACTAGTGCTATGTGCTAGAACTGGAAAACACATTATGCTGGTGGTTTTCAAGGTCTTATACATTCCAATTCATTTTGCTTTTATAGTTGTGAATCATACAAAACTATACAGTTCACAATTCCTATCATATGATATGTTATGATTCACATATAAAACAATGCAGTTCTTATTTATGAATTGGAAATAAAAACAAAATTATGATTATGACAATTTTGGTAGATGCAATACTTCAATAGGGATCTTATTTAATAATAATATAACATAGTAATAAGAACCAAGTATTTATTCCACTAAGTGGGATTAATTATATGGATCCTCTTTTGGCATTTGATTTAACCCCTATTATATCGTCATTTATGTTTACATGAATTTTATCTCGATTTGTTATTTACTAATCAAGTCTTTTTTAGTCTTTCTCTTCATTGATTAATGTACATATTTGTCATGGTAACACATTATCTAAATGGGACTTTTATTTACATGACCATACCATCTTAAATGTGTTTCTTAGAGTTTTACTTAATAGATGCAAGTCTAATTTTCTCTCTAATGTTCGTATTTCTTATCCTTTCCATCCTTGTATGTCCATACATCTACTTTAACATCCGCATTTTTGTGACTCTCAACTTCTGCTTGTGTCGATTTATAGTCCAACATTCAATTTTATATAACATAACAACCTCATTTTTATGACTCTCATCTTCTACTTGTGTCAATTTATAGTCAAACATTCAATTTTATATAACATAGAGGATCTAATCGTCAATTTATAAAACTTATTTTCTTATAAGACAGAAAATTCATTAGATGATAAATTTAACTAATTAAACATAAATTTAACTTATTAAGGAATTAAATTAAGTCTAATATATTAAGGATAAATTGTAATTATTAAAAAAGGAGAAAGAAAGAAAATTATCTTATACAATAGAAACATAAAACACGAAGAGAATGAAAATGGAATATCAAAGTTAATCGTCACATAGAAAATAAAAATTTATTACGTGGAGAGTGCAAGGATAACCAAGATGAGAACTTGACATCTAAGAATTAAAAAGGATTGTCCGGTGCAAAAAGCTTTCGCTAATGCGGGTCCCAAGTGAAGGTTCAAACTATATTAGGTCTATTGTAGGCAGTCTTACCTGCATTACAAGAGGTTGTTTCTATGACATAGATCTATGATCACAAGGTCACACAATAGTAATTTTACCGCTGCACAAGGCTCTCCTTCAACTTGACACCTAGAATAGTTAAGAAAAATAAATATTGTCACTTCAATGCACAATGATTGTAAGGGTAGAATCTAATCAATTGATTGTAAATTCTAACCAATTAAGAAAAGAAATTAAACCAAATATATTAGATAAATCTTATGTTATATGATAAAGTATAAAGCTTGGAGAAACTGGAAGTGGAATATCAAAGTTAACAATGATATAAAGTCAAGGATGGCCAATATGGGTATGACATGAAATAAGAATTGAGAAGAACAAATCTTGTCATATTAATATTCAATGACAGTGAAGGTGAAATCAATAGTGACATAGAGATTTTTGCCTCTCATATGAAGACAATGACTTTTATGTGTAAAGTAATTGATGAAAATTTTTTATTGTGTATTTCTTTTCAATTCTTAATGGAATAAAATATATTATAATTTATACATTGTCATCAATGTAGGATATGGACCCCTATATTCTTGTTACTAGTCAAAAACAACTTTATCTATATTATTAATTTATTATGTGATTAAATGGGAAATTATATTATTTTTCCAAATTTTTGGAAATCAAAACTAAGCTGAATGAAATAAATTCGTTTTTAACATAGTATATGATTTTTATTTGAACATTACAATTCATGATTTGATAGAATTTGCAATTCTAAAACTGAATGATTCTTGATAGAGACTTCAATTTGTCAACCTTAACTTGAGATAATTTATTAACATCTCTGGAATTAATAACTGAGGAATTCTGAATGCTTCCAAGACCTGTGAATAAGGCTATAGATATGCAAATTTTGTGTAGCTTTCTGTTATTGTCGTTGAATAATTCAGTTCCATAAAATTCATGCACTAACAATAATTTACTGCTTACCACTCTTGAAGTCTTATAAGTTGGACCCCATGCATCACTTGGAAGGCAACAAAAAAAAAAAAATCTCTTTTATACACAATTCCATATTTTGCAGTTTAATTCTCCTCGAACATAATTCTATTTAAGCCTGACCTTTTACATATACTACTTTTCTAGTCCTTAGTTTTCTAACAATTATGCTGCTCAAATTAGCAACATTTTGGTTTTTGTTCTGATTGAGGATCACATCTTCTTATGACCCGGATGAGTTCATAGGTTCTAGTAAGTTAAGAAATCTGGTACAGATTTGGGTATCCAGTGAATGATACTGTCATAATATGCTCAAGACTAACTGGGCGACTGCGTAGCGTAAACTCTCATTTACCTCAATTGAAATGGATATTCCATGGATCTTTGAGAAATAGCATGTGGCTTATGATCCTCGTGCAAGGGAAACTAAAGATAATAACTAGATATAATGCAGAGATGCTCCATTGGCTGGATTACAATCATACTGTTGATGCCTTGACGATGAAATGTTAGACATGTGAGACTCAAAATCTTGTGCTGAAGAGTGTAACATCAAAATGCAATTATAAACTATTGTCAGATATAGTGTGTATCTTGTCGGTAGTTTCCCTTTTCCCTTTATTTAAGTATATGTTGAAAACTACAAGCAAAGTGATTTTGTTATCACTTTCTGTTTTCCTGTTTTCTGAATCTAAATTACAAAGAGTGATAAATGTTTCGTATGTTCTCTTATCTGACACTTTCTGCTTCATTGAATTATGTCAAATTTCAGCATTTGTTAGAAGCTGTTGTTCCATTGATGAAGGAAAAGGAGAAGTTATTGCAAGATTATGAATATCTCAAATTGAAACTTGATCGAGAATATGATGAGCATGCAGAAAATAAAAGAGGTTTCCAGCAGGATATTGAGATGCTTATGACACTCAATAATCGGATCAAAGAGTGTGTTTGATTTCCTTGCATCTACATTTTTTATTTCCTATGTCGTTTCTTTAACTAATAAACTATGATCTAATACTTAATCTTAGATACCTTGACTCAAAGAAAGTTGATAAATTAAAGGACTTGCAAGAAAGGCACAGATTATCTGAATCACAACTGCAAAGATGTGACACAAGGAAGCAGGAAATTTCAACAGATTTGAACAAGAGTAAAGAGTTAATGAGAAATCAAGATCAGCTAAAAAGAAACATTGATGACAACTTGAACTATAGGAAGACAAAAGCTGATGTAGATGAACTTACTCATGAAATTGAGAGCCTAGAGGAGAAGGTACTATCTATTGGCAGTATGTCCGGTCTAGAAGCGGATCTTAAAAAGCATCTGCAGACAAAGGAGAGACTTCTTTCAGAGGTAATATGTTCGCAAATTAGTTTCCCACTTTATTGCCAATTAAGTATTTAAGCTTCAAGAATTAATTACCAATTGAAATATATCCACTTATTATTATCATCAAATTAATTGCCCATCTGTCCCATTATGCATGCTAAATGTCAATATTATTGCTAACTATTAAATGGGTGACTTTGCGTACTTGTAGCAATTGTTTGTCTCGTTATCATTTATTCATGTAATTCCCACCTCATTAACTTTTTTAATGCTCATATTTATCCACATACAGACATTTTGTCTGTGCATTTGATTTCCTCTTTATTTTATTTTAATTTAAAATATCTTTATTCTTTTTAATATTTTGCCTTTCTGATTTAATTTTCATATATAATTATGTTACACTATTTAAATCTTTATTTCAAATAAGTAATTATTTTAATTATTAAAATTGATTAGTTCTTATTTTGTATTTTATTTGTTTACTTTTGAGTAAATTGTTCCCGTGAATTCAATCTAACTAAAATATTCTCTATGTTTATTATTGAGTTATGTAGATTTTACATATGAAGTGTTTTTTGGAATTGGTATATTAATTTTGTGCCACTTTGAGCCTATGCAATTTCAAGGTTGACCAGTTGTGAGGAAAAATGAAAAAAAAAAAATTGTAAGATTTTTTTAAATGTTAAAATTTATGAGAGATAAATATAGTCGATTTATTAAATCCAATAAATTTATTGATGACAATAAAATCATATTAAAAATTTAAATCTAAAGTTAAAAAATTATTCATTTTTACACTTAGTGTGCAACACACAGGTCATTGTTTCGCTCCTGTATTAAAATTACTTTAGGATATTTTTTTTCTTTTTGTGTGTTTTTTTAGTTAGATAACCTCGGGTTTTACTTGCTATTTTCTAGTATCTTATCATGATACTATTGTTCTAGTATATTATCATGGTAGGTTTGGCTCCAGGTTTGAAAATGGGCGTGTCATGGGCAGTGTCTAACAAGTTGTCTATTGCATCTATTGCTTCTAGTGTAAAACATGCAAAAGAGTCTTTCAAATGAAAATAAAACCTTATAAAAAAGATAAAAAATATTATATTTATAATACATTTCATAATACAAGCACTGTGAGAAAATAGTGTGAAGCATGCAACGGAGTCTTCCAATTAAACAAAAAAGCTTCTAAAAATATATAAAATATATTGTATCTAGAATCACATTTCATAATGCAAGAACTGTGAGAGAAAACAGTTGAATGAGAATAACTATCATCCATGAGCAGGCTAGGAACTGGGCAATATATAAAACTGGATTAATACACCCTGAATCATGTACATTTACAAGTACCAGTACGGAGCTGTAGAATGGAAGAATTAGAAATTCATAAGGATGAATTCTTATTGATTCCTGAAAATGGTTAAGCAAATTTCTTATACTGCTGATATAATTCTCTATAGAATCTTTTAAGTCAATGCTTAGTAGGATGTGAGACTGATGATAATTATGTGTTCTATAGTCCTATGAGCAATATGTTACAGATAGTTCATTGAAGTAATAGGCTCGTTAGAAGAGATAAGACCTTGTGAATGGTATAAAAAAAAAAGAATGGTGGTTGCAACTACAACATTGCTTTTAATGGCTGTATTTTCACTTATTGTGCAATTTCTCCTGCTAATCATGTTTTATCTTCCCAATTCAAATCCGCAAATCATTGGCCTTGAAATAAATGGTAATTCTATATGTAATTGTTTATCATTACAATAATCAAGTATCCTAAATTTCTGCTGTTTCATCGACAGATGAACCGGTGTGATGGAACCCTATCTGTCTATCAAAGTAACATATCAAAGTACAAGATCGACCTTAAACAGGCTCAATACAATGATATTGATAAGAGATATTTCAATCAGATGATTCAACTTAGGGTATGCATTTCTTTTGATGTTGTTATTTCAGTTTACATTCTTCAAATGCATTATAATAATTACTAATCAGTTTACTTGCAGACAACGGAAATGGCAAACAAGGACCTTGATAGATACTACAATGCACTTGATAAGTAAGCACTTTGATCTCACCATAAGTTAGTTTCCTTTGTACTTCGTGATTGACAATATAACCAACCGCCATGTACTTGAATATTGCGATATAAGCCTCAAACTACCTTTGTTTTATCTTTTTGGAAACTTTCTGGTGGATAATTCTTGGGGGATCTCTGGGAGCATCATAATCTTAACCAACGAAATTCTATCAAACTTATCATGACTTAATTACTTGGATATTCATGGTTAGCATTGCATGACCTAAATCAGAAGTCCATGAGATGAAAGTACAAAACTATGTGAGATGCACCAACAAACACCAGAATTTTGGTAGAGGCAGTGTTTATTTGTCACAACTGCAAGTATTTTGCCTTGCTTGACATATTGTGCATTTACCATGCGTCAGCGAAGCTATTTTTTCCCCCAAAATAAGCTATGGCATTATGTGCGCCACTTATTTCAAGCAGTTTCTGCTTTCATTGTGTATAGCTGAGGCTCTAAAACCTATACGGCTTTTGGTTACATGATTATCAACTGTGCTTGCCCCAACTATTTGGACTTGACTATAAATTTTCTATTTCTATTGACCCATATAATAAGATTTAGTTTCATGCAAGGTTTAAAATCTCGTCACGTGTCGAGGTTTCGGTCCCAGATCGGAACGATAAGGTTTCGGTATCGTATCGTG
>JBBPFP010000060.1:3025554-3043105 GCA_037974795.1 Kaempferia galanga | reverse complement strand
AAAATACCAAAATAATAATAATAATAATAATAATAATAATAATAATAATAATAATAATAATAATAATAATAATAATAATCGGCGGATCCTCCTACATCAATAATGCAATAGGACAATAATCCATAATGTAAGAAGAGTTTGTCTTCTTAGGAATTAGTAGAAGATAAGTTTGGGCCCAAGAAGGTTCCTGATCTATTGAGTTGAAATAAGAGAACCTCCTCATATATGTTGCTCGTTAGTGGGACCAATTTGTTGATTCTAATTCAACTGTATATCCATCAGGAACTGAACTCTTACTACACACAGCAAGAACATTGTCATATATTTTACTGTGTTGAAAGAATCCCGATAAGCATTAGAGAACTCTGACATGAAGACAATTTATGTAATGATTACTTTTTTTTGTCATTGTACAATTCTTAGGCGATCTTAGGTGGGTTCAAGATCTTACAGGTCTTCCATAATTATTGCTTGCAGCATCTCATCTACATATTATCTCACTATAATTTCTTTACAAGAACACAATTATATTGGGATTTTTTATTTTTTTTGTTATCATGAGACCTACAGTTTACGAAGATTGTGTCGCAAATTAATTACTGGCGTGTTTTATTAATAATTAGAAAAAGCCTAAGGAGAAAATTTTCCAGTTTAAAGAAGGATTGGCTCATCCACTTTGATGTTTAGCTATAGGTTTATGGTGGATGGAAAGAGATGATCGCACATTACTAGATCTAATGTTTTCTAAAGCAAGATTATTTTTTTTTGGGGTACTTATTGCAACTTGAAATTAGCCTTCATTGATTATTCCTAATCATGTAGCATCCGCAAAATGATTAAAGTGCTTTTGAACATCCACAATCATCTTGTAGCCGTTGTCAATTATTTGACAGAAAATTTTTTCAAGGATGCTTCTTTACATATTTTATTGGAGAATGGACTGGCCTTGCTTCTCATTCAATAATTCAGTGATGGAAAATTGGGAAGTAGTTTAAAATACCCATATATGATTGAGTTATTCTCTCTTAAAAACTTCTTTTAGGTGTTATACTTTGTCCATTTGTATGTCTTATCATGACATTGGGGAATTCTGCAATCATCTTGGGTCTCTGGCCAGCACATGTGGTTTGGACATACTACTGCTTGATAAGGTAAATGAATTACATCCTTTCATCCTTCATTAAATATACTATGTCTTTTATGACATATTCATCAACTGGTTAGTTTGTGAAAGGCAGATCCAAACAGCTAGGGCCTGTTCTGAAGGTTTTTCTTGCACTTGGTGCATCTATGATATTAGTTCTCTGGCCTCTAGTTGGTATATTAGGAAGCATCCTTATAGGAGTAGGTTATGGTTTTCTAGCTCCTGTTGTGGCTACTTTTGATGCTGTTGGAGATGGGAAGGCAAATGATTTCCTTCATTGCTTCATGGTATATATAATTATTTTAGCTACAGAATTTCCCTCTCAATGGTAGATTCTTCACATTTCTCTAAATTTCATGGCCCTTAAATACATGTAGGATGGAACTTGGAACACAATTGAACGAAGCTTTACAGTGGTCAGAGACTTCAGAGATGTTTGTTTTTATTCATATTTCTCAATCATGGATGATCTTCGCCAACGTGATCCTCCAAATGAAGGGCCTTGTGAAATCAGGTAAGCTATTGTGGATTCTTTATTTCTGTAGTTGTGTCAAGAAAAGCTGTTTTCTAGTGATTTACATGTGGCATAAAATGTGTTTCAAGAAATAGGATGTACTGTTCTTTCATCTGGTAGTATTATGCAATTATGAAAATTAAGATTTTGCTACTGGTTTTGTCATAAATCGTCAAAGAATTTAGAAATGGTGCTCACATGCAATGGGTGTGAAAAATAGATTTCATGAAATTTAAAGTTAGTTGGTTTTAGATACACTGATGTATATTTCAGTTTAAATTAAGTCATTTAAGTAAACAATTTAATCTTATTCAACTTGATAGCAACGTTTCAAAATATGATATACATTGAAAAAGCTTTGGTTGAGAGAGCCATGTGGTCATCTGAAGAATCCCTTGATTACTTATTGAGCATAGGTTTCTGTTATGTCTTCTTGTTTTGTATATATAGAGTTATGGGAACAAAGTGCAGTATCCCTCCCTATTAGATTTAACTTTGAGCAACTTGTACCATTGTGCCTTAACCTTCATGTTCTGTTAGTCTGGCCATCGTGCTTTTAACCTTCAAGTTCTTTTTAGTCTGGCATTCTCTGAATAAGAATTTCCTGCAGCATAATTGTTGACAAGACTATAGCTGGAGCTTGATGACCATTGGCATTGTTTTAGTGAAATGACAGATATTGTCGTCCAATTTATGATGTCATCTAATTCAGCTAGGGATACAAAACTTGATACCACTAGTTTACACAATCCAACCCAACCCCTAATTTTATAGGTTTGGTTTGAGTTACATAGTCGTATCATAAATGCGTCAACTCATTTATGACCTACAAAACTAATCATTTTAAGCTTGATTACTAGACCCGTATTGACCCATTTAAAGATGATCAATTTTTACCCCTTTAAACAAAACCCATTATGACTTATTTAAACATATTTCAATTTGACCTATTTAAATATGACATCGGTATGAACATTTATTCATTCGCTATATTTCTCGAATTTTCTTCTCACCTCCCAACATTTGTTTTCCAAACAAGTCATGTCACACAACCTATTTATGACACAGGTCATATCACCAACTTGACATGGCAAGACTAATTAAATAGGTCAGACTAGGTCACTCTCATAGAGGAGATAGGAAGGAGAGCATTTTCAGCTAATATCAGTCGTAGTCATAAATGGCTCAGCTAGATCTGGGACCATTTTGCCATCATCTCTAAAGATGGTGAAGAAAGGGTTAGTTGCAAGAGTTGTAAGAAGATTCTTACTTGCAAATATTCTAGTGAAATTGGTCGTCTAACTCACCACATAAAATCCTACCACGGTAGGATAGTTGTTGTTCAGTAAGCACAATCCTTTGTCATTGGTGTGCTTGCAAACGTTATTTATTCAAATGATGAAGTGAGAAAAGGTCTTGCAAAAACTTATGAACGTCAAGTCACCATTTTTATTGGTTGGCTCAGTGACTTTGAATATTCTATGAGAACTTATCTCCAATGTTGTAATACATACATAAGTATCAAGAAACACATTGTTTCGACGTAATAAAAATATTTCTTCAGACACATCTAATTAATACTTTTGCATGATGTAGAATACCATTAACTTATAATGTTTAGATTAGCAGTCATAATGCACAATCATTTATATGTTGCACTGCATATTGGATAACCAATCATTGGATTATTTAAAAACAAATTATTAATTTTAAAGATTTTAAATTTTCTCACACTCATGTTATTTTTATGCTGTTAGTCTTTATCATATATTTGAAAAAATTTTAGATAAGTTTTGATAATGCATCAAATAATGATTTTGCATTAACTAGTTTAAAAGAAAATTTTGTTTTAATCATGAGAGAGAGTATGATTTTTCACATCCAAGTTTGATACATCTTGAACCTCTATATAAGGATGTGCTTAGAGTAGTTTATGAAAATGTTGCAAAAATTAACAACGCAATTAACTTTATCTAGTCATCACTCTTAGAGTATACGATTTTTTAAAAAAAATTATAGAAACATAAATGTTAAATATAAAAAATAGCTATTTATGTAATGTACCAACTTACCCTATGCTTAAAGCTGCTGTACCAAAGGACCAATTAAAAATGTAAATCTTTATGATTGAAAGATTTTCTGCCAATCAATTAACAAATAGTATTGGTTATATATTGAAAATATATGTAATGTTTTAAAAAAATTATTATTGTACAAATCAATTTTCCATCGTATACAACCTAATTTCACATTTGATACTTCAAGCATTATGCACAACAAGTGATTTATTTAATAACCTAGATATCATAACTTGTATTAATGGTATGGAAGAAAATTTTAAGAAATATTATTATACTGTCCCAATATTATGTGTGTATATATTGATTTTGACCCTAGCATTAAATAAATAGATCTTATAATTGAATATTATAAAATCTTAGAATTAGAAAATTCACAACAAAAATTATTAAAAATTTGAAGTATAATAAACTAGATGTAATCATCAAGCAATGCCACAGCCTCTGGGCCATCTTCTCGTGGAAGTCAGGTCATAATGAGTCTATTTCATCATGCCAGTGCTTGTCTGAGCCAACCAAGTGAACTCTCAGACATTAAATTTCACACTGAGGTAAACAAACTTAATTTCTGCCTAGGTTCCTCCTTTAAAAAACTACCAAGAGTTTGACATCTTAGCTTGGTGGAAAAGGCATGTGTTTATGTACCCTATTTAGGTGTCATTACTTGTGATGTAGTAACAAATTTCATGTCTCTAGTAAGCATCTGAGTCGTATTTTAGTGCACATAACAAGGTCTTGGATTAGAAGAGGAACCGCTTGAAGGAGTATGCATTGGGCATGTGCATATGCTTGAAGAATTTACTAGATGCAATGGTGCAGTTACAAGATTAAGGCAAGATCTCAACATAAGATTCAAATCCTGACAAAGTTAATTTGATTAATACAACAGGATCAAGCCTAGCATGACCCACCTTTGCCTTATTCTTACTACATTGATATGGTAAGTGTAAGGTAAAATTATGTTGATCTTGATCCTTTCAAAGGAAGGAATGTAGGGTAGCCTACATGGAAGGCTAAAAGGTCGTCTTTGGATCACAAGCATAGATATTTCTTTTTCCAAACTTGAGATTTATATACATGTACATGAGATGTAATATTTAAATTGTATAATTTGTTTGAATTGTGTTAAAGTGAAGTTTTAATATTATAAACATGTAATGATGCAAAAATAAATAATTTAATCAATAAAATTTTAGAGGTTTTTATCCAATTGTCTTTTTTAAAAAAATTTCTTAATTCCCTTATTTTCTGAATTTTAATTTTTCTTCTTTTTATTTTTTAAAAATATTTTTAATTTTTTTTAAAAAAATTAATGTTAAATGGATTAGTGGGTTCGGTCCCATGGTAACCCTAGAGTAGTGAACATCACAGAAATGGGTTGATTAATCCTGGGTCATGCCCAGCCTAGTAGGCCTGCTTTGACGCCACTAATATAGCCTAATTAATTTTATAACTAAAACATATATGTTGATATTACTTGATAGCATATAAATTTTATAACTATTAATTATTTATATGTTATATAATTTAACTGTATTGTATTTAAAATATCAGTTCAAGGTGGATTTTTTTGGGTTCTATATAAAAACTCAAAAATCCTACCAAAACCCAATATAAAAATATTGAGTGCTGACCTGAAAATTTCATGAATTTTTTGGTTAGCTCAACTAGATTTTCAGTTAAGCTTCCCCGTAAGCTCGTTTTGCCACTACTAGTATAGCTTAGTTAATTTATAACTTACACATATATGTTGATATGATTTGATAACATATATTTAAATTATATAACCATTAATTATTTGTTTGTTATATAATTAAATTATATTGTATTTATTGGCAACAATTATATTGCATTTATAATAATAGTTGAGGTGGTTTTTTTCGGAGTTTTATATAAAAGCTCAAAAACACTACCTGGATCCAATATCAAAATATTTACTAGAAACCTGAACAATCCTTCAGGCCTTCAGGTTAGCTCAGTTGGTTTTTTAGTTCAGGCTGGATATACGGTTTTGTTGCTCATCCTTAATTAGCCTATATGTAGCTAATGTATGGAAAATATAGTACATTGGCGCTTTAATTTTTGTTACATGAAAAATAATTTAAAACACTGATAGGGTATTTTTCGTTAGCTATAACTTATGACTATGTTTTAAAAATGAGATATTATCACCAGCAGATGTAAGGTTCATGTAGCTAAGCCTCAATACTTGGGACCCTTGATATCTTCTTGATTAGAACTATTTTGTGGACTATATACGAACCCTTCAACATTGCCTTGTAAGATTAGCTTTCGTGAAAGTTTGAAAAACAGTCTAGTTTATACAACTATTTCATTCAGAATTTTTTTAAAAAAAATCCTTTTTAGGCATAGCCACTTTTTTGCCTTGGTAATCTGTTTCTTTGGTAACTGAAGAAACAGATTATGATATGGTAACTTGCACTTTTTGAAATGTGTTTTGGATATTTCCCTCACTAATATTGCATAGCAGTTGAAGTCACATTTAGTATGGATAACACATCTAGTTTTTCATTTTTCAAAGGAAAATGATAATTTTTTCAAGTCTCAGTAACAGAGGTTGAATCATTTTTTGCAGTTTTTATAATCTAGTTTATTGGTTAAATGATAATTTGTATCATGCCAGACTGTGGTATGTTCCTGGTTCCTTGGTGATTGGATTTCTTGGAGTAATGGTCGATATGCCAACGATCACATTAATTGCCATTTACAAGAGCCCTTACATGCTTTTTAAAGGATGGAAACGTTTAGTTCAAGATCTTATTGGCCGAGAGGGCCCATTTTTGGAGACTGCATGTGTGCCATTTGCTGGCCTTGCTATTCTTCTATGGCCAATGGCAGTTACAGGAGCTATCATTGCTTCCATACTATCAAGTTTCTTTCTAGGTGCATATGCAGCTGTTATCACATATCAGGTATAGCAGTTTAATTGTTCAGTATCATTTGCTGCAAGTCCATAAATTGTATGACTAGCAAGTACATATTTAGTATTGTGATGTAAACATCACTAATCAGATAACAACTGGCCTAAGTTTTCATATTTTGTTTTCTTTGTTGAGTAAAAAACACGTCTCACATAGTACTTGTGCTCCATGAACTTTTGTTGGATGCCTCAGGAGAAATCAGCCAAGATGGGGCTATTTTACATTATCTCCTCCTTGTCTACGTTTGATGAATATAGTAACGACATACTTGACATGCCTGAAGGGTCTTGCTTTCCCAGGTTAGTACAGTCTTTTTCTTCCTCAGGTGAAGCATCACTCCAGAAGTGAAACTTCTTTCGTATTTCAATTTTTTTAGGTACCGGTATCGGAAGAACATATCACAACGATCAAAGTCTCTCAGTAGACATTCCTCTTTGGCACGGAAGAATCAAGATGAAAAGAACCCTCCATTACGTGCCACTTCATTCAAGGATATCTTGCCTGAATTGAAGCCTTTGAAGGTAACACATCTCCAGATGTTAGCTAACATTTTTTGAGAGGTCTGCTTGATGATAAAAATGATTAGCTGCAGTTCATAGAGTTAGATTAACCGTACAAGTATTGCCTGGAAGTTATAGTACTGGTTTTACATTGCCACTTCCTCCTTGAAAACTATTCTGAGTTCTAAAAATTGTTGTATCAATGATATTCACTTGAGGACTTTAATTGTAGACTTGCACATCTGGCTGGCCATATGTTATTTCCTAAATTTGTCTTGACATAGGCCTGTTACCATCTTTCGAAGGTTAACATTTTGTAGAGATAACCAATCCTTTTTACATGCTCCAGATGACTTGTAATTTAGGGGTGGGTAGTGAGAGGACGGATTGTCTCAAGCTACACAGTTTTAAAATATGTTCAATCTGTTATTTTACCTTCATATTTACTCCAATTGTATGAAAAAAGTGGTTGAAATTTGATGTCTTTTTCTTTAGTTACTCGATCGAATGTTCTCAGACTGTAAGCACCACAGTGAGTCTTTGATTGCCGAAGGAGTAATTGCACCTGAAGACATCAAAGAATCTAGATCCGGTAAAGGTGGAACCAGAGTTGTAAGCATTGGCTTACCGGCATACTCCATTCTTCAGGCACTTTTAGTATCTGCAAAAAGGGACTCCGATGGTTTAATCTTAAGTAAGGAAGCATATTGTATCACTTTAGTCCTCAACAAACAAAGAATGTTATTGTCGAATCTCTGTATTTGGCTACTTAGATGGTTGCTTTTTTACAGGTGATAACACTGAGATAACCACAGAGAATCGACCCAAAGATGCAATCTTTGATTGGTTCTTCGATCCTATTATAGTCTTGAAAGATCAGATTAAAGCTCAAAATTTCTCAGAAGCAGAAGAACAGTATTTGTCCAAGTTGGTTTTGCTGCTAGGTGATTCCAAGAGACTGAATAACCTTAACGATCAATTGCCGCCTTTGGAGCAACGAAGACAGGCTGAGATACATGCATTTGCTCGGAGGTATCAGTTATTTGTCGAAAATAATGAGGTTGCTTTTGTGCTGCTTTCTTGTTTGGACTTACCTCATGTTGCCGTGCTAGGTTGTGTGGTATCACCCAATCTCTCTCAAGGTATCCAACAGTCAGACGACGCTTTGACGACCTTGTGAAATCACTCTATGAAGACCTTGAGAAGAAGTTCGGGAGTAGCAAGGCCGTGAATGGTGGTAAAGTAACTCAGAATTTAACAAGCCGCATCATCCGAATTGTTAGCCAGAAATCATTTCAGTCGAGAAAAAGCCCTGGCAGCAACTCTCAAGAATCACAATCGTTAAACAATGTCCTGTAGTCATATGGCCTTAACTGGGAACACATTTGTTTCTTTGCCTTCCATCATTAGAATTTGGAAGGTTTTCCCCATCTTCTGTTTGTCTAGATTGAGGTAAAGTTATTATACAAGAAAATGTATGTAATTGTATTGCTTTACGACCTCAAACTTGTACTTGAACGATACAAAACACATTGTAATGGGCATAGAAATGCTCTGATTCTTGCCTTTTGATGTATGTTTGTTATTGATAGTTTGTGCATGACTTAACAGCAGCATTGGGCAAAATGTTTCCCTTAAACCCTCGTGGGTGGGTCAGTTGAGCCAAATGGATTGGTCGGACTTCATCAGTTTGCCTGGCGCTTTATTGTCTTTTCGACACTAAAATATCGCTTAATATCTTGTATAAACTCGCACATTGACAGCTACATTTTCCTCTTCCTTGTTGCATAAATAAAGCATTGGGTCGATATCTTCTGTAGCGCTAAGGTAATAACAATGAATAGTAGGATTATGGTATATATAATCTGATTATTGTGTTCCACATTTTATAAGGAAAAGAACTTAAAGCAAAATATTATTATTAACAGATAGCACGATGTTACATTTATACAAAACTAATATAAATATACACAATAGAGATGTAAATAAAATTCCTAGGTGTTTTTTTGTTACTCATTCTAATGTGGAAGCATGCACTACTTAGGGGATGACAATGCAGAGCGAGGCAGAATTTTTAATTTGTTGGTGTAAACCGCTATATACTTTGAAATGTTTGATGAAGAATTTAAATTATTTTTCTTGTATTACAAATGTATGCATGAAGTTTGCAATAGCTTGATAGGATGCACATCAAGCTCGCAGAGCTTATGACTTGATGAAGCCAAGTTGTGGCTCGTTGATTTGGCATAGCAAAGTTGGTTTCAATGGCTTAGAGGTTCATTGTAGATCGACGAAGAATGGTATAGAATGTTTGAGGAGTTGATCTGACAATTTGACAACAATCGCAAGAGTTGAACTATGTAAGTAATCTAACAAAGGATGACATATGGAACGAGCCAACGATTTGGTACATTTGAGAGACTAAGGACTCGACAGGAGGTAAACTCTTGGCCAACATAAAGATGTGATAACCTGAAGACCGTGAGCTCATAGAGATTGTGTGAAATGTAAATCTATAAGTTCGTGCTTTTGAATTAGTTAGGCTTTACTGGCCTTCGACTAAGGAACATGGATTCCTGATCATAGTTTGTTGTTGAGCTTGATCACGAAGCTTTGCAAGGGCTTACAAGGTGTAAGTTGAGCAAAATAGGGAATAAGTCAACTAAAATCCTATGCTCGAGATAAGCTTTGCTATTCATTTGAATTGAGCTAATTGTAATGCTAATAGAGTCTACTAAAGACTTGACAAAATGCACATGAAGCACGTAAAGCTTATGACTTGATGGACTCAAATTGTGGTTGTTGACTTGGCACAACATTTATTCTTGGTCGTAGTTTGTGGTTGAGCTTGATCACAAAGCTTTGTGAGGTCTTACAAGGTGAAAGTTGAGCAAAATCAAAAATTAAGTCAATTGAAGCTTGTTTTAGTTAGCTGAGATACTTAATTGACTATTGAGTCAACTAAATCCTATGCTCGAGATAAACTTTGCTATTCATTTGAATTTAGCCTAATAGAATCAACTCAAAACTTGTTGTATAGCTAAACTTGTTGAAGTGATTAGTTGAGTTGACCCGAATGGATTCAATTTACTAAACAAATTTGAATCGATTGAAACCTTATTGAGCTGTCGAGATGCAATTTGAATTAACGAAATAGTAATTGTTGATCATCGATAAATGCTCTTTTTTTGATAATTCAAATCTTACCATCCAACTAATTCTAGCGATGACCGGCTCAGCCCCACCAAAAGTTTTCATCGACCATCAAAATAAATCTAGAAGTGTAAGTGACCGTCTAAACAATAGTCCAACCGGCCTTGTTGTTTGCATGGGGAACTATAGCTTGGGGCTATATGTAAATACTCTCTTGGTGACTAAAGGTCACCCAATTGGTCCCACAATGAAAAATCACAAATGACTTTGCCTTTGAACAATGGTCATTACATGGGGAAGGACAGGAACCTAGCAAACATTTCACTGTCAGGAATTGACCTCCAAACCTCTTGGTGGTAACATCCCATGCAGTAACCATTTGCCAGTCCCATGGGACATCTTTGTGATATTAGTGAATAAGCTGAAAGATGACTTCTTTTAGGGTAGGCACTATTATTGCGACAAATGCTAGCCCATGATTGGAGTATTGATTATTGGATTCATATCAAATAGAATAAGGACTGCTTTTGCATTTGGTATGAACTTCATAAAAATATTCAAAGAGATTCTTTGACTATCATGCTTTGCAACCTCCTTAGAAACTTGAATCTGAATAAGTACTTAATTCACAACACTTTCATTCAAAGTTTGAATTCTTCAATGGACACTAGTAATACCTTTATACGACTTGTACGTAGTTCTCCTCTTCTTCACTTCCTTTACAATCTTTGCTACGATATATTGTAAAATCTTCAATCTACTTATTAAATTTTGGAGATATTAGATGTTCTAACAACTTCATAAAGTTAAGATTAGCACTATGGAAGCATTATGCTCTTTTTCAGGGGATTATTAGGGATAAAGAATGGAGTGTAAGAACCACTGTTAGAACACTCAAGAAGTAAGGTTAGCTCCTCAAATTGTCTCACGAATGCTTGAATAATCACATCATTGAGTATTGCTTTCATGTCCACCTCGTCCTCTTGTTGTTGCTTTTAGAAATAGGAAGAAACTCAAGATGAGTGAAAAAAGAAAAAGAAAAAGAATAAATGTTGCATAATTGGTTCCTCCGTACAGTTAATGTCAATAACAATGTTTTGATGTTCACTATCATATTTAAGTTAGAAGACAATTTGGATTATTGGTTTACTCTCTTAGACTTGTATGCACACCTATCTGAAGTTTACTTAAATATATCTCTTTGGCTTTGTTTCAAGTAGTTCATTTGTAAAAATAAATTTGAAAAATTCTTTCATAATTCTTTAATGGCCACAAGAAGGCCTTTCTCTTCTTCCAAGAATTCCAAGATTCTTCCTTAGCTGCCAGTGGTCCCTGATCACTCTTTCTCGGATGCAGATTTTGATTTTTTTTTTTTTCATTTACATATTTTAAAAATCTGTCTAGTGCAGATCAAGAACTTCCCCTTTAGACTATCAAAGAACATATTTCTGTCTGAATTTGTTTATTAATTGGCATATATTCTCTCTTAGCATGCATAGCTGCTGCTACTCTTTGTTTATCAGTTTACATATATTCTCTTGCACTAGTTTAGTTCTTTTGTGACAGTATGAAATTGTGGAAAGATCTCCATCTGACATGATTTCAAACTGCAAGGGTGGGTTTCTATTGAGATCTTTAGAAAAGAATTGTATCAAAACAATACAGAATTAATATTGCTCTTCAGAAAGTAGATGTTCTTCAGTAGTTTTCAAAACCTACCAAGGCATGAACACAAGAGCCTCTTTACCTTTAATGGGCACAGTATTCACCTCACACATTAGCATTCTCGAAGAAAGCAGATGGTGAACATGCTCAGGCAAAGAAAAAGACAAAAAGAGAAAGTAGGGAATTAAAGCAAGAACAAAAATAAACCAGGAGAAACACAGACCTTTTTAGAATTTCTTTGCCATAAAATAATAATAATCTGCATTCCTTGAAGGCCTATGCACAATGAGAGGAGAGTAGCTCAATGGCTTCAAGGACAAGGGAGAGTATCTTTGGAAGCTGCCATGTCTCATCCTCAGTGAAATGATATAGGGAAGAATTTGAAACCTCAGTTGCAGCACATTTCCCTAGTAGGGTGGTGCATTGCAGGAAGCTTCTTGATCATTTGGTTTCTTTTGAATTTTATAATGCCAAACCTTGTGCAGTGTCAGGTATCAGTGTTTTTGTTTTTTTAAAAAAAATCAGACAAGATTCATTTTATCTTTGTTAATTTATGTGAGTGTTTGGAAAAGATATTGAAGAAAGAAAAAAGAATTGGCTTTAAGTTAGTGGAGGAATCCTTTGGCTTCTCTAGCTCTTTTGAGACAAAAAGGTGGAGAACAGGTTTTTGGAAACGAAGTTTAAATGTTATGATTATCTTTAACCCTCAAGACTGACAGTTCATTTTAACTCTCTTTATATATGTTTAGATAGTTCTCGATCTTTGCTGGGCGAGCGAAATCATCTTTTACCACCATAGATAGTTCTCCATCTTATATATTCAATGATATCTTTATTTGTCAAATGTGATGAATTTTTAATATATAAAATACAAAGAAAAAACATAACTAATTTTCGTGGTGTTCCATAACTCGAAATCATAAAATAAAATAAGATCAATTATATGTTATAATTCCTTTTTTCCATCTAAAATTGAGCTCTTCTGCCTTCTCCGCCAGGCTCTCTTCCCTCGATTTGCACCAAGCCTGCAAGCTCACAATGGGTTTATATTCGTGGCTTGGCTAGGAGCTCAAGCTCGTGGTCATGGCTTGGCTGGGCTGGGACCTCAAGAGCTCACAACTATGGCCTAGTCGCAGGCTTATGAGCTCATGGCCAAATTAATTGTGACCTCCTCTTGAGCCCGAGGCTATGCCATTGCGATAAACATCAAGGCTCCTTGGTGAAATTTTCTTACTATTTAAGTATGTTTAAGATATAGAATATCAAACTAGAGCTGCTACAACATATATGGTAACCATAAATAAGAATGTTATAACAACTACAGCTCAGTAGTTGCTACAATGTATTGTATCTGCTATATAACTATAGTATTTGGATGGAGGAGGAAGATGTTTAGGGCACACACATGGGGGGACACATTGCAGATGAACGGCGACAGACCAGCTCGGCGAGCCGATGTGGCACCACAGGAGTTGATCGGTGAAGACGGTGATCAGCGTCTTTCCGAGGCGAGGTGGCACACAACTATATATATATATACACACACACATGAAGTAGATCACAACTACACACTGTATACCCTTGCGCACTAAAAAAAATTAATCGATTTGAATTTTTTTTACTTAATACTATAACTCAATCCCTAAACCCTAAGACAAAAACTTATTGGCATAACCAAGAGTTTAAAAAAATTAAAAAAAAAAATCATCGTGTTCAGGGATTGTGAGCATCGTTCACAGTGACTATCCACGACGGCGGCTTAGGCTAAAAATAGCCTCTTATATACACACACACACATCGTGAGATGGTCACCCATGGGTGTCACGCACGCGCGTCACCCAAGATAAGAAACCTCTCTATATATACACACCCGTAAACAACTTAGTGCGATCTAGGCGTTCGGAAGCCCTTCAGGGTGCCCCGGTCCTTGAAATTGAATCAAGGCCCCCTGACCACACTTAGTCGCTCACGGATGTATAGGATAAGAGTGTGTAGGGTAAAAATATTCTCTCTCTCTATAGAAAGAAATGATACCCTGCACACCTGTGAGCAACTGAGTGGATTCCAAGCAGTCGGAAGAGCTTTCGGGCGCCCGGAATCTACTCAATCGCCCACGGGTGTGCAAGGTATGATGTGGAGGTAAGTAAAAGTCCACACGGTGGCTCACTAACTTGATCAATATAAAATGTACGTGGGAGATCCCTTAACTCGATCAATGTGAATCGTGATCACCTAATGCTAGTGGTATTAAGCCCGAGTGGGCGACACTACTATAGCGCCCTAGGACTATAACATTCTCGAGCCCAAGTGGGTGATGATCCCGACACTAGGCATCCCCGAGTTCTCAAGCCCGAGTGGTAACATCGTCGAGCATTGTAGCTTCACGGGTACCATAGCACTCAAGCAGTAATATCTCTGAGCATTGTACTTTCCCGTAGCGCTCAAGTGATATATCGTGTGATATGTGGCATGCCCGAGCCCGAGTGGGTGACGTTCCCAAACATTGTATCTATGTTATTCTGAGTACAGGAACAAGGATGAAGCGGAATTAGAAGAGGTGTCAGTTCTCGCAAAGTCGTGTCAATGACAAGAGTGATAATATATAGTTGATCAAAAGGCATGTTGGCCGGTAATCTCGTCAACATTAATGGTGCCAAGGGAGAAATTAAGCCAAGGCATGTCGATTACAGCAGTTGTACAAGAGCTTAGGAACACAAGAAGTCGAGCGAAAGATACAGTGAACGAGATGGATGGCTTGGAAAAGAGTCGATGGGCTCGACGCATCCGAGGGACGCGGAGCTACGGAAGAGTACATCGGAAGAGGGGAAAAACGTATGCGATGTTCTGAGGGATGAAAAGCCGAGAAGAAGCTTACTTGAGGAAGGATGGAAGTTGGGTTCGGATGAGCGCTATTCAAGATTCAATAGCCAAAGAAAGAATTAATACTATTGTAAAATTTAAATAAGGTTTACCTACTTATAGCAATTTATTTATACATTATCTACCTCCAAAATTAATCACACGGAGTTCTGACATTTGAATTATCAAAAAAAAAAAAGTAAAATAAAATGAGATTAGTTAAAATAGAATATTGTATGTAAATAACTTGAAGTTTCTTTTTAGATATGGAAGGTTAAATCTTTATTTTCTATAGTTTTATGGATTTGAGTCGTTCTTGATAATTTAATGTGAGATAGTTATTCTACCCATAACTCTGATAAAGTTGAAAATTTTAAATAATATAATTAGGATGGTGAATGAACCGAGTTAAATTTTATAATGATCAAGTTTATTTGATAAAATAATTAATTAAAATTAAATTAAATTTAAAATAAACTAAATTATTTAAATAATTGTTTAAACTTGGTGTAGTTTTTTTATTAGCTTATTTTATTTAGATATTATTGAGCTCTCAATTTAAATTTATTTGATTATTTAAAATATTTAAATTTTAAGTTTATTTGATTAGTTATTGAGCTTGATAATATAAATTTATTTATTCATTTTGTAAATTTTTTATTTATTTAAATAAAAATTTTATTAATGAATATTATTTACATTATTTATGAATGCTATTCATTACCGCAAAAGGTCTCATCCGGGAGCTCCTCTATGACTGTCTCATGTGATCTGGAAGGGGAGGTAAACACGGGGGCCAAGGCTTCTCCTAACATAATGGCCCTTTGCAAGGGGGCCTGACCCACAATGTATTTCACACATGCTGGGAATCGACCCAATGACTTATTGTAACAACACTATGTATAAGTACCAACTATGTCAGCCTGTGAGGGCATGCTATTCATCAACATTTTGTCATGAATATTAACAAGCTAAATATATATTAGTTTAATGAGTTATTTAAATTTATTTATTTAATTAATTTTATGTGTATTGAACAACATAAATACACTCTTAAAAATTAGATACCAAATTTATTCAAGAAGATTTAATTTATTTACCACCCTAAGTATAATAATTGATTTCCTTGCCCGTCGTATAAATGTCATCTCATGTTAAGTCACTGAGAAATGAAGTTTTTAAAACTAAATTTAGTTTGGTCGTACATTTGATTCAAAGATATATAATAGGAGTCATATATGAATTTAAATAGTGTATGCATAAATGTAATACATAATTTTCTTACAAGAAATACGTATTTATTATTATTTTCTTGAATCGGTTATTATTTACAATCTATTTGTGATTGTTGTTATTATTATTTATTTAAAATATGGATATTATTTGACTTCAATTTGAATTATATGGATAATCTACTTTTTAAATGAAAAGTTATGAAATTACCTTAGAATCCCTGCATACAAACTAAACTGTATTTCACTCCCTATGTGATAAAAACTGTATTTCTACTTCCTTCTTTACCCAATCAAACCATATATATACTTTATTTTAAAAATGTTATATCTAATATAGTGCATTATATACTAAGATCTAAAATATAAATCCTAAACTTTAAATTCTATATCCTAAATTATAAACCCCATACCCTATACCTTATTTTCGAATTTTTTTACCTTTATTTTACCACATATTGAAAATTCTATGCACAAGTAGAAAATTAGGGAGTTGAAAGAAAATTTTTAAGGAGAGAGTGTGTAAAGTTTGAAGCTTCATAGGGATTTAAAGGTAATTTACTGTTAATTTAAACCTTGCTTTCTGCCTTTGTTCATTTATATTTTTAGGAAGAGATATGAGATTTCTTAGTGCTTTGTTACAGGACCGGTTCAGATTTTTGAGGGCCGGTGAAAAAAAATAGCTACTTGTATTTATATAAAAAATAATAAAATTAATATTATAAAAATAATTTCATTAATATATCATATAAATTAAATTTATGTTTAGTGATTTTAAAATTTAGGGAGATAAAAATAGAAAAAATCCGATGAAGGAGAGAAAAAGTCAGCTCGAACGGCTCAGTGAATGTTTTTTTTTCACACTTTTACAAAGGCCCGCCGAAGGCGGACCCCAGGCCCACTTTGACCCCACATCTTTGTTATTTTCTTTTATAGAATTTAATTCCTAAAACTTTATTCCTTGTATATGCTTTCTGCATTAATTAAAAGTCATAAGATTTGAAGAATAAAGCCTAAATAATCTTGAACGTCAATTTCCTCTCTTCTAGTCAAATTATAAAAATCTATTCTCTAATTGAAATTTTAATTTTATCAATGTATTAATATGCAACGTAAGTTACCTATTTATCTATATTTTTTCTTATTATAAATATTTAATATTTGATTTTTAATATTATATTGGAGTCTAATATTTTAGAATTTTTCTGATAGATTTCAAAGAATTTAAATAAATCGTTCTCACTTTAATCATCATAAATATTTCAATTGCTTCAAGCACAAATCATGCTTTATTACTCTTTCATTATTATTAACTTTATTATTGGTTTTGTGTGTTCTATTTTTACACTTGATTTTGAAGATTTTATTCATGATTTTGCTTCTCAAACGGCTAAAGGATTTTATTTTTTTCAATTATTATTATTATTATTATTATAGAAGTTTGAGAGCTCTAAGGTATAGTCT
>JBBPFP010000060.1:2999306-3009458 GCA_037974795.1 Kaempferia galanga | reverse complement strand
GTTCTAATGTTCAAAATTTGGGACATTAGTTAAAATGACAATAAGACATCAGTATTACATTCACTGTATTTTGAGGAATCTAAACGAATTTTTCTTGATTTCGACCACTAGAAGCTCATCTTGATGACATTCTATTGGTCAAAAATGACAATATGAGACCACTGGTGTATTCACAGTGCTTCCAAAAATTCATTTATACGCTTCTTAATTTGGATAAAAAACAGAAACACTTTGATGGTACCTCAAAAGAGTTTTTTTGTTTTTGTCAGAGAATGACAATATGAGATCTAATTACATTCATGATACTCTCAGGAGCTTATTCTCACCTTTAGTTTTTTATTTTTGGCAATTGGAAGGTTATCAAAGTGTTTTTAAAAGTTTTATGAGTGTCTGGGCAAGTGAAGGACTATTATGTTTGGTATATTTACTGTGGAATATGCATTTCTTGGTAAAATTAAAACTCTTTGATAAATGTGTGCCTTTTGATAAAATGTCACTTTGAATTCATAAGGATGTTCATTTCGCTCGAGCTAAATCATACCCTACTCAGGTAACTCATACTGCTGTTTTTTTCAGAGTGCATGAATCAAATTCTCTTAGAAACTGGAACAAACTAAATCAAACCTCTTCAGTATGATTCTACTACACAGTCATAATTATAACTTTAAATTGACATATTACTGAATTTTATGTTTTAGAAAAATACTAAAATTCTAATTTAAAATATTACATCTTTAACTTTTGGTTGTTTTGTTTGAATTGACGAAATAAATCAAATCAATATCTTTGATAGAGTTTCTCAACCTGAATTAATTAATATTTTCGATGAAAACCAAACCAACTGAGAATTTTGGCTTAGTTTGGTTCAGTTTTTTAGTCAAACTCCCATTCCTAATTCCATACTATTACCTTGACCATTGCATTGGATGATTGGGCATATTTGTATGTCGAAAATGAAATGCTTTTTTTTTTTTTTTTTTTTTTTGAAGATGCAGGAAGCTATGGCAGCGCTGAGATAACCAAGTTTCATGAAGTAAAGAGACAGGTGCGTGTACTCATGCCTGGAGAAGCTGCTGAAGCAACTCACGCTGTGCAGTCTAGAGAGAAAGGCGGCGATGGAGGGTCAAGGGGAGTCATTTTATCTCCACTTTGAACTACAAAGTGCTGGAAAACCCAAGCGCAGTTAGGGCATACTGTTATTTACCGTTTCAATCCAGAATGCACAAACTCCATTCCATTCATCGACAGGCCTGATGTGACTAATTCTCTAGGTAAAAGAATGCATCGTTGTATTTCATTCATGTACATTACATTGTAATAAGTACAATATCTGTCTGATATCTATGATGAAAACTTGTGTTGGAACTCTTCCTGATTTGGTAAAAAGTAGAAAATGCTATCTATTTAGTTTAAGTTAAATCCAATGTCCCTCTGTTTATTTATAAGATCAAGTGTTATTTTAAGTTTTTTTTTATATAACTTATGTTCAAATTTTACCCGAATAATTGAGAAATAATGATTTTCTTGCTTGATTTATCTATAGAATAAATTAGTTGGGATGAAGAATATCACCTTTTCTCCCATTAAAAACATCTAAAACTATCTACATTGTGAACATGTGGCTCATTTTTAAAGTAATATTTTAGTTATAACGAAAACAAATAGAATATTTGGTTGATTATATGGCCCTAAATGCACAGTAGAGATCCCACGCTATCGATATCGATCACACAATATATCCAAATTTTCATTATTTTGTATATCTCCTCCATTCTTCCTTTATTTATCTTATTCTTTAAATTAAAATTAAAATTAATAAATAAATAAGTTATTTTATTCATTCGCAGCCGCCTCGTGTGAAAATCCACTGGCCTTTCGCAATGGCGGCATCCACCGCATCGCCTTCCTTCCCCCCGCTCTTCTGCCGTCGAGCTACACGCGCAGCTCCTCTTGCTCTCCGCCCCATCTACGCCGTCTCGTCTGACTCCTCCGACTCTTCCTCCGGCGAACCCCCACGCAAGCGTCGCGTCGACACCAGAATCCACTGGTCCAGCCCCGACGAAGGCTGGGTCGGCGGTAAAACCAAGAAGCCGGACGGCGACAACGATGCTACTGCAACTAAGAAAGAAGAGGAGTACCTCGGAGAACGATTCGCCGACCTCATCAACACAGCGACCACCTCCCACTACCAGTAAGTCGGCGCGACGCCTCTTCCTCTCTTATTCCTTTCAATTTGTCTAACACCTCGAGAGCATGAACGCGACGACGGCGTGCCGTCAGGTTTCTGGGGGTGTCCGCGGAGGCGGACATGGAGGAGATCAAGGCAGCGTACCGGCGGCTGTCGAAGGAGTACCACCCGGACACGACGGCGCTTCCGCTGAAGTCGGCGTCGGAGAAGTTCGTCAAGCTGCGGGAGGCCTACAACGTGCTGAGCGACGAGGAGAGCCGGCGATTCTACGACTGGACGCTGGCGCAGGAGGCGGAGAGCCGCCGCCTGCGCCAGATGAGGATGGAGCTGGAGGACCCTTACGAGCAGGACGTCCGCGATTGGGTCTCCATCCCCGACACCGTCGACCGCCTCGGCGGCAAGAACATGAAGCTCAGCGACCAGGCCTTGACGGCGCTCACCGTCGACGTAGTAATCATTTTCATCTGCATCTGCAGCATCATCTTTGTAGTTCTATTCAAGGAATCATATTAATAACAAAAAAAAAAAAAAGAGAGAGACATGAATGTGTAAAATCCAGTAAATCCAAGTGAATAATTCGTCCCTTTTCATTCACTTTTATTGCGAGCTCATTATTGTTAAAGAGCAATTATAGATAGCATAAAATGTAGTTGATGATGAGTGAAATTGTTTAAGAATCTTCAAACTCGACGATCTTGACGACGGCAGAGTCGCCAATCTTCTCGAAGATAACTGCCCGATCGTAAGGCTTCAGAATGCCCACCGATCTGCCATAGTCCAGAGCAAGTTTCAGAGCGACCTCCTCCTTCAGGTTGATCTCCCCCTGCAACCGGAGCAGCAAGAACATTATGATCCTTGCTCATGGCTCTTATTACACCTTCCGTGTATCGAAACACTCGATAACTTACCGAGCTAGAAACGGCCAGAATCGGATAGATGCCTCTTAATGCTTGACACTGCCTAGCCTGGAAACAATAATTCGAAACAACACGATCTGAAACTTGTTTGCTCAAAAGAGAAAAGGGGGCAAAAAAAAAGATAAAAAAAACTTTAGTGATAAAAAAAACTTTAGTACCTTTACGGTGCTTAGAGTATTTGAGTTCAACGAGTCAATTTTTTCTTGCGGAAAGACGAGAGCCAAAACAGGCATTGGAGGTCGATACTTAGCTACCAATCTGCAACAGCGCAACGTTTGAATTCAGGTATACGAAAGATTGTCGCTGCAGTATCGCAGCTTGCTAAGATCAAATTACCGGGGAGCAGTTCCTGTGGTAGTAAACGCGATAATCACAGACGCTTTGACTTTAACTGCCGCACGCACCTTGATTATAATCAGAACAAAAGGAGAAAGAATCCATTAGCACTTTGAGATAGCAAGTTAAAAGTTTTAAATAACAGCATTTCAGATGTACTCACTGCTGATGATGCAACAGATTCTTCATGAGACATTGGTTCTCCAACATATTGTATTATCTTTTTAAACTGATGAGCTTGGTTGTATACACTCTCAGCCTACAAAAAAGGATGATGTTTGCTTACAATTTGTAAAATCAAGGAATAGATAGCTCTATGAAATTGCTGTCGCCACAATTCTGATTTGTAATACTGAACATACTTCTGAGCAGATCTGGACAACAGTCCTTATGGTTTCGACAGGATAGAGACCTCGCAGAGTCTCTGCACCTAATAGTATACCATCGGTACCTGGATTTGAAAATGTTGTCATTTCATCGAAGTTGAAAATGATACAAAACAAGCTTTATTTGATCAGAAATAGCAACAAACCATCCAGAACTGCGTTTGCTACGTCAGTCGCCTCTGCACGAGTTGGGCGCAAATTGTCAACCATACTGTCAACTACTCTAGTGATTATCGCAGGCTTTCCAGCCATGTTGCACTTTTTAACAGCAGTCTTCTGATAAATAAACACCTGAAGACATATGTAAGCAATTGGAGAATTCATCTAGTACACGCATAAAAGGATTAGATCTACATTTATCACATAGCATGTCAATTTAATCAATCTAATAATCCATATACTAAAAATTTTGTGTTGCATAATATTAGGAAAGTCTATAACCACAGTAAATTGTTTAGTACTCAACAAGTGTTTAGCACTCACAACACCAACGCATAGATTATGCCTGCAAAAAAGATTCACAAGCACCGATCCCTCTAACAGTGAATTATATAACATATCAATATATATAGTAAATGTTCATTAAATTTGTTATGATCATATTCTTCTCATTTTCAGAATATAAATAATCTTTGTTAAAGGACTAGTTTGATTAATTTAATTAACTGGCACGACTTATTTTGATTATCGTCCATGAACTCAACTAAAATAAGCAACCTCGTGTCAGTCCTGCCTAAACAGCATGTTGGCTGGCATACATTATATGTACCTTGCATATCTAATATTTGGCTACATGTAAAGCATCACAATTTAAATAGATATGTGGACAACATAAAATATTGAGAGGGAGATCTAGCTCCAGTTTCCCTGAAGCAAGAATTATGTGGTCCTTCAATGCACATATTCAATCAGCAAAATACATCATCATTTAAATAGTGCTAATGATGAGTAATTATGCATCCCAGCTATTTATTTAAGATATTATTAACAGATGTATTTATGATGGAAAAACCTTTTCTGGAGGAAGATCTATCCCCAGGTTCCCTCGTGAAAGAATTATACCATCTGCTTCTTGGAGAATTTCATCAAAATGTTCAAACCCCTTAAGAAGGGAATAAAAACATAAGAGAGATTAGAGATGAAAGAAAGGATAAACAAAAAACTACAAGGTAACAGTGCCTACCTCAAAATTCTCAATTTTGGCATAAATCTGTGTATAGTTGAGATTTTGAGATCTAAGAAATTCTCTAAGCTGCAAAACAACAGATAAAACTGGTGCTCAGAAAACAATGGTATTAAAAAATCATAATAGTAACAGTAATCATTACAATCTTCAGTTTAAATCATGTAACTATCAATTGTAAACAACAAAAAACTACCTGGGTTTGGTTGGAAGAGAGATATTTGAAGGAGTGATTTAAAATTTTAAAGTTAAATCTGGATGAATTGTTGAGATAGTCCACATATTGAAATACATATTAAAATCCCTACTATATATATTCTGGCATATAATTGAGAGGATTTTTAAAATGACTCAGCATTTCCAATTATTACTGGTGTCATACTTGTGAAGCATGGGTAAACAAAGTGATTAAAGAAGCTCACCTCGCGCACATCCTCCGCATGACGAGTGTAAGATAGGGAAATGATATCAACATTGTTTTGTAAAGCCCAGGTCGAGATCACCTAAAATGGCACCAGATCAGTAGTTGAATAATCAATCAAAAATTGCTACAAGAAACAAACAAGAAATGAAAGTGGTTGACAGGGAGGTTTGTCTATCTGATGCTGAATGATGAGAGAAAAACAGTTACCACGACCATCTTGGATAAGATTTCAGAGGCAATGCCAACTTAAGAATAAACATAACTAGTTGATTGACTTTGGTCAGATTTGATAAAAAAATGCAACAGCTCACTGGAAAACATTAAGTTACTTCATATGTCAAAAAAAAGAACTTCAAATATCTAAATTCATGATATTTTACGCTAACCACCATGAACTTGCAGTTATTCTAGGGTTGTCTTTTTAATAGCCACCATGCAGGCTATAAAGAAAATTAGAATTCTCTTGCATCGTGGTCATCATCATTTTCGTCATTATCCTTGTCATAACACCATTCAAATCTCAACTATTTGGAGTCAGACCGTCAACCTTGGTCAAAATCATCTAGAAACAAGCTATGCAGAACTGACCAAACTGGAAAATTTATCAATATGAACAATCAGTGCTTCTGTGTTCTGACACCAACCTGCTTATCTCTACTACCAAGAGTTGGTAAATTGATAGAAACTTGTGACACGTGCATGGTGAAGATGGACCCAGCAAGTGTAGCACTGTTCTTCACAAGACAATTTACATCATCACCAACTGTATCCACAACCTGTCGATAAGTATACACATTCTTTAAGAAGAAGGATTCTTAAAAGTAAAAGAAGAAAATGCTCGGGAAAATCAAAGCTTAACAGAATCACCTCAAGCCATACAGATGTTGACTCACTTCCAGTGAAAAGATACTGACCTATAAAAACAGTGTCGCCCTTTTTAACTGCCTGCACTTTCAAGGAACAGTCACAATTAACCAAAACAAAAAAGAAATATAAAGTCACTGCAAAATAGGAAAACAAAAAAAATGATGACTATACACATGTGAATAGCATCAATTAAAAATTTACTATTGCTTAACTAAAGTTGTTTTCCGCATTTTCATGCCTCAAGCCTCTAATGGGTGTTTGATGGCATGTGCTAAACCAATTTTCTGACAGCAACATTTTCCATGCCACAGGCTACACTAGCTTATTAACATTTGTATTTTACTCTGATTATTGAAAAAAAATGGTCCATTTGCAAGTAATTTGATTTAATTGATATTAAAGACAAGGGAAATCGATTTCAGAAAATTTATTTGATCATTTAGCATCTTTCATTCAAATGTTCCAAAAGCACAGTTCTAAAATGGTGCAAGATTTAAATATCATAGTATAAAACTATAAATTATGTGCGAAACTGTGTTTTTGTAAGAGTGTAAAATGTGTTTATAAAATATTATTTTTTTAAAAAAAAACCATTTTCCATGACATGTTCCCAGGTTATAGTTTAGTACGACTAAATTGGGGAGGAAAACAGGTTTGTAATTTCTTTTCTGCTAAACTACTAAAAAAGCTTACAGCTTGGTACACTTTCTTTTCAGGTTGGATGAAAACAAATTCCTTGAAAAGTGATAAATTCTATTATCTTCTACTTATGTGTGATACTAATAAAAAGGCACAAAATGTCAAAAAAGTCCACGATTATCACCTTTGCAAGACCAGAGATATTTATGGGCAAAATTTCAGCTGATGGAACTCTAGAACCATCTGGAGTTAAAGTGACGTTGTTACCAGATTTTAACTCAATTGGCTCACCGGATGTGTTGCAAACTTGAAGTTCAGGACCCACAGTGTCTAGCATAACCTACCAATGACAGGGAAGAAGAAGATCCGTTACAGCTTTTCAAATAGTTCAATAAAATCATAGTAGCATCAAGGACAACAAATGCAAAGAAATTCTCATTAGTGAAAGATTAGAAAAGCACAAATTCCTCTAAAGTGCACGACAAAGTTAACATTAAATTGTCGTGTTCAAAAAAGGTAAAGAACTATGATTGAACAAGGCACATGTCTCAGGACAAAATGAAGCTTTGGAAATTCTGAAACTAAGAGTGCATTCCAGAAGGGAGTTATATCCTATGGACAAAACCACATAAAGCAGGTTCAAGCATAAGGACATAAAGCTGATGTCGTTTCCTGGCACATGTGGCTAAGTGACCACAAAAAAATAATGTTCTAGGAAAGATTAAAGAACCATAAAAGCTCTGATTATTTGAGAGGGGATAGTTGATCTGAAAGAACCACAATTTCAATATTTTTTAGAAGTTTGCATTTGTAGACTGATTATGCCATCATAAAAATATTGCATATTAGCCAACCACATATGAGGGGTCACACATGCAATATAGGATGTGGTTTCCTACCACCACAAATGCCTTTGTGGTCACCTAGGTTGTTTCCTAAAACATTTAATAAATAACTAAATAAGGCATATATAAATAATTACAAATGATTTGATGTCTATACAACAACATATAAGAGATCTTGCCTTAAAGTGAACGAGTTAAAGAAGGTCAACATACTCAAGATGATTGTTTCTACAGCCTTTTTGATGCAAGAAAACAGTAAATTGTTTATTTATATATTTCCATGGCATCCATGCACTCCAAGACTTCATAAGCTACAATCGGTCGAGCTGCAGATCCATCATCAATGAAGAATACAAGGACAAAGTTCTTGAGTTAAAACTGCTTTAACATACATAGTGAATACCCCAGCCTCTAGGTTATAGTGTGTGTTCTAGAATATGAACCAATCAATAATCAAGAAAAAGAAAAGGTGAAGCTAGAAAAGTATAGCTACACTTACACATTTTACAATTAAGTGAACTAGATAAACCAGAGAGGGAGATTAAACAATTTCCTAAGAAAAATGTAACTTTTCACCGCAAGTACTACATCCATGATATGTAATAATTTAATAAATGATTTTATTTCCAAAGTGATTCTACATTAATGTTTAAACTTCCACAAAGGCACTGCTCAAGCATTCTTGAGTAGATTTGATTAATAAGTTTAAGATGTGGGGTATTCACTTACAGCGCATGGCTTCTTGATATTGTTCACAGCAATCCTCAAATTGTCAAGTGTCTCCTGGTGGTATTCCGCATTTGACCAAGAAAAATCGAATCGTGCAACTTGCAAAACAAAAATGGTATAGCATGAACAATTTAGTCACGTGAAAGAGAATCATGAGACATAATAATAGCATAACTTCAATCAAAATATACAAGAAAAAGAGGACAAACCTGACATGCCAGCTTTGAGGCATGCCTCGAGTGTTTCCACCGATCGTGATTTTGGCCCAAGTGTCCCAACAATTTTAGTCAATGATGGAAAGAACTTCTGGAATTTTAAAAATTAATATAATGACAACAAACAACTAAAAAAAGTGCAGTAGAGCTAGTCAAAATTTGAACTCATGCATGTAAGTTGTCATTTAGATTTCCAAGAAAGCATTGCCCCTAACAATCTTTTAGGAAATATACTATTTACCCACTAGCTCTAGATAGTTCGATTCCCATTTGCGAACTGTTTTATTTTATGAATCACTTCATCACTTTTGAATAAAAGTTATGACACCATCAGCATCGCTATCCACCTATGTTTTCGTCACTATATTTGGCATAAAACGGTAAAGGGATAGCCCAATTCCCATTTGGGAACGGTTTATTTTATGTTTCACTCCATCTCCTTTGATTAAAAGTTATGGCATCATTGGCATCACTATCCACCTGTGTTTTATAAGTATATTTGGTGTAAAACCATAAAGGGATAGCCCAATTCCCATTTGGGAAATGTTTATTTTATGTATCACTTCGGCACCATTGATTAAAAGTTATGAGGTTATCAGCATTGTCACCATGAGGTCTAGAGGTCAAATCTTGGCTAGTAGTCTGGTGTCTGCCCTCCCCCATGCACTATTCAACTGCCCAAGGCTAGTGGCCGCCAGTGATTTACCTCTTCCGTGTTGGCCTTTTGCCACCACTATCCACCTGTGTTTTATGACTATATTTGGTGTAAAAGCATAGAAGATACCACACATAAGGGTAAAAGGTCTTAACTAAGAGTGGGAAATGTAATAAATAGAACCACAAAATAGGAAACATAATCTCATTTAGATAAGCGACAATTAGGTGGGTAAAGTGTCAACTTTATTAACCATGAGTGGGCAAAATATTCATTAAAAATAAGAGGGAAAAGTCAAACTTGGCTATTGTTGCTGGATAAACTTTAATTTCCCAAATATTCCATGTAAATAAAGCACTTGATATATTTTATGGTGATTTGCTGCTTAAAAAAGAAGGTTTTTTTTTTTGTCATCCACATGATCATAGGGCAGATAAACTTGTCACCCTATGCTTCATAGAGGACTATAGTGTCAAGATATCAAGATATTCTTCTTTTCTTATTTGGCTTTATATCCATTGATTATCTCTTTATTTATTGTTATAATTAGAGAGATACTTCTTCGTATATTAGACCCTAAGATTAAGGGACATAATTGCTATAATTATTGTTATATTCCTTCCTATATTAGACCCTAGAATCAAGGGATATTATTGTTGTAATTATTGTTATACTTCTTCCTATATTAGAACCTAGAATTAAGGGATTTGATAATCCCCTCAAGGTCTATATATTGTAATTCGTTTAGTGAATAGACACAAAAAAACA
>JBBPFP010000060.1:2970959-2988201 GCA_037974795.1 Kaempferia galanga | reverse complement strand
TGTCACTATTCGATTGCCAATGGCTTGTCGATCGAGCATTGCATCGATGAAGACATCATCCATGTGTCCTCTCTCCACTTCGATAATTCTCGCCTCCCTTCACTTGTTCCATCCATAATAGAATCAATTATCTTCCCACATTGAATTTGCAATGTTCTCCATGATGAAATCCCCCATCTAACTTTTGCATCTCGGCTCGTCGCCGGTCCATGGCTGCGGCTTGTGGCCAGTCCACGGCTGTGAGCTCGCGTAGAGAGTTACCTCGTTGGATGAAAGCAAAGTAATTATGCTTGATTTTGAATCGGTCCTTTCTCTAATTTTTCATCAAATAAACCAAGAAAACTTATGCTTTTTTGAATACTCTTCCAAGAAAAATAGGGTAATAGGCTTTTTGCGCATTAGAGTACATATTATTGTCAGTCACGAACCGACCCTTAGTGCTAGAAAGTAAAGAAATTGATTGATTGCGAATACAAATTCTATAATTTTGTGGTTCACTTCAAAGTGTACAAGGGCAAACATATTCTTAGTTGTCTTTTTGTATTTGTTCATTTCAATTTCAAACTAGCCGGCCCTTGTAACTAAGCACAAAGTTTGCTTAAATTTGTCGAATCATTAAGTTTGTAGGGTCATCAAACTATTCTTCTTCTTCTATTGTTATTATTATTATTAACAGTAAAGACTAGGATCGCAGCATTCTCTTAGCAACGGGGGTAACGGGAGCGAATTGCATGAGAATCAAAACATTTTCTTTTGTTTACTAGACCAAAAATTAGTGAAAGGATGTATAATCCATCCGGAAATTCATTGTTGGTTAGAGATCGCGATGTATATAAAATTTGATAGAATAACATTTCCTTTCCTCTTATGGACATCTTAACAAGTTCATGGCTAGCTCTTGACCTAGTTACAAACCCGAATGGCCATTTGTATTACTAGGCAAGAAGTTTGCCACTTAACCTCTGTTTACTTGAGAGGTCCGTGGAAAGATTTCTATTATCCAAAAAGATGAATTATAATATTTTCTATAAGTCCTTCCGGGCTCCCAAGTCCATAATTGATACTCTTAGCATCATAATAATGATTTCCGAACATTCCATTCATCTTTTTTATCATGCTCCTCTGGGTCAAATTTGTCCTCCAAATCAGAGGTAAAATTCCTCCTCCAAATCATCTTTGAATCTATCTAGATCATCTCGAACGTTGAAGCTATAGTACTCCATGGTGAAATTTAATTGTCTCTGGAAGAAACTTTGATTGTAACCAAAGGAATAAAGTGGCTTTTCATCTTCTCCCAATTAGTGATTTTGTAACTCTTATCGTGATGATGCTCAACTTTTGAGTTTGATGGCAACTAGTGTGACTTTCACATGATTAGACACTTTCTGATAATTAAAAAATAATTCTCAACTTTATTAATTCAATCAACAAATTTTTTTACATGTAACGTCCCTGAACACTCAGGTAGATCAACTCAAAAACCGATGTTTACATGATGCTCCTCTTAATCATGGTGTTCCCAAAACTAAGTGCGATTGTAATATAGATTTTTGAAGCGGAACCAGAATCACGATAAAAGATCTTGCAATCTTCAAAATCTCACGCCTTCATATGCTGAGTTAATTTTGTAACTTATCTCTGTAAATCCTCAATTCTTACACTGCGGTCACAATGTAGGACTTCCTCATTCGAACATATCTATTACAACCATGACCGTGACGATTTGCCATTGAAATTGATGAAGTTTTTCCCAAACTGATGTTAAAACTCTAATACCAACTAACGCTAGATGGAATAATAATTATTCTATTATTAAAATTAGAGAGGAATTGTGGGAAAAAAAATAAGACACACAAAATTGGCAGACGAAGAGAAACAATCATCCTTCTAACATAGAAAAACAAGTTTTACTAATAACATATAATTTCTCAAACGTCCCTCTGAAATCCTGTGAGGCCGAGTTCAGGGGGCCGTTGGGGTGACGGTTCTACCTTTTGTCCCAATATAATTTCTCAAATAATTAAATAAATACTTAATCCTAAAAGACATAACTATCCTAAATTTAAAAAATCTCAAAAAATACTAAAATAATAATTTTGTCAGAAATTTTGAGATCTATCTGCGTAACCTTTTTCTAAGGATTGTTTTTTTCATCTGGAATAAGTTTCCCTTTTCGGAGTAAACAGAGCATTTCACCGGAATATAACACATATAGGGTCAATTTATTTATTATGCGGTACATCGACTTCATCGGCATTACATTGTTTGCGTCCCCTGCGACTGATACCATGCATATCTTATATAACTACCGATCCCGATCACGAACGTCGCGTCTCGATCGCCATGGGAGAATGGCAGAGGAAGAGAAGCAGCCTCAGCCTCTGCTTCGGTGCCGATGGTTCCGAGGGAGAAGAGAAGGCGCGCAAGGGCGGCGGCGCTATCACTGCGGCATCGCCCCACCGCCACTTGCGGCGTCGCTTGCTGGCTAAGGTCTTTAGGTTGCCGGCGATCTCCCCTTGCATGGCGGCGGTATCCAGCTTTTCTTGCTTGTTTCGGTTCGAATTTCGACTAAAAATTGGATTTTGATCGGTGTGTTCGCCGGGGCGAGTGGAATTGGTTTCAGAACCGATGCGAGAGCAAGGAATCGAGGCGATCGGTGGCGCCACGGAAGGGGATGGATTTGGGGGGAGAAGAACGTCATGCCCGGAAGGCGGCCTATATCTCTTCCTCGACCTCTTCTTCTTCTTCCTCTTCCTCCTCCTCCGCCGTCTCGTCCTCGCGCTTTCCATCGGCGTTCGTGACGGCGCTCCGGGAGCCAGAGGAGCCGACGAACCCCGGGACGAAGCGGTCTCCGCCTAAGCCAGCGGCGGAGGAATTGAAGACTCCTCGTCCAGATTCTTGGGTCGCTCCCATTGGGATTCTTCTGCTCGTAGTGAGCTTGTCAGTCGTGGTGTTCTGCGGCCGGGTTTGTGCGATCGCGTGGACCTCGTCTTTGCTTTTCGTGGCGGCGTGCTTGTGCTGCATCCTCGAATTAGATCCGGAACTGAAAGAGGAAGAGGAGTGTGCGCCGGACGTCGGAGCTCCGGCCAGTGTGGGCAAACGTGGCGGAGGAGAAGAAGTTGGTCGTATCCTTTGAAGGCTTGTAGCGGAGACAAACAAAGCTTTTTGGTGATTAATAATGATTCATTAATTACAAGCATAAATCCCTATTATTATTTATTTATTTAGTTTAATCTATGTAAGACCCTTATAGCAGGATTCCTTATCTAAAATTTCGAAGTTAAGATAGAATAACTAGTTTATTAAATTTAGAGAATAGATAGAATAATTTATGTAAAATATTTTTTATTCAAAATATAAAATTTAAGATAAATAAAACTGCTACGAATGCTTCGATAGTAATTGAATGACCTCCCCATTCATGATCTTTTAGGGTAATTAATCTGCTCCTGGGATTATGGTGTAGTAGTAAGAGTGTTTAGTTGTCTTCTAGATATCTACGGTTCAAGTCCCAGCTACAGCGTATTTACATGAGTATAAAATTTCAGTGAGACAGAGCCGATCACACCTAAAAATAGTTAATAAAATACTAACTGAATTTATTATTTTCTTATGGTAATTAACCTGCCCCCGGGCTATCACTTCTTGGTCGACGACAAGGCCGCAAAGAGGGAAGGCGGGGAGGACGACGACAATTAAGGAGAAGTTCCAGATTGCAAGTCAACGACGTGGCAACGGGGCAGAGGAGATGCCCTGACAGCCGCCTCGCTTGGTCCGCGGCTAGCGGCGAGGATGGTGGAGATGCGGCGAGAAAGAGAAGAGAAGGGCTTTCTGCCTAATTTGGGCGGATGAAAAATAAAGTAAAAAATTATTCATCGATGAATTTACGAATCCACCCCTATTTGATAGTGAGTAAACAATGCAAAAGAAATGAGATTCATCTTTTCCTACAGACTTTTTGCTCCCTTTTTACATTCACCATTCGGGCATTAGTTTCTATTAAATTTGAAAATTATATGGGTATTTTAGTCATCACAAGCTGGTCGTCTTCGCTTTACCATCCCCAGTTCTGCCGCTGAATCTCCAAGTTTGTGCTGCGGAGTCAACAAGAAACCCTAGCATTCGCAGCGATGATCCCGAGCAAGATCCCGACGGAATCCGATTTGCAGGCCGATCCCCCTCCTGTGAGGGTGAGTCCCCTCACGGCGGCCACGCATGCCGCGATCCAGCCGTCCTCTCCAAGCTTTTTCTTCTCCGCCGCCGCAGCCGCCAACCCCTCCGCTGGATATCATCGCCGGATCGCCATAGCTGTCGACCTCAGCGACGAGAGCGCCTACGCCGTTAAGTGGGCCGTGCAGAACTACCTCCGCCCTGGGGATGCAGTCATCCTCCTCCACGTCCGCCCCACTTCCGTCCTGTACGGCGCTGACTGGGGTGCTATCGACCTCTCCCTCTCCACAGATGCGGACGCGGAGGAAGCGGGCTCCGAGGAGTCTCAGCAGAAGCTGGAGAGTGACTTCGATGCCTTCATGACGACCAAGGCGGAGGATCTCGCCCAGCCTCTTGTGGAGGCTCATATCCCCTTTAAGATTCACATTGTGAAGGACCACGACATGAAGGAGCGGCTTTGCCTAGAGGTGGAGAGGCTTGGGCTCAGCGCCGTGATCATGGGCAGCAGGGGCTTCGGAGCTTCAAGGCGAACCAGCAAGGGAAGGCTTGGAAGCGTCAGTGACTACTGTGTGCGCCATTGCGTGTGCCCGGTTGTGGTGGTTCGTTATCCGGATGAAGGTGGCGCAGCTGGAGGCATTGCGGATGGCGGCAGTCCTGTGGCAGCCAGGAGATCTTCAGATAAAGACACCGAGCTGCAACCAGTCCCAGAAGAAGACGAGTACCATGATGCTTCGAATCAGCATAAAGGTCATTGCTTTCTCTGCCATACTATTTTACCCTTAATCTTTTCAGTTCCTATAGCTGTTATGGACTCGCAAGTCATCAGATCACTTTTTCTCTGCATGAATTTATTTTTGAAATGCTATTTAAAAGGTTTGGTAGAAACTAGGCTAAAACAGGATTTTTTTTTCTATATCAAGTTGATGAATATCAAAATACTAGATGATTGATGTGTTTTTTTGGAACATTTGCATTAGTTTTTTTGTAAAATTGTTCGAAAGTAAGAGAGTAGTAAGTAGTGGAGTTTTGAAGTACTATTTATAGATGATACCAAGCCTTCATAAGGTACTTTGGTATTGCTCCGTATCCACGATCATTATTATCTGTAACTTTGCTGTGCTACAGCAATCACACTGTCAGCCTTCTCTTTTTAGAGAATCCAGTAAGGTCTCTCCTATCTTCTTGTTGCATCAGCTACTCAATGAAACACAGAGTGATTGTTAGAATATTGACCACTATCATTCACCCATTATTATCTCTAGTATGCATGTGTTTCCCATCACATGAACTATAGAATTACAACAAGAAGCCATTTGTACTGACTATGCAAGTTGATATTGTTACTATAAACATTATTTTGACTATGTTAAAGCTTTTTAACAATTTGGTCTCGGACATCAATAGATTCAACTTGTCTAATTGTATAGTCGATTCATCATATTGGAACCAGATGTTGAATAAAATTATTTCCACATTTCTTTGCAAAAAGGTCTTATTAATCTGATTTATTGTTTACATCTATTTGACATTTTGAATGGTGTGTGGAAACAATCCAGGTAGAGATTTTGTTTATTCATGTCTGAAGATACGGATAGCCTTTTAGGTCTTCATTGTCATGGATCAATTATATGCAAATGTTACCATTAGGCAATGATTATCATTATTACAAAGAAATTTCCTTCTTAGTTTCCTTTTTAGCTGTCACATATGACTGCATATGTAGCTGCATATACCGCTTGATCTTGCATATTGAAGTCAACCTCAAACGTCAACTCTTCATCTCCCCTCTCCATACTCATGTCAGATACGGAAACACTGACACCAACAGTGTGAGTGGACACTCAATATCCTTATTGATCATATTGTAAAAGTATTTATTAATAATACCCAACTCTGATTAACACTTGAATCGGCACCCACTTTGGATACTTCTACTCAACTTTGATTAACATAGTCGCATATAGGGGGCTGGCAATGCTATTGCAGTGTTGTCCCATGCTTCCTAGGCTTGTTCTCAAAACCATGTGTTTGACCTATCTTCTAATCCTATGCTGTGTGACCTCTATAGGAGTTGATTTTCTTTTCACAAACAACCATATAGTCTTCTATCTGCACTGGGATACCATAGATCTATTGCCCAAATCTTTTTAAGCATTTCCTATTATGCCACATTGCTTATAAAACCACAATGTGCTTTTACTTGTATTTGACCTTATATTACCTTCTTGATCTTTTGCCTCGATATATGCACTTATCTCCATTGCAAATCCTACTCCAGTGAAACTGTTCTTGCTTCGCTGAGCTCTATCTGTGTCTTTTGCTGTTCCTAATTGTTTGAGCCATCAAGGACTAGATGTAGCAACTATCCCCTTGATTCATCACTTGTTGCTATGAGCCCCTCACTAGCCACCATGATGACTCAATGTTTTTCTATCTTGTATGCATACTTGCAACACTAGCTCTCAGTTTGATACCCACATCAGGTAGTAGCAGATCACAACCGAACAGCAGTAGGTGGCCCATATAAGTCAAGGCTTAGGAGAACCCAGGTGTTGCCCATGCTAGCCAAAATAGGGGTAGGAGTAATCTTAAAAAATAATATGGCAGATAAATAAGACAATAAAATTTAAAAAGGAAAAAAATTCTAAAGAAGAATACAAAAATAATCTTGAAGCATTGAATGTTTTTGTTGCAAATTTTTGCCAGGGAACTATGTGTTATACACAACTTCTCATGAGGACATTTTCTCCTGTAGATAATAAATTCCATCATTAGCAACTATTTAAGCTTTGAAGCTAAATTTCTTCCTGTCTCTTCCCTTTCCTTCAAGTTGAAGCATCACCAGATTCCTAATAAGATCATTCTTCTTTTGCATTCATCTTCTTTTCTATTGATTGCAAGATTTCATAGATATTAGTTAGTTTCTTTTCTCTTCTAACATTCCTTTCTTCTATCAGAGTCAAAGAATGACTTGTAACTCTCTTCCTAGAATCTTATTCCCCTATCAAAGTAAAACACTTAGAAATTTACTAATTCTCTTGCCATTTCTCTTCTTAGAGAGAATATGCTATAAACTTGTAACCCTGATCTCATTTTTTGACTATAATTTTTTTCGTCAAGTGACTCAAGTCTCTTCATTGTTTGCAACTTCAAAAGAAATATTACTTATTCTTTCTCTTCTAATAATTTTTTTTTATCTTCTCTTAACACCAGAATTATTGTTCTTTACTACGAGATCATATTCTCTATTGAAGTATCACTAGATTCCTAATAAGATCAAACTTTATTTGTTCTCTTTGCCTCTGTCCGAGTTTGATTTTTCGCTGTGTTCATTCTATTCTGTGTAACATGCTGAACTTATGAAGATGTTATGCTTCATCTCGAGGGTTATAGAATACATAGTTGTTAAGTTTTAGTTATCTTATTGTAGTCTTATATTTAGATGAAATCTTTTGGTTTTCAATTAATACAATTTCTCTATTCTTTTCAATTGAACAGATGGATACTTCTATTGCCTTCTATATACTGACTAGTTTATGATACCTGTAGCTTGTTAGTACATGTACAAGAGTTGAGTCTTTCAATCAAATTGAGATCTTTGGGTTTAGTTCAATGATGTATTGAGACTTCTTTGATTTCCTACTGTGACTTCTGTTAGTTGAGCAATACTTGAGCTTTGAAAGATTATTTTGTTGTTATTGTGGTTGAATAAGCCTATCCTCCATGTTTGAAAGTGTTACTCATAATCTCAGTTGGCTGTTGACCTTAAATAAGCAATATTGGACAGCCATTTATGTTTGTTATGGTTTGTTCTTTTGACGGCACACATAAAAGTTAGAACCTGAATTTATGAAAACTTAGCCTTTTAACATGAACTCATGCCTAGAAGATATGAGTATATACACCAGATGCACTGTCAAACACACATATATATAGTTTGTTAATTTAGTTGTTGACAATTGTTGTCTTTGGACTTATGTCACTTCTAATCATACATTAATTACACTGTTTTTGAACACCAGTTTTGCCTTACTTCAGATTGTCTGTGTGTTTCTGTGTTTCTAGATGTTTTGTCATTCTAAACTTTGTAACTTTTCTTTCCTTCTAATTAATTACACCTTGGGGCTGAGATTTGTCTTCTTTCTTATCGAGAATGTAATCCTCTCTTATGAGTATTGCTCCTCTTACAAATTCTAAATTCCCAATCTCATTGAATACAAAATCTAATAGGCTTGCTAGCATTTCAATAATCTCTCAACCTAATATGAACTATAAAGGCACATGATTATTGTAGCAAACTGATGAACGTTTAATGTTTGTGTTTCTTGCAGGTAACTGAGTGTATCTGATGCTGTCCTCTCTCATCTAGGTAGTAAATATTATTCATAAGCTCATCTATGCTATGAATCGTGCTGCAAATCCCTCTCTTGTCCTTGGAGAAAAGTAATGACTAAATCCTCAGTTTGTTTGCTTCCTGTTCGTTGGTCGATACTTCCTCCATGCTTGACCGCACCAAACATGGCTATATTTCTGATTGCTGTTGTATCTTTTGGTAGACTTGGAAGCTCAGTGCCGAGAGGTTATATCCAACTGAGGAAGCAGAGGTGTATGTTTCATCATGTTTCTACTGCTTTTGGTTTCTCATGACAACTATCTAGGAATCCGGGTGATCCCCGGGTATCGTCTGTGTTAATCAATGTTCTACTTGTATCGTTCGTGTAATTCGTTATGTCGTGCGCTTACCCTGTTTTCATACTCCATGCTCTGTTATTGATCTTCCAGTGGCATGGACAATGCTGCTTACTGAAATATAATTTATTTATAAATGAATATTTTTGCAAAAATAAATTGTTTCTTATTGGTTTGATGTGATGTTCAAAATTATTTTAAAAATATATATTCTTGTTTGATGCAGGTAAATTGTGGGTGGGCTGATTGGCTCAATTGGTCTGCCTGATTGGCCCACCTGATTTGTATGTCTTGATCAACCTAAACAATTCACCTTATTTATTCATGTTGATTTACTTGATTGGATCTATTAGATTGATTGATTCTATTGACCAGGCATGCTTAGATATCTTTTACTTTGTCTGGTTTCATTGAATTATCCAACTCTGTTATATTACCTGATTTGAGCAATGTTCTTAACTTATTCAAGTGCCAAGAAATTTAAGGTCTAAAATGTATTGAAATTTAACCATCGATTAGGTTAGAATCTGGACGGGCGCTATGGTTAAGCGCGAATTACCACTTTTTGGCTCGATGACCATGCACGACCAACACGTCAGTCCACCGCCCCCTTTGAGTTTTCCATCGACAGAAGCAACTGGTCAACCAGGTCGCCGTCTCGCGCCTCTCTGCAATGGCGTGCTTCTCCTCCTGTCTTCAACTGCATCTCACTGGACGAACAAGTAACCAAGCATGTCCCCCACCCTTCCTCAGCTTCTCTTTTTCTTCTTCTTCTTCTTCTTCTTCTTCTTCTTATTATCTTCCCAAATCCACACGGCAGCTATCGCAGGGGACACTCTCCGCCCCGGCGACACCATCGACATCAACCGGACCGTCGTCTCTTCTGCCGGAACGTACGCCCTAGGGTTCTTCACGCCCGGCCACTCTCCCTCGAGCACCTACATTGCTATTTGGTACAACGACGTTGGAGACAACGCGGCGGTGTGGGTGGCCAACAAAAACAACCCCGTCGCCGACTCCGCTGCGGTTCTGACCTTGCAGTTCGATGGGAATCTTGTGCTATCCGCCAGCGACGGCAGCAAAATTTGGTCTTCCAATACGTCGTCTACTTCGAATGGCACGGAGGCCGTGCTTATGGATTCTGGCAACCTCGTCTTGCGATCGGGTGACGGCGATACCACTATTTGGGAAAGCTTCGACCATCCCACCGACACCCTGCTTCCCAACATGAGGATCGTTTCCTACTTCGGAATCGGCGTCGCCACGAGAATCGTGTCCTGGAAAACATCGATCGACCCAGCCCCAGGAACTTTTAGCTTGGGAATTGATCCGAGAACTTTCATGCAAGCTTTCATATGGCGCGGATCGGAGCCTTACTGGAGAAGCAATGCGTGGAATGGTTCTGTTATTTTCACGGAGAACGGGGACAACGAATCCATCTCCAGTTTCTACATCATGTCGCTCTCCGGCGGCAAGCAGAATATGTCCTGGTCGTACATGGTAACGCAGGGTTTTCCGGCGACGAGATTAGTGATTGAGGAAACAGGGTTCCTCAGGCTGTTAACTTGGCAAGCGGCCAGCAAGAGCTGGGTTACTCTAGCGTCATATCCGAACATGGAATTTGGGGCTTGTGTTCTCTACAACCAGTGCGGTCCAAATGGCGTGTGCGTTGGCAGAAACGCCACACGCTCGTGCAAATGCTTCGCTGAGTTTTCACCAAACAACTCCACTGAGTGGGCTGCTGGGAATTACTCAGGTGGTTGTGTGAAAAAGAGTAGATGGGATTGCAGCAAGGGAGGATTCTACAAGGCTTATAGCAAGATGAAGTTGCCTGATGGCATGCTGCTACTAAGAGATGCTGGTGCAAGTGAGTGTGAAGCCAATTGTTTGGCTTCCTGCAATTGCACAGCCTACTCTTTCGATAGCATGAGCAGCATTGAGAGCACAACTAGATGTCTGGTTTGGTTTGGAGATATGATTGATCTCGTGCAAAATTCGTCTGGAATGGATGAACTTCGTGTGCGTGTCTCTGCCGCTGATCTTGGTAGAGTTCTAATTCTTCTACATATGGAGTAGATATGATTGCATTAAAGAATTAACACTACACATTTTTATTCTCATGCTCAAGTAAAACTGTAGATTTCTTACCATGTAGGATATTGTTGGTTGTTTATATTTGGACTAGTTACATTCTTTCTGGGTGTATAATTATGATTGCGTATAGAAGCAAACCACTTTTAACATAACAGTTATCTAAAGAAAATGTGATTTTGATTACATGCCTATGAATGCAAACATTGATACTGCTTGCTTATTTTGATACACTACAATGTTGTTTTACTATGGGTGTATATAGGTGTATAAGGAGTCGTCGTGAATAAAATGACTAAAAATTGCTTTGGCTCATGCAGATGATAATTATCAATATGATGGGCATTCACATAAGAGAAAACGTTTACTTGTTATTGTACTTACAGTAGGCACTACTGCAATGCTTCTCTTCGGAACAACATGCTATTTTATGTGGCTGAGGCACATGCGATTGGGTGAGGTTCTATAGTCATGCTATGTTTTGTAGAATTTCATAAAATCAATCATAACTAGGAATAAGGTTGTCCACTTGGATGCAGGAAAAGCAAGAAGATTGTGCGAATTAAGAACTTCTGATACTATTGGATCCTATAAGGGAGCCATTAATGCCCCCCTGGTTGATTTTTTTAGTATTTGTAAGGCGACAGATGACTTTGCGGTTAAAAATAAGCTTGGTGAAGGTGGTTTTGGTTCTGTCTTCAAGGTAAGAACAAACAAGTTCTCCCTTGTTAAGCTTTATGCGATCTTATGGGAACAAACAAAACTATCTATTGCAGGGAAGTCTAGAAGATGGTCAATATATAGCTGTCAAGAGGCTCTCTGAGAACTCCAAACAAGGCTTTGAGGAGTTGAAAAATGAAGTTAAGCTAATTGCCAGACTTCAGCATACTAACCTTGTCAGGCTGTTAGGTTGGTGCATTCATGAAAATGAGAAAATACTGATCTATGAATATATGCCCAACAAAAGTTTGGATAAATACTTATTCGGTTAGTCATTTTGCCATATTTCTCACTCATTTGATTTAATTTCATGAGTTCCATTTATCTTAGGTCAGGCAGGTAAATCTGATTTTCTTGAATAATTAAGACACACACATATATATTTGCAGATTCAAACCTTTCAGTGCAATTAAATTGGCATAAGAGATTCTGTATAATACAAGGCATTGCCCAAGGACTTCTTTACCTCCATCGCTATTCAAGACCGCGTATCATTCATAGAGATTTGAAGACAAGCAACATCCTACTAGATGAAAATATGAATCCTAAAATTTCAGATTTTGGTTTGGCAAGGATATTTGGAGAAAGTCATATGGAAGAAAACACAAGGAGAGTAGTAGGCACATAGTAAGTATTATCTTTTAGCTCAATTGACTTTTTTTTTAGTGTAACACACTACAAAGACAGACATTGTATGCTTCGTGTGTTTCCTGATAACTTTGTCATATAACAGCGGTTATATGGCACCAGAATATGGCTTGCATGGTCGTTTTTCTGAAAAGTCTGATGTATATAGCTTTGGGGTGATTCTGCTTGAGATCATTTCCGGTAAAAAAAACTCCGGCTCATACTCGATGAACGATTTGTTCAGTCTTCTTGGATATGTAAGTATATCATCCCACCTATTTGTATTCTTTAACCTGATTGTTATGATTGATCATATGATCAAAGAACCATTCCAAATATACTTGCAAATCATTTGTTATTTGTATCTTCTTTAAAGAGTAAAGACATGTTTACAAGAAATGAGTATCTTTTAAAAAAACATGATATCAGATTCTATCTCAAACCTATTTTTTCGTAATATCATTCTTGGTTGGTTTCCTCTGATCTACAAGGAACCAACCAACCTAAATAGCTTGAAAGATTACATCTAGCTCAGTGGTTTTTGATGAGATTTAACACATTTGATTTCATTCTGGGCTTGACATCTCATAGGCATGGCATCTTTGGGCGGAAGGAAGATGTTGCGAACTGGTAGATCCACAATTGATCGATTCATTCCCAGCTTCTGAAGTGGAGAAATGCATTCAACTTGGCCTATTATGTGTTCAAGATAGGTCCACCGACCGACCAACAATGGACACTATCACCATCATGCTGGTGAACAAGAACCCAGTTTTACCTTCGCCTCAACAACCTGCATATGCATCCACAACAGATTGACCAACATTGGTACCAATCTCATATTCCCGGGCACCAGAGTTGACCATGAGTACTATTGAAGGGAGATGAATTATCTTTTTCAATCCTTATAGTATTAGTTTGAAGGAATTACATTCGATTCGATAGTTTCGTAGAGTTATATATGAAGTTGTATAGCTGGAGTTCCCATCCTTTACCAATGTTTTTTCTATCTCTAATCTACAATGCTTGTAAAGTTTAGTGTGAAGATTAAAGAGAATATCATTATCTGTTTTTCTTTGTAGATTCATGTTGTGACTGTTCTTAAAGGAATTTACTATTGTGGCTTTCTATGGTTCTGAATTGTTATGCATCTGGAGGTGGCATTGTGTGTGCCAGTTGTGGTGGTTCGTTATCCAAATGAAAGTGGCACAGTTGGAGGTGGCAGTCCTGCGGCAGCCAGGAGATCTTCAGATAAAGACGCCGAGCTGCATCCAGTCCCAAAAGAAGACGAGTACCATGATGCCTCCAATCAGCATAAAGGTCATTGCTTTCTCTGCCAAATTATTTCTCTCTCAATCTTTTCAGTTCCTATAGCTGTTATGGACTTGGCAAATAGATCATATCACTTTTTCTCTGCATGAATTTATCTTTGAAGTTCAATTTAAAAGGATTGGTACAAACTAGGCTAAAGCAGGATTTTTGTGCTATATCCATTCGATGGATATCAAAATACTAGATGATTGACGTGTGTTTTGGAACCTATGTATTACTTTTTTTTGTAAAATTGTTTGAAAGTAAGAGAGTTGGAAGTACTGGAGTTTCGCAATAGTACTTATAGATGATACTAAACCTTCGCAAGGTAGTCTGTTATTGCTCCATATCTATGTCCATGATCATTATTACCTGTAACTTTGCTGTGCTACACTAATCACACTGCTTACCTTTCCCATGCAAAGGGTTATTACCTGTAACTTTGCTGTGCTACACTAATCACACTGCTTACCTTTCCCATGCAAAGGGTCATTGTGTTAGGGTAGGGCAAATGCCTCCCGTGATTTAATACTTTCCAGAGAGTGTTGGGCTATTCTAGAAGGGCTGCGAAGGTGACAGTTTCACCATTGCTCCAATGATCATTATTACCTGTAACTTTGCTGTGCTACAGCATTCACATTGTCGCCTTATATTTTTAGAGAATCCAGTAAAGTCTCTTATCTGCTTGCTGCATCAGCTACTCACTCACAAATGAAACACATAATGATTGTTAGAATATTGCTCATTATAATTGATTGATTATCATCTCTAATATGCATGTGTTTCCCATCGCATGAGTCATAGAATTACACCAAGAAGCCTTTTGTACTGACTATGCAAGTTGATATTGTTACTATAATTATTGTTTTGACTATGTTAAAGCCTTTTTAACAATTTGGTCTCGAACATCAATAGGTTCAACTTGTCTAATTGTATAATGGATTCATCATGTTGGAACCAAATGTTGAATATAATTAGTTTCACGTCTATTTGCAAGAGGTCTTACTAATCTGATTTATTGTTTAAATCTATTGTACATTTTGAATGGTGTTTTCCCATGCTTCTTAGGCTTGTTCTGAAAATCATGTGCTCGATCCATCTTCTGATATGCTCCTATGCCGTCTCCTTTGACATGCGACCTCTATAGGAGTTGATTTTCTTTTTATAAACAATCAGCTCGTCTTCTTTATCTGCACTAGGACACGTATTGTCCAAATCATTTCAAGCATTTCCTATTATGCCAACCAGAATGCGCATATACTTGTATTTGACCTCATATTACCTTCTTGATCTTCTGCCTTCATATACGCACTTGTCTCCATCTACTCCAATGAAACCTGTACAAGCTTCTCTGAGCTCTGTATGTGTCTTTTGCTGTGCCTATTGGTTTGATCCATCACTAGGTTTAAGGTTGTCTACTTGAATGCAGGAAAAGCAAGAAGATTACGTGAGTTATATGCTCTTGATAATATTGGATCTCATAAGGAAACCATTATTGTTCCCCTGGTTGATTTTTTCAGTATCCATAAAGCTTGGTGAAGGTGGTTTTGGTTCTGTCTACAAGGTAAGATCAAACGAGTTCTCCTTTGTTAAGTTTCATGGGATCTTATTTGACACAAAACTATCTATTTCAGGGAAGACTAGAAGATGGTCAATTTATAGCTGTAAAAAGGCTATCTGAGAACTCAAAAGAAGGCTATGAGGAGTTGAAAAATGAAGTTAAGCTAATTGCTAGACTTCAGCATACTAACCTTGTCAAGCTTTGGTGAATTCATAAAAATGAGAAAATGCTTATCTGCGGATATACGCCCAACAAAAGTTTGGATAAATACTTATTCGGTTAGTCATCTTACCATATTTCTCACTCATTTGATTCAATTTCATGAGTTCCATTTATCTTAGGTCAGGCAGGTAAATCTGATCTTCTTGAGTAATTAAGACACATATATCTTTTCAGATTCAAATATTTCAGCACAAGTAGATTGGCATAAGAGATTCCATGTAATACAAGGCATTGCTCAAGGACTTCTTTATCTCCATCGCTATTCCAGACTACGCATCATTCATAGAGATTTGAAGACCAGCAACATCCTACTGGATGAAAATATGAATCCCAAAATTTCAGATTTTGGTTTGGCAAGGATATTCGGAGAAAGTCATGGAACAAAACACAAGGAGATTAGTAGGCACATAGTAAGTATTATCTTTTATCAACTTAATTGTCTTCTTTGTTTTTTTTGTTTTTGTTTTTTTGTTTAACACGCTACAATGACAAAAGGCATTGTATGTTTTGTGATTCCTGATAACTTTGTTATATGATAGCGGTTACATGGCACTAGAATATGGCTTGCATGGTCGTTTTTCTGAAAAGTCTGATGTATATACCTTTGGGGTGATTTTGCTTGAGATCGTTTCTGGTAAAAGAAACACGGGCTCATACTCTATGAACGATTCATTTAGTCTTCTTGGATATGTAAGCAAGACATGATTATTATAACTGATCAGATGATCAAAGACATGTTTACAAGAAATGAATATCAGACATTTTGCCATAAATATCAATCATTCTTGGTTGGCTTCTTCTGATATACTAGGAACCAACCAAACCTAAATAGCTTGAATGATTACATCTAGCTCAGTCGTTTACGAAGAGATTTAGCATATTGATTTCATTCTGGCCTTGACATCTCATAGGCATGGCATCTTTGGAAGGAAGATGTTGTGAACTTGTAGATCAACAATTGATCGATTCATTCCCAGTTTCTGAAGTCGAGAAATGCATTCAACTCGGCCTGTTATGTGTTCAAGATAGGGCCACCGACCGCCCGACCAACAATGGACGCTATCACCATCATGATGATGCTGGTTAACAAAAACCCAGTTTTACCATCGCCTCAGCAACCTGCATATACCTTCACAACAAATTCACCAACACCTGTGCCAATTCCTTGCCACCAGAATTGACCATTGCTACTGTTGAGGTAGCACTACTAAAAAAAACCAAGATTAGCGTCGGAATTTGCAACAGTGTTTGTATAGCCGTCTCAAACAGCGAGAGACATTTGTACACAGTCTTTAAATGTGACGGATGTTTGTTTCCCGTTGCTATTGGCAACGGTCATTTAAATACCCGTCGCTATTGGCAACGGACATTTTAATACCCATTGGCCATTTTTTTAAAAAAAAACACCCTAGCTATTTAACTTTAGCGACAGATACTTATTTTATCCGTCACTATTAGAGACAGATAGATTTATTCCGTCACAAGGTTTCCCATCTGCAATCGGTAAACCTTAACGGGTTGTGATCATGATCGAAGGTATAGAAACAGATAATTAACTTATCTGTCGCTATATTTGGGATATCACGGCTGCCGTCCCCGATTTCTCCTCTTCTCCACATGATTCTTCTCTCGCATCCGGCGATTTAATCCTCCTACGTACTCTCCTCTCTCCTCCGGCGTGATCTCCTCTCCGGCGTTAAGGTAATCCTGCCTCATTCTCCTCCCATATACTTGGCATGGTTGGCACTGCTCTGAGCAGCGCCGGCCTGTCTCGGCACTGCTCCAAGCAGTGCCGGCACGTCTCGGTGCTGACTCGAACCAGACGCTACTCGACTAGCTTCGAAGTTGGTT
>JBBPFP010000060.1:2941144-2960810 GCA_037974795.1 Kaempferia galanga | reverse complement strand
TTAGTAATATTAGACGTGAGGAAATTTGGAATTGAGAGTTTAAATATTTAGGATCATTTTTGCAAAACTTGGAGGAATTGAGAGAGATGTCTTACATAAAATACAAGTAGAATGGTTGAAATGGAGGAGAGTGTTGGATGTTTTATGTGATCGTAAAAACCTTTAAAACTTAAAGGAAAGTTCTACAAAACCACAGTTAGATCTGCTATGTTATATGAAGTTGAATATTGGGCTATGACTCGAACACACGTGCAGAAGATGAGAGTTGTAGAGATGAGGATGTTAAAGTGGGTGTGTGGGCATACGAGGATGGACATAATAAGAAATGAGGGCATTAGAGAGAAAGTCCGAGTTGCATTTATCGAGGGAAAACTGCAAGAGACGCATTTAAGATGGTACATACATGTACTTAGACGACTAATAAATGCTCCAGTTAAGCAATGTGAAACTATGACAAACACTCAAATCAAACGAGGAAGAGGAAGACCAAAAAAAGATTTGGTTAGCAACAATAAAACACGATAAACTTTATTTAAGTATAGATGATGATATCGCAGCGGATAGAGCCCAATGACGTAAAAGAATCCATATAGCTAACCCCACCTAGTGGGATAAAGCTTGGTTGTTGTTATTATATTTCAAATTTATTTAATGGATACTCAAATCCGATTAGACGGTATTGGATAGCTGTTAACTCGTGGTACTTGTAAAACTCATTTCATTGTAACCCTTAGAACCACTTGGCGGCTGAAAATGTTTTATAGATTGTGGCTTGCAGACTCTAGATTGAATATTCATTCCTAACTATTCCATGACCTTGCATGAACTCATAGATTTGCCAAATGAATACATCGGTGTTTGCTCCAATAGATCTTGGGTCAATTCACAGTAGGTGCACAATGCCTCATTGGTTGTGAGATTGTGGCTTGCGGACTCTTATACTGAATATTCATTCCTAACTATTCCATGGCCTTGCATGAACTCAGATTTGCCAAATGAATGCATGGGCGTTTGCTCCAATAGGTCTTGGGTCAATTCACAATGGGTGCAAAATGCCTCGTTGGGTGTCTGACATCCATGCAGAGGGCCGTTATACTAGGGCAAAATGCCCCATGATTTACTTGTCTATATCTTGCCTTGGGACTGCCGATGCTGGGTCGCTTAGGCTGAGCGATATATAGATTAGCCAAATGAAGACAATATTAGTATTTTTGTCAAGGCAGTAACAAGTTAATAAAATGGAAACAAAACCCAGAAATCATCTTACTGAAAATACTTTATCAAACCAGCAAAATCAGACTGTTTTTTGTCTGAAATCCAGTGGTTGAGTTCATGTCAGTAGAAGGTCTTCTCAAAGGAGGAGATTTTGTGTATACCAAAGTTCAGCTATTGAGTTAAATCTATGGCTAATTTCCACTAGCATTTCCCTGAATCATCTCTCCATCAATCTCAACTCGGGGGACATGCTGGATACTTAACCAGTAGTCAGCACAATTGTTTCTGAAACCCTCCTTCAGCAATGGATGGCATGAGTCGATTTCCAACACTTTCAGCAAAGAAGGCAGTCCCTTCTTCGGCAGCGACTGAATCAAGGGACAATTTAAGATTATTAACTTCTCTAGCGAGTTAAGACCTCTTAACTCTGGGAGGGACTGCAAATTGGCACAGCCACTGAAGCACAGGCTTTTAAGGCCAGTGAGATTCTCGAACGCTTTTTCTTGTTCAATTGTCAACAAAGTTATCTCGAGGCAATTTTGGATGTCTAGATTTTGAAGACATGCTAAGTTTTTTTGTATAATTAGTCCCGTGAGCAATGATAGATCACCAATACAGAGAGTTCGCAGTGATGACAATGTTTCTTGCAGTAGTAGAACACTGAATTCAGCAATGAGCAAAGAGCAATTGTAAATACACAGTGATGAAACTACTGATGGAGATTTTCCCATCCTCATATCGTCGTAGTAAGGTAACCAGAAACCTTGATTCAGAATAGTCAGCTCAGTAAGACTGGAAGGTAAGGGTGGTAATGTCTTGAGCTTGTTACAATCCTTGATCACGACACTCTTTAGATGTGGAAACATTTGTTTTCCCTCCAAACACTCAAGTTGTGGCATGTCATCAAGCACCAACTCTTCCAACCATTTAAGTGTCTTCTCATCAGTTCCAAAGAGCTCTGTGCCGATCCGCTTTACCGAGTGCAGTCCTTGTATCCACAGCACTTTCAGTGAAGGCAACTGAGCTAGTGCGGGGAGACACCCCCAATTTTCACTGCCACTTAAATAAATGATCTCAAGATTGGTGAGCCATTCAGTCTCTAGCCAGGTAGGGTGCATGTTTCCTCTACAACCAATGATTTCCAGCCTTTTCAGGTTTCGATGAGGTCGAAGGCCTTCAAGAACTTCAGCATCCACCATGTGATTCCTCTGAGAAGGTAGCCAATGTAACTGCAATACACTAAGATGATCTTTCATGTGTAACATGGCCTCGCTTGCCTCATTCTTGCTCTGAACATTCTCTAGATTCCTTATATGAAGTGATTTTTGAAGCTCATTCAAGTCCTTGAGTTCTTCTATTTTGTATCCAATTTCACATCTGACTCTGAAAACTTCTAGTTTCTGAAGGCATGTCAATCTCCCAATTTCTGCTATATCGGAAACTAATTGATGAGCAGCAGCAAGATGCCTCAAATTTATCAGCCTGTTCATACATAAAGGTAAACTAAGAAGGCTGCATCCAAGCAAATTCAGCACCTGTAGGTGGTAGAGCCTGCAGAGTGATTCAGGAAGTTGTCGAATAGAAGTTGCTGAAAGATTCAGGTAGCGTAAATGTATACAGTGGCATATAGCTTCTGGCAAATCATCCATCTTGCAATTTGATAAATCCAGTACCCGAATGCTTTTCAAGTTCTTAAGAACATCTTCAAGAACATTATGAACATTACACTGGATTTCACTGCAGCTGATGAGTGTCCTCAGGTTATGAAACTGATACACATCTGTGATGGTTGCAAATTGTTCAGACTTGATGAACAGGTGACGGACTGATGGTGGAATATCTGCGGGTTCATTATCTTTGACTCTGATGCATTCGTCCTTGCAAATAGCACATGCCATCTCATGCAATAGATCAGGTATGACATAGTGGGTGACAAATTCCTTCTTCTCCACTTCGAAAAATGATCTGCAAACCAGTTCATCTATGTAGCCTTGTGCAATTTCTTGCATCCTCGCATCCTTGCTTTTGGGTTGGATGTACCCTTGTGCCATCCAGAGGTGAATCAAATCATCAGAAAACTTCCAGTATTTAGGAAATATGCTGCAATATGCAAAGCACCGCTGCAGATGAGCAGGTAAGTTATCGTAACTCGGTTTCATAATGGGTACGATATCGTTGTATAAATTCTTTCCTTCCAGCATCATCTTCCATTCTTCCGCATTTTGCTTATTTTTCAGTATTATTGCTGCTGCCTTTGCTGCTAAAGGTGATCCCTTTGCCCTTTGAGCTATTTTCTGGCCAATCTCCTCCAGCTTGAGTTCCTCAGGACTTGCACCAGAAAATGCGATCTCCTTGATCAAGGACCAGCAATCTTGATCACTCAGACACTTCAAATTTATCGAGTTCCTTGCAGTTAACATCTCTGATACCGCTCTAGATCGTGTGGTCACTAGAATCTTGCTTCCATTTTTGCCAGCTTTCAATGGTGCTAAGAGTTTATCCCATCTTTCCATCACCGATAACTTACTACTATACTCTTGATTCCACACATCATCTAACACTAACAGATACCTCTTCTGCATTAACTTCTCTTTGATTGCTGATTGTAGCCTGTCAAAGTTCTTTACCCTGTCGAATTCGTGCTTGTCATCCGATGCACATTCTAAGATCTCTCTTGTGAATTCCATATCGCTGAAGCTAGTAGAAACATGCACCCACATCCTTAGCTCAAAGTGCTCTACTATTTTGGGATTGCTATAAACAAGTTGAGCAAGTGTGGTTTTGCCAATCCCTCCCATGCCAAGTATAGGAAGAATTGAAACTTGCTCGTCATCGAGTCTCAACAACAGTTCAACTAAATTCTTTGCATTGTTCTGTCGACCAAACACTTTTGTACTGCTCACAGAGCTAGTTGTGCTTTTTTCAGTTCTTTGATTCAGACCATTGCAGTGCTCCAACTTAAAGAGTGTCAGTGTTTCGCTCACACCAGAACTTGCTTGATTCAACCTTTCGGTTATCCTTCGAATTCTAGCTTTGGTAGCTCTATCCCATGTCAGTTCCGGAGTGTTCAGGGGCCTGGAATTGCCATGCTTACTATTCATGGCATTGTCACCTTCTGAGATGTTAAACAAATTGGAAGACAGAAAGCCACCTGCTCGGCTTGCTGCATCTCTTGCTGCCTCCAAATTCGAAGCAAGAAAAGCACTCACCGGGCTGCTTGTCTCACCTTCCAGCTGCTGCCGAAGGCGCCTATACTCAAGCTCGTCAAGGAGGTCTTCAGCATCATAAACAACATCCCTAAGCTCCTTCATCCACCTAAGAAAGCCATCGGAGCTGGTCTTCTCTGCGCATCTGAGCAGTGATTGGATTCTCAACATGGCGATCCGGAGCCTTTCGAGGTCGTCACCTATACCGGAGTTGGTTGCCCATGCCTGAAGTCTGGAGGAGAGGTACTTGTCGAAGATCACTTGGATGAACCAGCCTCCAATGGTGATGTAAGATGGTAAATCCATGTGGATGGGAGAGAATGATTGCAGACACTGAGCCAAAGAATGGAAATTGGATGAGATAACAAGGATGCGAAGGGGAGGTTGAACTCAAGTCTTGGTTTTTAGTTTCCCGTTTGTTGATTCTTGAGACTTGCATGTGGAAGAGGATGATGAGAAGAAGCTGACTGCTGAAATGTCGTCTCACCTTCTTGATGGTGGACGACTTGACTCAAGTCAACGCCTCCTCTCACCCAATCCTTCTTAATTTCTCATTTATCGATAGCTCAGTTGATTGGTGTCTGGAAACTCCCCTCGGATTGCACGATACGACGTTTTAAAGCTAATCCCTATAATCATTTCGTGCTCTTTAGTTTTGCTATTCGACGTCTATGAGGCTAAAATTGTTATAAAGATTTGAAGTAGTTTTTGATAGTATAGTAATTTTAGATAATATAGTAATTTTAGCTAAAACTATTATATGCATATAAACTGATTAAAATTCGAAATATATATATATATAGAACTACTTTAAAGGCTTTAGATTTTTTTTTTAATTTTAGTTTAGTCCTGTAAAATTTTTTCATTGGCCAATCAGAGTAGATGGCTTAACATATAAATAATTTGAACTCCTGTAATGTAATCTAATGTGTTTTAGATGTGATTCGAAACCGTTTTTTAAGGAGTCCGTACTTGTCATCGCACCACAATCCTGTGTTACTTAAAAGCTTTCGAAACACAATAAAGACTCTTTGTTATTTGGATACTTAAGTCCATATGATAATTTTGATAACATTTTCTTTTTTTTTAAAAAAATGAATGATTCAAAAGATTCCAAGGAGAATAACGGAATGCTTCTTTGTGAAAGTTGACTGGTTACAACACAACAGCGTGAACTTTTAAATTTAGTTAGTTTATCTTAATAATAGTTTTAGTTAAAATAGTTTTGTAGTTTGACATAGGGTTGTAAACGAGTCTAGCTAAGTCAAATTTTATGGTATTTAAACTTATTTGATAAGACAATCAAATTAAATCTAAAATGAATTGAACAGTTGAAATGATTGTTTAAGTTTAGCTTGATTAATGATTTAAATTTGGTTTGTTTAGATATTGTCAAACTTGCATTTTAAAGTTGTTAGATTGTTTGAAACTTTTACCTTTTAAACTTATTTGGTTAGTTATTGAACATAATAATACAAACTTATTTGTTTATTTTATTTTTTTATTTATTTAACATATTGATAAAAAAATTTCACAAATATTAACAAGCTGAACTCATACATTTAAACTTCTTTATTTAATTTAACAAGCTATTTAAATTTATTCTTTAATTAATTTTATATGTATTAAACAAATATAAATAAATTTTTACTAAATAAAGTACTAAATTTATTTATCAACATTCAATTCATTTACCATCCTAAATTTAAAAAATTAATCACCCTTTTCATAAGAACAAATGCGTAGCGAGTAATCATGACAGTAAAGCAAGATATTACTATATTACAAATAAACTAAGTTAAATACACACCCTCTAGTTTTTTCATCCTCCATCGACATTTCTATGCTTACCAACCAGGATGACAATTTACATCAGGCCCTTATATTAATAATATCATAAAAAAAATTATCATTTAAAGCAATATAAAATTATATAAATTAATTACGTACACATTTAAGAAAATAGTATACAAAGTGTGAGATTAATCAATATAAAAAACAACTAATTTTTTTAATATTAATTTCCTTTATACATATATCATCCCTTAACATTTATGTCATGATATTTATAATAAAACAACATCATCCTTCATAATTGTGTTTTGGATTATCTAATATCACTAGCCACGCCCTCTAACGGAGGATCACTCAATTCATTAAACTAAGTATTATAAACAAGAATCTACAATAATTTTCCGATCTTATATACATGATTGCGGAAAGATTGGGATGAAGAAGTAAAGCAAATCCTCACGAGATGAATACCAATTCAGCAATATTTGGGCCGGACATAGTTTGGTGGGAGACTCGGGCATCTCTCGTTCATGTGGGGATACGGCTGCATGGTGTTATAGCCAGGCAATTCCATGCGATACCGACCCTTGATCTGGCAGAAGGGGAGTTTGACATCGTCGTCTTTGTTGCACCACTCTGGCAAGCGGCTGGAATTGCTCTCGTAAAAGTTGAGGGTGTAAGCATCCTTAATCTGCATAGCACATCAAAAATTAGATGTGACCGAAACTATTTCCTGCTGTGATTTAATGACGCGAGGAGCAAGGTTCTTATCGGATATGTGTTGTTCTGACACATCGAGTGGCCTTACAGTGAACTCGGTAACTTGTATTATGGAGTTGGCAATTGGACCAAACAATCCGGCCGCCTTGTACATTTCAAGAATGAAAGCAACACACGAGGCTGATTTTCCATCGCTGTAGATCCAATCGTCTTGCTCAGGAACTGTCAGCAACTTGTCAAATGATGTTCCTTTCTTTTCTGCTTCGACAATGATTTCAGGTAGATTCAGACCCTGCAAATCCATTTTACTTAACTTGAAGAAAAACTTAAGTTCTTCGGTAAGTATATGCAGGAAGGGCAGTTCATGGTAAATCTTAACATGCGAAAGTTTTCTACTGGACATTCTTTGAAGTTTAGATCACATTATGGACTCGAATGAGCAAAGGATTGCTAAAAAAGGTAATGGTTCATTCAAGAAAATGCTAAATAGAGAGTAATATTTATTATGTCCGAGGAAAGTGTATGCACAAGAAAAAAAAACCTGAGTTCCAAGTCGGAAGTTCAGAGCTTCGTTCCACAAATTAGCAGCATAAGCTGGCCGGAACTGACTCCACACAGTCATTACAGAAGCCACCTTTACAGAGGGGAAAAAACTATCAGGATCAATTTCATAAATCTTAGCAATGCTTCTTCTCTAAGTCAGTTTTAGTCATGTTAACTAGAGTATTGCACTCTCATACACACATTTAATTCGTGTTCATTCAGCTTGTCTAACAAACATAATATGTTAAATTCCCACATAATGATTACGAAATAAAAAAAAGTTTTTCATATAAATGCATGTATAATAGTTATTTTCTGCAAAACCTTGATTTAAACGTCAATTTCACCCTTGATTGTAAGAATAATAATTCATATAATCTTTCATGGGAAAAAGAAGAGAACAACTATCAGAAGTGCAATTCAGTCTAATATGTGTGTATAACATTCAATTACATTTAGATCATCATTGAGTGTCACTGACTAGAACAGGGGTTAGTTAGCATAATTTGTCTACACTTTGATCAGTTCATTGCATATGATGGTAAGTTGATGTATTTGAAGAGAAAAAAGGGGATGCTCTCCAATTTCAAAACCTTTTTGTTAAGTAATTTGCGAATGATTATCCTCTTGAAAAAAGGTAAGAATGAAAAGTTCATTCAGCACTTAAACTCTTCTAGATCTTTAAGAAATTATACCAAACTTCATGAACTTGACAATTGCAGGGTAATCATGAATGATGTTTTGATCAAGCATGTGAATCACAATCGAAAGACCAACACAGGAGAGAGAAAAAAAAAGCTTCAAAAGATGAAATTAGCAGGAAGATACCAGATGTGCATCTAATGGTGGTGGATAATTTCCACTAACAGTGTCTATCCAACTGAAGATCAAATTATGGTAACCATATGGCTTATCCACCATGCTTTTTGCATACTCCCACGCCGCAGTATTGTTGAATTTGGCTCGCATATCTGGATGAAGAGGAAGCACTGCAATATGAGGATCTGTATCATCTTTTGTGAGCTCAAATTCCCACCATTCATCCCATGTTAGAATAGCAATCACATCGTCTCCCTATAAGAAGTGAGCTCTGTGATTAACAGGTATAGCACAAGAACTACTACTCTGTGCTTGAATATGCATGTGCAAGACTGTAATCTAAGGTCACTGAAATATTACTGGTAAAAAAACACTTCTTCCAGCATATAAATAATGCAAGCAGAACCAACACATTTGTATATGAATACATGAAAACTAGTGAAGCATAGACCAAAAAGATCTGGAAAATTGATGAGAGATTCCAATGAGGAATGGCATTCCCATGAATGTGATTCCTGGAAATGTAACATCTGGGAATATGAATTAATATGAATGACGCAACAAATATATTGATAGGAATAGTATCAATGCTTTTATGTGGATAAAGAATGCATGAATATGGTTGAACTAAACAATCTTCAATTACTAATGGAATATGTAATGCAGCAACTATGCCACCCTTTTCTATAGAAATCCAATTTGGATAGTATTGGAAATTTAAATTTTTGTGTATTAGATTTCAAAATTGTCATAATCAATATAATAAGTATTATATTAGATTTTCTGCAATTTCTTAGAACATGAAATGTTTGAAAACCATATGTACGAGAACATCTTCAAATATAAGCATGATCAATTACGGCAGCCTGGTGCAGGGCAGTGCACAAAGCTCCCGCCATGCGGGTTCCCAGGGAAGGATCCATTGTATGCAGCCTTATCATGCTTTTTTTTGCAAGAGGTTGTTATAGGCATGATCAATTATACAAATAAAATCTGTTATAAAAAATGAAATCGCAATTTAATTCCTTTTCTCAATATTTAATCATCTTTACCATAAAATAGCTAACCAATATGGAATATTCATGCAGATAAAGCATGTACAAAAGATGCAATTGAAGATTCTGCAATCCAAAGAGAAGTATAAGGTACCCATCAGATCTAACCTTCTCGTTGTCGTGTCCAGATTCTGCGACCCAAAGCTTTCCTTCAGAGTCCCTCAAGAAAACTGCAGAGTGACCTGCAAAGGATCCAGTGACCCACTTTTCTAGAGTTTCAAAGCCACCCCAAAGTCCACGGATTTTTGAAATAGCCAAGAAATCTCCCGAGTGTATATCATCAGTATTGATACTTGAAATCCATGGTTGCGGACGTTCCTCAAATGTAGCTCCCATATGTTTTCTGAGAAAAGCAAGATTTGTATTTTCACCCCATCCAGTGTTTGTAAACAGTGGGAAAATATCATATAGAGCCCAAAGAGTTCCAATCATCCCAGATTGCATTAGGAAAATTGAAACTCCATTATGTTTCACCTACATTGGCAAAATTAAAAAAAGACACAATTTAGTTTGATTCCGAAACATTGTCAGTATGTGATATGCATAAAGACCAAGAAGACTTACATATTCATATTCAGCTTCTCCAACCCACTCATGAAAATCCAAAGTATGTTCCCGCGACAAAAAGTAATAATCCCAGGTCACGCGGTATGGAGTTGCGAAGAGGTAAAGGTCCAAGCATGTCCAACTGTGGGCATTGCTAGTCTGGAAATAAAACAAAGCATAGATCAATTTTAACAAGGATGGGTCAAATTTATTTTGGTCCCTGACGTTTTAACTCAATTGTAAAATAGTCCTTGAGGTTTTAATTTACTTTAATTTAGTCCCTCACATCATTTTCAGACAACATTTTCCAACCAAAAAATGTAAAACGACCAACTCACCCTTTCACTATATTCCATTCAAACACATTAAAAACAAAATCATCCCTAATATATAAATATTGAAGCCAAATAGTCCCTACGTTATGAAAAAAATAAAATAGTCCTTATTTTATAAAATTATTATAAATTTTAAAAAAATATTTTTTTTGCAATATCTCTAAAAACATATACAAATGTACTAAAGAATGCAATGTCCCCATGATACATCAAAGATAAGTTCTAACATATACAAACTAGAACTCCCTTGGTTGATTATTAATATAGTTGAAGGACTATACTTTCCTATATACCCAATTAGATAGGATCCCACTAAAAAAACTAAATTTCATCTAAATGTTTTATTTGCATAGAATGAGTGTCATACTAGTTGTATCTTTCTCCTTCCATATTCGTCTTTCTGCAGTAGCTCACAAGTGATAGAAGTTCACTGAGATGCAAATTCTCAAAATATAACATAAGGCTACATTTGGTTAGGAGTAATCAACATTGTAATGTAATCTTTATTAATGAGTTTGTTAGGCACAGTTTTAAAACTGCAATATAATGTAATCTGAATTACAAAAGATACTAAAGTTTTGTAATTTGGATTATAAGGCCAGCAACATATAATCAGATCAGTTTTAAAACTATAATATAATGTAATCTGAATTACAAAAGATATTAAAGTTTTGTAATTTGGATTATAAGGCCAACAACATATAATCAGATCAGTTTTAAAACTATAATATAATGTAATCTGAATTACAAAAGACACTAAAGTTTTGTAATTTGGATTATAAGGCCAACAACATATAATCATATTATATTTCAAGCTTAATATTTAACTAAACTTTAAATGCCTAATATACCCCTAATCCATTTCTTACACCAACCCGTCGCCAACGGCATTGTCGTCGTCGGCCGCTCGCCCGCCGACTGTTGCTGTCGGTCAGCCGCCTACCCGCCACCGATAGAGGTCGCAGCATATTTTAATTGTTTTATAATAATACGAATTACATTCCTTATAAAAATAATGAACACCAAACAAAAAAATGTAATCACCCTTGTAATAAAAAATTACATACAACTCTTTTACCAAACCTAGTAATGTAATATTTATTACAGTACAAACTTGATTACATTACTCCTAACCAAATGTAGCCTTCAACTGTTTATAAATTAATAATCAACCAAGAGAGTTCTAATTTGCATATATTAGGACTTACCTTTGATGTACCATTAGGAAATTACATTCTTTTGTACATTTATATATATTTTTAGGTAAATCGCAAAAATAATTTTTTTAAAATTTATCATAATTTTATAAAAATAGGGACTATTTTATCTTTTTTTCATAACCTAGAGACTATTTTACTTCAATATTCATATGTTAGAGATGATTTTGTTTTTAATGTGTTTGAATGAAATATGGTGAAAGTGTAAGTTGGTCATTTCATACTTTTTGGCCGGAATCACAGGGACTATTTTACAATTGAGTTGAAATCTCAGGGACCAGAATGATTTTAACAAGGATTTAAAATCTCATCTCAAACTGCATTTTTAAGGAAAAATATGTTATTTAGTAGATCAAAAAGGTGAATCAAAGGATGCAGGAAGACTGAATAGGATACCTACATACTACAGGATGGCATTATGTTTTGTTGACACGCATAACTATCACATTGACCAACTTTGCGGATAGAGAGTGTTCATTTTTTTTTTTTCAATTCTTGCACAATGAAGCACAAAAAAACTTGTTAAAAACAAATGTACAGGCATGTGATCAATCAAAGTGATGATAGAAATAAATAAATATGTGTGCTAATAAAGAAATATAATGTAGGTGACTTCACTCCTATATCACAGGCCTACAATGCGTCTAGTGACAAAGCACTCACTGTAAGCGCCATCAATTAAACTCTCCCTAATTGAGTCAATCTTTCATCTAGAACCCATCCTAGATTAAACAAGTCCTTGGGCTAGATGCCCTCTACACAAGCAAACTAATGAGTTCTTGTGCACTTCCAAAGACCCTCCTAGCTCGTACTGGACTAGCTCCTGCAGTTGCCAGCAACCTAGCAAACACTAAAATGCAAACTGATTACTTCTAAATCTACACTAAAAGCAGTCACACCTTCAAGAGGTCATACAATAGGTACACGAGTGTCTCTTCCTCAACCTTATAGACAAAGACTTAAACCTAGGTGAGCAAAGAGCTACCAAGAGAACTTCCAAAAATAAGGCTGAGACTTTGACTTTTTAAAATCTAAAACTCCTTGGTGCTCCTTTTAGCGCTTAAGCAAGATTGAAGATGTTTTAGTAGGTTTTCTTGTAAATCCTTGCGCTAAAAGATCCACCAAAAAGCTTTTAAACTAAGTTCCAATGATTTATACACTTTGGTTGACCAAAACTTTTATTGGGTCAAACAAAAGGTAATCTTTGACTGTTGGAACCTTAATGTTCGAAATACCACGATGTTGGTAACATAAATTATTGGTCAACTCCTATTCCCAAAACTAATTTTTAGTTAAACCACCTTCAAAGGTAGATGTAGGTTTGTCTTTAGTTTGGTGGACCATCTAAAAGGGTGGATCCCAAACCGTGAGGCAAACTTTCAAACATCCTTAAACTAAAAAACTCCTAGAATGAAATTCCTTAGTTAATAATTCCTATATAAAAGCAAGTCTTATTGTTATATTCATTCTACCCATAACAAACTCAAGATTGCTTCAATCAACACATGAGTCCTTGAGTTCATATCCAAGCTTAATGAGCATCCATGAGGTTGAAGCCCCAAATAGCTCCACACTAGATCCATAAAGTCCACCATTTAAGCTTGTTTAGATCAATCTTCAAATCTCATGATCAATGATACACACTCTATACAAATTATAAAATGCAAGCTCCTAACTTAAAACATATTGACAAATTATCTAAGCATGATGGTTAGGCCTAGACAAAAGAGAGGAACCAATGTTCCAATACTAATTAACCACATACTCAAATTGTCATCCACAATCACATTTACTTCCAAACCACTAATGATCCTTACCCACTATATTATGCTCTAAATTGCACTTAAAACTTGAAAGGTAATATGCATACTCAGTTTCCATTTTATAACAACTGTGTATACCTTAAAAATGGAAACATAATGGGCATATAATTTTTAATCACAGCATATACAAACATGCAAGGAATACACAATGCACAACACTTAACAACCTTGATCATCTGCTCCTGGATTAGGTACAATTTTGAACAGGATTATTTATTCCAAGTGACAATTTGATAAGAAAAATGAATCTACATAAAGCAACTACTAGAAACTAAGAGAAAAGACTTCATGAAAAGTTCTGAATAAAGTGAGAAATTTTCCATTGCTTCATTCTGAAAAATAGAGGAACAAATGAATATTCTTCAAAAGGCTCACTCACATCAAGCAGTTGAAATGTATAGAGTTAATTTCACACTTCACACTTAACTAACTGCCATAAGAAAGAAAGACAAACATAAAAAAAAAAAATTAAAAATTGATCCTACTATTGTACAAGGAACAATTACCCCATCAAGCTTAACTAGAAGATTACTTGGAAATTGGAGTGTAGAATCTTACTATCACAGAAACTAAAAAAATCCACATGTTCCTTTCATTTTATTTGAATTCAATACGCGAGACTCTAACATCAAAACCTGAGCTCAACATTCCTAGATTCCAGTTCATTGAAGTCCTGCTTTGAGGGAGAAAATGACCAGCTAATTCCAACTTCCAAGAACACCATTTTCACCACAACAGCACTAAGCACAAAGTAAGAAGATAATCCTTTTCCAACTAACAATAACATCTTTGCTTCCGACCAAAAACTCAACGTCCATTTGCCGATCCAAAATTTATCCATCCTGCCGAAGAATACGACAAACTCCACCAAATCCTAAGCCCTAATCCTAATCCCCAACTAGCTGGACCCCAATAGTAAAAATCGACTATGAAAAGGAATTTCTTCAACATAAACCTCGATATGGAGAGTCCCGCCTCCGAATCGTGACCCACTCTTGTTGTGGAACTCCATCCACGCCGTGTTATTGTAAAAGCAGGCGCCTTTCCACTCGAGAGCACCCTTGTCTTCGGATGCGGCGCCTACAAACGCCGGAAGGAGGTCCGCGGCGCCCCGTAGCGACCGGAGGAGCGGCCAAGCCGCCTTACGCGGGAGGACGGGGATCAAATCTGCAGGGCGGAAGGGGGCTTTCCATGTGGGCGCATCGCCCCGACCTGGAACATTAGAGTGCGCGAAGAAGCGACTGGAAGCGACGAGGAGGAGAAGGCAGAGGAGCGACCAAGTGAAGAGCCTGAGAACAATCGATGGCTTCATCGAACTACTCGACATTGGAGAAACGATGCCAATAATGGAGAAGAAGAGCGTTTATATAATACGGATTATGAATCCGTGGAGTAGCATTAGCAAACATCATCCGGCGTTATTTTTTTATTTTAAAATTATTTTTAACCATTATATTGAATTTGTTTGAAGCTTATCAAAAAAATAAAAAATTAATTGTTTTGATTATTTTAAAATTTTAAATAGTTAGCTATGAGAAATGGATTCTCTCCTAAATTAAATATAAACACAAAATAGTTATTTATATATTGAAAATAAATAAATAGAAGTGAACAAAAATTAAGAGGCAAAAAAAAAAACATATATATAAGAGATGCTTGGAATATACTCTGAGAGGGAATCTTGAAATTATTCGAACAATAAAATTAAGAAATTTGTATAATTAGAGATAGACCAAGCGTAGTACTTTAGTAAGGATGTGGCTCTAAAGCATTGAATCGAGAAGAAATATAACGGTCAATTAGATCGAAGTAAACATAAAATATCAAAATTTGTTAGAAATCGTGCTTCTTTTCAGATGTTGCCGGAGTTACAGGAATAATCTGAATTTAAAATTTAAAATATGACAACCAAAAATTAGATCGAAGGAAACATAAAATAAAAAATTTATTAGAAAATCGTGCTTCTTTTCAAATGTTGCCGATGTTGAAAAAATAGTGCTGTTATAGATGATGATACAACAAAAAAAAAATAAAATTAAATATTATAAAAAATATATATATAATCGATACCACTTAATAGAATAAACCTTGATTATTATATTACAAAAAAAATTCATTTTGTAGTCGCCCAATGTCCGGACCCGTACAAACCTTATAGGCTTGTGCACGAGAAAGCCTCTCCTAGTGCATGTTCACAATTTCAAATGTTATATCCAATATAAACCAACCTCACAGCTACAAATTTTTCAATATGAACTAAACCCTAAAATTTATTTACAATGAAGTCTCTTCGCTCCCTCACTTTTTCATTTACATTTTCCAACAAAAAAATCTTCACGTTTATCAAAAAGTCACATGGTGAATACCAACGGTAAATGATATTTACCTTGTGGAGCTCAACAATTTGTCTTCCATGTTAGGTAGAGGACCACTTCATGCTACGAAGCTCACAAGAAAACCTAGGGACGAAATGGAGATCATCGACAACCTTGAAGCCAAGAGACACAACATCCTCCCTACTATGCAACCTCAAAGGTTGATTAGGCCAATAAGATATCCTCTCTTCCAATTCCCCCTTTTTAACCATCTCAAGTAAACCACATTTCTTCCTCTCCTCGCCTTCTCTTTGCTTATTTGTATATTTCCTCTCTTATTTCCATCCCATGAAGTATAACATAACCTAAGATTATTCTCTTTGTTTTCATTCCACCATGTAGAATGCAGCACAAGTCTCCATCGAACCTCTAACTTTAATAGAAAGTTCTTGGGATATGATTCACTCAACTTTAGACCTTTACTTTTAATAAAAAGTTCCCGCCATTCAAGTGTATCAGACACTAATGATCCGGAACGGCCTAGGTTATGCTAGACATAGTCCAACCTTAACCTAGTCGAGCACAAGGATTGTGAACGCAACCGAGCATGGGCTAACACATCTCTGAAAATCAAGCCTAACCCATCACCTCTAGATCCTTTGGTTGAGATCTTTTATGTAGTGGCATGAAGCAACACATCTCCAAAAATGTCGTCACAAATTGAGCAATTTCTTCCAAACAAGATAACACATACAGTGTGCTAAAACAAAACATAGCTCATAGTGTTTGGAACATAACAGCACCTGCATAAAATATTGTCAGATTATGATCTATGTGAACCTGCTAAATGCTTTCTGGACTTTTTATGGTCACGTTCATTCAGCTTTGGGTGGAATATGATTTGCTCCAGTTGCCATCTTGTACAGATAAAACAGAGACATCAATGCACTGCATAGAGATCACATGATAAGCAATTCATGAGTTTTCAGTATGCATTTATGTTTGTTGAAACTCTTCAATTTTCAGTAGGAGGATAAAAGAGAAATAATGGGCTTACTGCCATGTTGGTTTCATAATTCCAACTATGAATGATCTTGGTTAATGCTTTCTTTCAGTTCACACACTTGAACTACTAATTAAGATTCACAAGCTCGTCAATGACGGACATCAAGAATACCAACAATCGATTTGAATTTTTCACAAGAAAATTTATTTACTGAGAATCCACTGGAGGCTTCAATTTAGTATCTATGAGGATAACTTAATAGAATGCTCTCGGTTATTCTTAACTTCTCTCAAAAATTGACTTTGTAATAAACTCTTAAACCAAAATGTATCAATTCTTAGTAATTCCTGCTTGACCTAATGTGTACATTTTCTCCCACTCTGAATATTCACTTACTGTTTCCTTTCTGAACTATCAGGAAAGTATGTAGCACCGAAACTAAATAGTTCATTAATAGCATGCAGCAATATTATCACCATGGATATTTCCCTTGAATTATGAAAATATAAAGGTTGCTTAATTAGATAAATATTACAAAATGCGTGAAGTAAGCATGTACTCTGCTATGCAGGCTGGCAGGGCTAAAACACAATGCTATCAAACAAAACAAAAAGAAGTTCTTGCGTGGAAGAGAAACTTGGCGCGTGGCTTAGACACACAAAACGAAGAGAGAGCAAAAGGCAATACCTAAGAGCAGCAACTAATCCAGCAGGCATTATCTTGGAAGTCTCTAAGTATCTTGTTCCCATGACATATGTGAGGATAAGGGAGCAAACTGTGAAGAGGCAAGTTAACAGATTGTGTTACTAAGACAGTTGTGGAGAAGAAAATTTAGTACAAGGTCGTAATTTAAGAAAACAGTAAACTAGTCAACAAGTATCAGTTTAAGTAACTTATAACAAAACAACATCTCCACAAGTACTGCCCTGCTTATGACCAACTCAAGCTATAAGCTTTTATATGCTATACGAGTTAGTGCTTGGAACTTCCTCTGAGCTCAAACTCCAATGTAGAATTTAACTAAATCTTATGGTTGATTCAAGTGTGCAATAGACATTGGAATCCATAATTTCACTACTCTAACAAACTAGTACTGTTGATTATGTATCACGAATCTATGAGCATCTTATCAAACATAAAATGAGTTTTCCAGTGACACTCTTTGCAAGCTTCTGAATGAAATTTTTGATGAACTTATATGAGTATACCCATGAGATTATAGCTAAGTGTGTGCACGAACTTGTACAATAATTTCGTCAAACTGAAATGTTTGAGCTCATAACATCTTGTCCGTGAGTTAATTCGTGGAAACAGACCAATCATGCGAACAAGGTACGAAAGTTTCGGTTCTTTGCATTTTAAACTAAGACCGTTTAAAATTGAAGCATAAAACTAAAGTTGAAATTGACTCAATGTGCTACTTGATTGCCCTTGAATGTGTATCAGTTATCACCGAGTTCAGCACCAAGCTATTTATGGTGACGTGTGTTGTTTATGGGTTTACAATAATTCCCCAAAAGGTTTTGAGAATGCTTCTTTCTATTCACAAGAATTTCAATGGTAAAGTACATATCCATAAAACAAGTCATATCATAAAATAACATAGAAGTACTTGTTCCTCTTACCTGCTTATCACCTTATGCAACAACCAAGTTGGGAATGGAAAATCCATCCTAATGGGCATGTATTATGTTAGCACTGTGGCAACAAGTTTGCAAGGTTCAAACAGGTCAATACAACCCCACTTACCATAAGAAGCAATAGTATAAGCCACCTTTCCTTTGGTTTCTTTGCCCCACTATGATACTGGTCTTTTGGCTAACCAAAACTTGTGTTAAGAAGAAAGGTTTATTCCTTGGTACTATTTTCATTGTTTTCATTCTTGGTTCCGTACCCTGATTCAGTAATTCTGTCCTATCCCCTTCTACAAGTGTTTGAGTGTCTTAGTCTAATAATCTGTATTCCATATGAATTCGTATTTAAGATATGCCGATAATCCCATGGACGGATGAAGGGTAAGTAGTACTGTCATTTTCACATTATACGTTCAAAACCAAATATTGACACTGCAAATTTAGATGAAGAAACGTGAAGGACAAATAATTATTATGGTGAACTCAAGGCTCATGTGTCCCGATTAGTAGAAAACAACTGCACCACGATCAACGCCGGCATTTCCCCTTTTCCAGAAAGAAATCACAATAAGATCTGCAAAATATTTATCACATTGAAAGTGGCAGCTAGATCCAATTTTATCACAAAAACAGTCAGATCATTGAGAATGACAACCATGAAGGCATAAATTTGGAAAATTTTCAGTAAAATCTAGGTCAGCTGACCCAAGGGAACTTCCTACCAGTCTCGAGGCCCAAGGCGAAGTACGAGTTCTGCCGTTTCTCGAACGCCTTGAGGCTAATGAATCCGGCGATGAGAAGGACGAGTCCGGAGCCCGCTCCTCCTGCCAGCGACGCCGTACTCCCCCGCCGGGCATAGCCGACGACTCCGCCGACGAGGACCAGGAGCCCGTAAGGTATCGTGAAGCAGAAGTCGTGCATCTTCCCAACCTGCCGACGTCGGAGCGATCTAGTGGATCTGGAGGTGGAACTAGATCTGTAGATGAGAATTGGGATCGCTTGATCGCGGATCTGGCGATGGAACTAGATCTATCGATGAGAATGGAGATCGCCTTTTTGACCTTTGCGAGAAGAGACCAGAGGTTGGAGAAGGTGGACGGACTTGGTATTTGTTAATTGTTTTGACCACTGAATTGGTTTAATTTGTTATCACGTGCCACCAATATTAACCCAAAACATGCTTTGACCTTTTATTTTCCAACCAAAGACACTTTTTTATGAGGGAAAAAAAATCAAAAGAACATCTTGATTTATATCATTAAAATAATTATTAAATAATACGTGTTTGGTTCATTAGAGGGTATGAAAATGGGAATGAGATTGATAGAAGTGGAGAATGGGAATAATAGTTTTTCCATTCTCCCCAAAAAGCTAGGTAATGGCTCATTCCCATATTTGGGGTAATGAATCCGTGGGACCCACCATTACCCCCCACAAC
>JBBPFP010000060.1:2890766-2926650 GCA_037974795.1 Kaempferia galanga | reverse complement strand
TTTTAGCTTCTTTTATTTTTATCATGTGAAAGTTAGATTCATATTAACAAATATTTTGCCCACCAGAAAAAATATTGCTGGCTACGCCCCTGTTGACGATTTTATAAATTTTAAATGCATGCTAAATTAGCATAATTATATCTTTAATAGTTCCCTAAGTCTATTTATATATATTAGGATATATATAGGAAGAGCATCGATGACTTTGATCAATATATAATTCATTCAAATGAGCATCATTGTACTCTTAATGATTCCCGAATCTATTTATGTGTTTTGTTCCTAGTTTTGAATCATCTTGATTGTCAATAATTGACTAGAATACATGTTATCAATTAGAGTTGGCTAGAAACAAATCGAGGGTGAAGTTGAGTGGAGAATAAACAAATCATCCAAGTAAATGCCAAAAAACGGAGATTGAGTAAATCTGTTTTTACTATATTATTTCCATTCAAATTTTCTTGGTTTGAAACAAATATAACAGAATTTATTCAAACAAATTTAAATTTCAAATTATATTATAGAGTAAATTATATTAGTAGTTTATCAACCCATGCGTAGGAATCCATAGAATATTGTCGTATTTAGAGATTACTTTTTTCTTCCCGTTTCATATCATAAGAGTTAATTAGAGGAAATAATCTTAATTGCTTTGTGTCTTCATATCTTCATATAACAATGCACAACTTGCTAAATAATCGTGCTCACCCATCAAAAAATATGATGAAATAAGATCAATTTCGGTCATTTTACGTGTTCTTCCTATAGAAGTCGTATGACCATCGGTTACTCACTAGTTATGCAGCCGTCAAAAATACAATGTTAGATTGATAATAAAAGACGAGCGGAAAAGGTTGGTTGATCTTTTGTGTTGGCCCTCCTATTTAACACCAACCTAGCTTGTTGATCTTTTCTGGTGGCTCAAGGGACCCTCTTTAATACTATCCCTTTCTCTTCGTGCTACATCCCTTACGGGTGGTAGGGAGGTGGTCCAAAGTCGCACCAAACAAGGGCATGCCACACCACACGAGTTTGGTCCCCTCCACAATCTCATTGAAAACTTTGACCTAAAACTTCGAACATATATATATATATATATATATATATATATATATAGAGAGAGAGAGAGAGAGAGAGAGAGAGGGGGGCAGCCACGGAGCCTAGCCGCTCGCTAGGACGACCATACAATTGCCTAGTCGAGCAGCCAAGCCCTGCGATCACCCTGGCTAAGCGGCTCGGTCACTTGGTCAAGGTTGTTGCGCGGTTGGCACCCGACCAAGGCCGCTGTGCTATCAGACCCTGCAACATATTTTGTTTTTATATATTTTTAATAGAAAGGATATTTTGAGAAAAAAAAATGGTCCCTTTGATAAATATAAAAGTATGATGCTCCTTTTTTGAAATTCAAAAATATTTCACTAGCTTTATGTGACAAAACATAATAACGCTCATTCAAGGTGGCCCACTGTCACCGGCCTTTGGCTAAATGCAGGCTATTCGCTTAGCTTTCATCTCTTGGTACTCTACTAGGATATCTAATCCCATTTGTCCCCCTAACTTTCATCTCTTAGTGTCAATGTCGGTCCAGCATAGTGTTCCGCCAATTGGTGTTTATATATATAACAATTTTCAATGAGTAAGATAATTTCACCAAAAATCCAAGTAAAAGTGTTCATGTGAGGGAAGTGTGTTTGGTGAGGGGGAATATTGATTGAAGTCACACATTCTATGCAATTGAAGAGAAAGTTTGGTCATGCAGCATTCATGCAGCTTTCATCCAAAGCAAACCAATTTAATTCAACAATTCAACTAAATTGCAGCACAAGAGATTCGGTCTACAATGCAAGCAAGAATTGAAAAATCAGGTTTCATGAGCAAGAAAGGTACTGTCGATTGGATTTTCTTCTAGACTTGCTGCTTGTTTACCTGTGCGGATTTTGATCATATCAATTGAGGGGCAGGAGAGTTAGGATTGAGTTTTCCCCTCTCCTGTCCCTTTGGGTAAACAAAAGATCACACTTGGTCAAATGACTTCTGCAATTCTCTAGCTAGGCAAATTCATTAGCTTACACTTAACTTTTTTCTTCCTCCTTGTTTCCTTTACTCAAGTAAAGGACACCATTGTATTGCACTTCCCCTCCTCGTCTCAGCAAGTAAACTAAGCCTACTAAAGCCTTCCTTTTTTTTTTTTCTATCCTCCTATAAATTTTGCCGAGTATACAATTACTTTAACTACTTACAAACCATGTTTCCTATCAAAGAGATTACACGAGTTTACGATGAAAGATCATGAATTGGTGATATTTTGAACTATGACAAGAGCAACACACCTCATAATTCACTGACTGAAAACAGGTATACTTCAGAAGATGAAACCAATTTTGACACTACAAAAGTGATAAAATGGCAACCGATGCCATGTACAGTTCGACTCTCTTTCATTTTTATAGTTGAATACTGAAACAAAATAGGTGACAAAAAGAAGGTATTGCGAGAAACAGAGCAAACTTAGCTGTTGCAATCAGGAAGCCTTCATATTGTCGAAGCCGACACTGGCCTACACGAAGAGGAAAGCAGCAAACGTTATGTCAGTTCATGTAGATTAATTGGAGGATGGTAACCAAGTTTAGGGTTCATACAAGGAAGGTGTGGTTCTCTGCAAGAAGAGGAGCAAATGTTTTACAAAATTGCTCCATGTCAGCATTAAGGTTGCCTGATCCGCCGATGAGCTCTACGAACTTCTTTCTATCAGGAGCAAGTTTGATAGCAATCTGAAAGGAACTTGGTCGGTAAGTAATTGGAAGGGGGAAACATAAGAACAGAAACAGCAGTAACATGTATTACAGAAAAGCTAGAACTGGCAAGCCAGCCATGCCATTTCTTTAATGTCTTTGTGTAGGAATCATCGCACACTTGTGTCATTGTCCAGTTTGGATGATCCTGCAAGTTCCGAAATAGCTCCACTAGGAAGTCCATTGCTCTGAAAGAACATATATCACAAATTTATTTGCTAGCTGAATCAGAGGGGAAAAAGTTTAACTTGGCTTGTAAGACACTAAAGTATTCGGATCCCTTTTGAAGAGTTATTCAGTATGAAATGCAAAATGAGTGTTTTTTGTTTGTAGAACCATTACAAGATTGACAAATCTGAAAAAGGTTCAGATTGCCGAAGTTTCAGCCTTATAAAGTGAACCATGATCCAGATAAGAGCATGCAAATCCTTTTCTGGTTAGGGCATATGATGCCATTGAGAATAAATGTTTGCATCAAAATAAAGAATTTCTAAGTTATAATAATAAACTAATCATCAGGCCAGCTCTTCACAGCATGAGAAACATCTCTACTTACAAAATTATTTGATTCTTTTGAATTCAAATTTCAGGAGTCAAGTGAATCTGATACACAACCAGTAAACGTGATCAGTATAACAAAATACATTTCTTTGCAGAAAGTGTTGGCCAACATTAAATTTCAGGAGAGGCTGCGTTAACAACTTTACCCTTGAATAATAACCCAATAGATGGCTGCCAAAGTTCCAATTTTGATCACCCAAATCCCAAAGGAGCAATCCTTCCACTATGAGCTCACTCACCTTCACATACATCACAACGTTACATGCATAAAAATATGGCAGTATACGGGTAGAATGGCTTTGCTACAGTGAGAAAGGCAACTCCAATCAGAGACACTTAGCACGATGACATTGGACAACACTCAATTACCATGGCTAACAATGATAAAACACCTTTGACAACCTTTTTAGGCGACCACAGCACCCTTAGAGAGAGAGTTCCTGCCAACTTTGCATAGTCAAGCAGTACATATATGGTGAAGTGGTAACTGAGGAGGTAAATGGATGGGGAGGGATGAGTTATACGGAGTGCGGGGATTTACACCCTGTCAGTCCCGAGATTCAACTCCAAGACGTTATATGGTAAACAACCATCTACTTGCCACATCAGCTATGCCTATGGAGGCTAGTCAAACAGTACACTAGTTTAGGGTAGTGGCACCCCACCTTGGACGAGCTCACCTATACCTAACACCAACTTCCACTTCGAGAGAGAGAGATAAACTCATCCCTAAGAAGTCACCACTACCCTGGCCAAAGGGCATCCCACCTTGTCCAAATTTAACAACCACTTAAGGTGCCTTGACAAACTACAGTCGCTCATTTGGCTTGACTGAGCTCAACTTACATTGATCCAGCTATGAGCCTAATTTATGTCCAAGCCTAATAATAAATTTAGCAAATTACTATTTAATATGTTGTGTCTCGACCATAGAAGGAGGAATCGAAGTGCTACATTAATTCAAGTTGCTTTAAAAATGGTGGTGCGTATAAGGGTCCCAACTTCTGATTGATCTACTATTGTATCAAAGAGAAGCTTGCATGATATGTATTTCATTACTTTACTATTGGCCCAATCCACCGAGGTTCCATGAACACATTTCTCTTGAATCTACATTATCGTTTAAATTGAAACAAATATCCTATGCTTCAACATAGTAAACCAACGTTTATTTTCTAGGATCTCCCATAGGAAATACTATTTGAGAAGTTTAATTTAGAGTTTATCACAATGAAGAAAATAGCAGACCTTGTTAGCCACAGAAGGCCGTTGGTACAGCTTGAAGAACCTTTTGCTGTTTTAGAATCTACTTCTACTTGCACCATACTGTAGAGATGTTCAAACTTGGATGGATCAGAATTATATTTGGTTTCGAGCCTCTGTAAGAACAAATAGGTAAACTATGATTCAATGGTATAGCTAAAAAATTTAGGGTCAACTTACAAATAAATTTATATAAAATAATTATAATAAACCTAGATAAAAGTGGGAAAAGGAAATGAATATGAGTCGATTATTAATAAATGAATTTACAAAAAATATCAGACTGAAAATAAACTTAAATAAAATCATTTTATCGGCATTCAATTTTTAAGGTTGAATACGCAGGGTTTGACATCAATACATTGGTTACGGATAAAATTAAAAGTGGCGTGCAATCTGATATTCCAAAAAAAAAAAATGCTATCTTTGTAGTTTGAGGCAGTGTGTTCGCAGGAGATATAATCAGTTGATCAATAATCCATTGGTTTAGTCAGGAACCACAGGAGAATCAAGTCTGAATGATGCAATCTGAAGTTTTTGGTTGAACTTGAAAAAATTAAACACTTCAACAATAAAACTTTCCGTAGTATCAGGGAGTGTGCATTGGTTCCAAACCCCAAGTTGAAAGGTGCAAAATCTGTCATGAGAGGCCTTCTACATGACAACGATTAAGGGTATGTCCACACAAACAAGACAAAGTGAAAATATTTTGATTTTTAAATTTATCTATTATTTAGGAAATCTCAGTGGGATCAATTGAGCCTCAATATGCCTAGATTCCTAATAGGGAAGAAGTGGTGATAACTGGATTTTTGAAAAATAAAAAAACAGAAGACTATTTATGAGAAACTTGGAAACAAAATTACAAAAATCCTTACTATTCCATACAACTAATAAATAAGAAAGTCTCACCGTAATATTGCCCCCAATATCAGACTTCACAATAGCCAGAGCAGCTCCGAAATTATCTGGAAAGAAAAATATCAAATTTAGAGGGAAAATGTAACAAGAATACAAGATATGGCAAGAATGAATTTTTACGATCTAGTGATCATCCAAACATTTGTTTCTTAACAACATTGTCAAGTGACACAATTAAGAGTGTCTATATTGAAAAGTGAGTAACAGGGACAAGTTCACAATATCCAAGGATCACTATAGGTGAGCTATGGTGGATTCATGTAGTGTGATATTTTATCAACTAACAATCTTTACTATATTCAGGTGATTGAAAAGATTTTTTTTAAAAAAAAAGGTGACTGAAAAGATTACAAATAAGTCAACACTAACAACTCCCTATCACATTGGTGGCAAGAAACAAATCTAACAGCATAGAAAAAGAAATCATGCGATATCAAAACAAGATATCAACTGCATTCCACATACACCACCGAGCTACCAAAAATTCAGTTGATGTCTTGCAAGGTATTATTGTGTAGACATAACTCATTTGTAGCAACACATCAAGACATTAGGAATTAATGTGATGATGATTCAACTTAGCCTGAATCAAAACAAGGTAGAATCCAATAATTTCATTGCAATTTTTTGTTTTAGGGAGAAACAAGAGTGAAGAGAACAAGGCACCTAGAACTGGCAGGATGAGCTTGCACACGTCAAGGAAAGGCTTTGTTAGCATAATGCCATTCTCTGACTTGACGTGCTTCATTCCTTCCAGTGAGGGGGTGAACACAGTGCCCGCCATTTGCTTGCTATAATCCTTCGATCTGCTAAAATCATACCAAATATAAAAGCTTCACATCAACCAAAAATAACAAAAAGTGGATAAAACAAAGAAGCGATTCGTTCCAAAATACCACAAACATCTTTATATCATAACTCTAATAAAAGCAAGGCAATTATTGGTATCCGGGCATTGCCCATCGACACTATCATTCACATCCTTTAGAAGACAAATAAGAATCAATACTACTTGACAACTTGACCCAAAGAAGAACTAAAATCAATACCAGGTAACACAACAAGAATCAGGCGATCAGAGATAAATCCTAAGCATTCATTTTGATCCCGCACAATTTCTCAAAATAAAAACAAAATTACTTTTATGGTGTTTTGACTTCAGATCTATCAGAAACTCATCAAAGACCCAATCTTTCTGCAAAATACCAACAAGACTAAGAAATCAATCGTGCACCAACCTTTATGAGAAAGAAATGATACGATGGTCTCGTGCTTATCCTCCTCCTCCTTCTCCGTGACTATCAGAACAAAGGGCTTAAAATAGGGCACGGGATTGAGAGATTTGAAATCATTTTTATGAATTGAATAGAATGGACGTGAAAGGAGCAACTTGTACCGAAGAAAATCGTGGAAGGCATGAAAACAGTTACACAGAATACGCGTACCTGCGCCATCTTCCCAATCTCCGCAATTGTCGCCGCTGCCGTCATCCGTCGTCGCCAGCGCAGTCGCCGGCGAGAGCCGTCGACGCTACCGCTCACTCGTCGCTTCCTCCATCCAGGGCCGCGCCGGATCCCCCGCTCACCATCGCCCACACGGGAAGAGACGGGACTGCGGACGATCGAGCTCAATTTTATATTAAAAAAAATATAATTAAAACAAAATTTTTATTATGTATTTTGCTTTTATCATATTATAAATAATTTATAATTACAGATATGGACTGGTTTATCAGTGTTTAATTAATTAATTTTTAAAAATCAAACGAACATAAATAAATTTTCTTCAATTCTTATCAATAACAACAATTGGTGAAAAAAATCTTTTGCTAAAATTTTAATTTAAAATTGCACAATTAATATTTCATCAACATATTCAACGAACAATTATTACAACATTATTAATTTCTTCACCAGCGATTATAGTTGAAATGGATGCTTCCTAGTTCTTCCTATGTTGGTTGCATGAACAAGCAACCTGTCAAAAATGGTAAACACAAAAACAAAACCTTGCTACCTGTTGTTGATTTTCAAAATCAATTTACCACAGTCATAGTAAATACGAATTTCAGTGGCTTACGGTAAAAAAACAAAAAAAAAAAAAAGGTGGAATCCGCCACCGTAGCGGCCCCAAAAACAATTTAAATTTCGGTGACTTATGTTCCTCCGTCGAGTTGGTTTGAGGATGAAAATTTGACTTGATTCGATTATCTTTAAGCTGCAGTCTAGGTTTTGATGGGTTCATACTTTTCGCCGGTAGCACCACCTTTCTGCTTCTGGAACTCGATGTATCGCAGTGTGCTGGCGAAGAAGGAATCGGCTGAGGGATCTGACGAGGTGTCACTTTGTGTCTCGGTTTTGATGAGTTCAATCAGATCTTGGAGTATAGAACTTGTAATTTGAGGATTTCCTTTCTCAAAGAAGTAAAGGTACCTGCAGAAAGAGGAGCAAAATGATTTTTAAAAGGAAAGGCAGGTGGATTCACCTCTGATAAATGCCAAACATTATGTGCTTTGATCGATCATCACGTTACTTGTACAATATTTCAATGAACAGCATCACCGGGTCACCACTGCCCTTCGTCACATTTGCCATTTGTTGTGCGGCATTTGCGATTCTCAAGGCCCGCTTCAAGCAAAGAAGAACCCTGAACAATAAGGTGCAAAAGGATCAAGAAATCATTCTACGACTTTGTTAAATAAGATACGAAGAACTCAAAGAAAAAGCTGAGAAACACCTATGTACTGGTAAAACTTCTGTGCTTAAGTCAGACTCCAGATTCTGTAATATCGACATTTTCTATAGACAGACATCGAAGTCCAACAGAATCCAATCAGCTCTGGTCACTTAGAAGTGTTCTGATGGTACTCTAAACTAAGACTAACTGAAGAGAGATGCAAAAAAAAAAAAAAAAAAAAATCAACCTGTGTTTTAAGAAAATGGCCAATTGGTCCACACAAAATAATCATCAGTAACAAAAAATCTCTTCGAAAAAACCAAACAAATGTCAAACAGCAGCTATCTTAAGTTACTGAGAACTAAACTAAAAATAGACTCACCCTATTAGAGTTGGACCTCATAAATATGGCATTAAACTACATATACACAAAACTATCTGTAGGTTCAACCGAGGTTCAAAATATTGTGCTATGTCAAAATTTCAGTCAGTCAAGGCATTTCAAGATCAATTTAAACAAGTCTTAATTCTATAGGGTCCTAACCCATAACAAAATTAACAAAACATCTCACCAACTACTGATTATACCTTCGTAATACATAAATGAGTGCATTCAATGCTGCTCCAAGGATATTTGGCATTAGGAGTGATTTCTTCACGTGTCTATAAAGATATGTCGGTATTCATTGTGAGTTGGACTTGGATTGCCGCATTTGAAACTGTAACAAATTTAAGAACAAGATATAGAAACATTTCGGTTTCTCAAACTTGATTGCCCCTCCTATTCACTATTATTGATGCTTCAATGGTATATCTCCTCTTACACCCCTTTTCTTAGTGTTTCATCTCGTCTCCATGATCAAATGGAATTAAAGGACAAACTATAGGAAAAAAATCCTACTGTCTCAGCTGATTTCAACAGTACTGGCCAATACAGCCCTGTCTTTGCTGGTGCTACTAAAACCCTGTCGACATGGGCAACACAGTGGCATTTACGCGCGCATCAGTTGATGGCTAATATAATACATTTTAGCATGCCAGATGATTCTGATCAATACTTGAAACCATGGGTTCAACAATGAAAATGGAACTGTGCAAACTGAAACTAACCATTTGTGCGTCACAGAAGTCTATTGGACTGAGTAAGTGAGTATAACCAATGACCACGCTACGCAAACTTACTAAAGCAGTGGCTGATATTTTTATCCCAGGAGTCATGGTGTGAACAGTCAAGGACTTAAATATGCCATTTGAAATCGGTAAAGGAAAGACATTAGTCCCTAAAATTTTGGGTGTGAAGTACACAATCACTCGTCACTATTTTCTGGAATGGTGGAGCCAAAACCAGGTCAAAATAAATATTATTCACCTTTCACCATCTTTAACTCCATCTTGATCGTCAACCCAAAATAAATGAGAACATGCATAAACTGCTCTACATTGATCATGCTTCTTCAAAAGCTTCGCCGAATACTGCAGAGAAGAAAGATATGAGTCACCGTGCCAAATATAGGACATCACAAGTTAAAATAAAAGTGGGAAGCAACAGCTATTCATGCAGGGGAAAGTAAGATCCCACCCCTGTGGCCTTATGTGTAAGTGTATCTCGGTTTTCAACTCCAAATATATTCATCCGCTGAAGAGTTCCGGTAATTAAGTGAATGGCAGTGACTTGAGCTTTTGAGTCCTGCAAAATAAAGATATTAAGGTACCCTTAAATTGAAATAAAGTCATCGAGTATTAATTGAACTTTGCTGCCTAAGAATGACATAAATTTATTGAACTTTACTTACTGCAACCTCCTCTTCATACAAAACAAATGCTTGAGTGAAGAATTCATAAGCAATAGGTTCCAGATCACAATCATTAGCAGCCTGAGTCAGTTAAACAGTTAGTGAGGCATGTTCGATCTTTGATGGAAACAAAATTATCAGCACTAAACAATTACGTACTTCTGCGCATTGTAGGTACAGCCTTAGAGCAAGCTCTGGTGAAGAAACAGATAACAAATCCTCAATAGTCTGAAATGAATTACAGAATTAAAAGACAATGGACGATGCAAGAACTGTTACAATCAAGGAACATCACTTTAACATATAAGTTAATGATATTTATAGATCTCTTTATTTGACATAATCAACCTTTGACAATAAAATAATTATGCACACGTTTAACATGCCATTTCTGAATGAACGCTTGCTTAAGATGTCTCTGTGATTCCTAGAGTGATTTGTTTGCCCTTAAGTAAGCTCCTTATGACATAAGATAGATTCCTTCCCTTTATGTCTGAAAAAACAGTTCAAAATCACTTTCTAGAAGTAGAGATCTGAAGGACAAGTTACCATTTACTTGGTCTCCCCAAAGAAAGATTTTCCTTATTGTGGATTAGATCTTGTATCATCTAGCAGTTAGGATGAGAATTTGCTATCCTTATATGGAAACTTCTCCATGCAAAAAATAGATGGAAAAGAAACTAAAGTGGAGCCACCAAGCTTTAGGTTATTTCAAAACTTAGGTCTCCCAGAAGTGATTTAACCAAAGCCCGAAGACTTTCACTAGTTTTTATTTTATTTGGAGGGAGGAAATGATGCTTAAAGGTGTTCATGTGTTGGCTTTATTTTTCTCAACTCTAGAATGTGTCAAAGTTTTTCAACTAAAACTCAAGATCTAGTCTGGGTTTGTTTTTTAAAACAATGACAAAGATGGAAAAGGCCAATTTTAAGTTAAACAAATTCACTTAATGATATCAATTATCAGGTAAGTTGATTATCGGCCCAAAACATTATTAACAGCTATTGAATACCCTTAGGTTGAATCAATACATAAATCTGTAAAACAAGGTCAGATATAGTGCAGACTTCCTTTTTCAAGTCAAAGTAAAACCTAAAACAAAGAGTAAGAAGCAAGTTCAAAAAGTAAAAAATAACTTGAAACCAACTAGAGATTCTTAGAGAAACGTGTCAGCTTGGAAAGTTTTCCAGTAGACAGGATTTTATGATTTAGTCCCTTCATGAAATTAGTTCATTGTAATATAATGAATACTTGAATTAATTCTAGAAGGCCACAACAAAAAAAAAAAAAACAACCTGATGTAGAATTTGGAAAATTTTCTTTGGCGTTGCCGAGACTTGTTCTCCAACAACCTCTCCATCTTGACCTTGTAACTGTCTAACCAACTGTAGAATAGACACAAAAACAAAAGTCTTAACACATTAATAATATCATCCAAAGTGCAACTCTTTTTTCTTGAGATGAAATCCAAATTAATCAACAAAATCAAGCTCTTTGTGATGCCATATAGTAGCTACAAGGCAGTTAAACATGGAAGGAGTAAACAACTCGGGTTGCTTTTTAACATAGAATAGTGCATGTGAGTGTTTGAAAATAAGAACAAATTTCAGCGGCCAGTTTAAAATGACAAATACCAGTTCATGCACATCTAAGAAGAGAAAGAAAACACACAAGCTACCTCAAAAGGCGAGGCAACACTATAGTCAAAGAGATTGGATAGCGACATTTTCATGAAGAAAAATCTTATTCTCACCTCAAGAAACTTGGTAGTTGGTATAAGCTGGCAAGTTACCAGATTCAGATTATTGTTTAGCCTCTCTCAGACTACAATAGAAACAACCTAAAGCAATACTTACAATTTCCTATAATACTCCTTTTAGGCAATGGCAATAAGCCACTGTTCCACTAAGATGGTAAAACAATTACCAAGAAATTATATCTAGTGATGCAAGTATGTCAATTCTCAATACCTTCATACATGACACAATTTGTAGCTGAGATTCAACATATAATTGATCCAATATCCACATGCAAAATGTATGTGTCTTGCATGGTACCTTCTCACCTAGGTTGACATAGTTGTTCGATCAGATGCACAACAATCCTTGTTTAAAACCTTCCTCAACTGTACCTTAGCAAGAGCCAAACCCTTTAAGAGTAATATAAGTAGCATGCCAAGGAAGGCATCCAAGAAAATGATAGATAGTCCCTCTAACACTTCATAATTCCTATAAGTTGTGTAGTTTAAAATGGATACTCCTGTAATTCTGTCCAAGCTCCTAAATTTGCCTCTCTATATGTCCATCAACCACATGAACACAAACTTATCCAGATACATTGAGGAAAAAGTATTTTAAAAATGAAGTTCCTTGATCATAATTCAACAACTTAACAACATAAGGTGTCCATGCTAATCAAGTTGTGGTACTATTCTTGTAATGGCAGTCTTAGGACACTGAATTTTGGAGGAATACCATGTAAAAAACAGTAACAATATAGAGTTCATCCAAAGGCAATTATTATTCTATTTTTATCTTTGGAAAAATACAAGTTGTCCATCTTTATGTGAACTTTGTACTGAGTACTGACCATACCATCACCACCATTAAGTTTAGAGAGTACTCAATGAGGTGATAGCCATTTATATCAAGTCACCAGGAAAAAGACATAATCTTGAAGTATATAAGAACCAATTATGTAGCTATATCTACAAAAATGGAAATGGAGCTCAGTAAAAAGAGGTTTCCTGGAACTCAAGAATTTGCAAAGGCATACAAGATTTACTACTAACCTTCAGGGCAGAGAAAATCAGGGAAGGTACGGTAAAAGGTAGGCGTTTGGGACCACCAAGAACAATGTACTTCCTTACAGTATATATGATCTGAAAAGCATTGTATAGTTGCAATTAGACCATTTGGAAAACATAATTCTATAGGCAAACAACAAGGCATGAGAAAATTCATCAAAACAGAATAACAAGAGCTGATATAGCATACAACCAAAACAACAAATTTTGCTATCCAAAATTTTTATTAGAAAGCCAAATGCTCTTGAACATAGCTATGAAAGTATAAAGTTCATATGACAAATCAAACAAGTAGTAGTATCTGAGAAGATTAGCAAATAAGATGCCAAGCAAATGGATTCTCAAAATCTTCACGCCACATGAAGTTGCTAACACAAAATACAGTTTTAGCTAAAAAAGGATAGTCAAAGGTCCAGGAATAGCATCACTATATTATTCATGGAACTTTTGTCTTTTAGTAAGAAAATGAAAAGCAAACTTGGACAACAAAATAAATTTATATCTGGATGTGAGTTTAGGATTATCAGAAGTCAATTCCTTTTTCTTCTCTCATCTCCTTTTACTCTTATGTGAAATATGCACTTTGAGATCCATCTTATAAGTCAATGTCTATGGGTCATATTCCATTAGATAAGGAACAGTGATCTATCTTATTGTTGTACACTGAATCTGCAGGCTTCAGTAAATTCTATCCAACTTTAAAATTTTAATGGACCACTCTTATTAACAAACAACATAAATGTCTAAATGACACTGAGTATACTTCATATGGTGTGTATCTATGTTTTGGACAATTTGCATACTTGTATATCCTATTTAGATTTATTATTGCTCCTAGTGAGGACCTTTTATTTCCCTAGATCTAGAATACTGTCTGGTTCTCGAAAACATTTTTTCCCTTTCACACAAAGAAAGAAAGGATGATACAGAATCCACAGAAAGAAAAATAGAAGAAACACAAACTGTAGTAGTTCAAACAACCAAGAGGTTGTCAATAAACAGAATACACTTGTCAGAATGCATAACTTTACTAGATCTACCTTCAACATTTCCTCCGGGTCATCATTATGCAACATGTGAATAAGACGTGCAACAGAATTTTGCTCCTCCTTGAAATCCTCTTCGTCAATCTACATCCAAAGGAAAGACAAATCACAAAAGAAATCAGGTAGTTAGCGGTATAACTTAATATAATAGCTACATAGCAGGGAGAGACAACAATTTGTCTCAAGCAACCATGCTTACACTCTTGACCGGCCAAGACCCTTATTGGAAAAAAAACAAATGCACTTTATACAGAAACTTTATCTAACAAGGGTAATCTAATGCACACCTCGTCATCTCGAGTATCATCAACATCTTTCATAAGCCCTTTTATCAGTTCAAATAAAGCTTCAACCTACAAATACCAACATATTTTGCAGTTTAAACAAAATCATTCAAATTTAGAATTTAAAACTCAGAAGAAGACCTACTTTATCTGCAGTTGATATGTAGGTGGTATTCTTCATGATGCTTTGTATGATAACTACAGCCATGACTTTTTTGGTTCCATTATCTAAGTGATCCATGACATGGGGATAGTTAGGAAGCTTCAAGGCTGTAACAATATCATTGTACTTTTCCAGTGGAGCACTCATAAGTGCAACAATTTGCTTAGTTGCTTTGCTATCCTCAAGCTTAGCTTTTCCTGGAAATTTCTTGACACAAGCCCCCTGTAGAAATAGGAAAAATCTATTATGTGATCTATAATAGAAGAATGTTAATTACATTATCCAAACGCTTTGTAATCCTATATCTTTTATTATGTTCTATTACAGGGAATCAAGTGTCGTTCCGTGTCAGGTGCCATTGATGGTTTTTACCATTCCACTTGGGGAGTGAAATCACCACAGTAAGTTCCCCAATTTCACATGCATCAGCCGTGGGTCATGCTCGCATATCGCACGACAGAAGTGTCGACGTTTCCGGTGCGACGCCTCCGGTGCTTCCAGCTTTGCCAGAGGTGTCTCACGTCCAACAGCGTCAGAATCGTTGCGGGTTATGTCGCGGTGATATCAATGTGCAAAATTAAAATTGTGATTTATTTAATTCAAACAATTCCCAACTAAGTGTGATATTTCTAAGAGGCTTTCATAAGCCCTAATTAAATTATCTCAATAAAATATATTAAAAAATATTTAAAATTTAAAATATATATATATATATATATATATATTTTATTAATTGATATTTTGAAATTGTTTTTACTGTTTTAAATTTTGTTTAAAAATTTTAAAAATTCTAATAAATCAAATTTATATTTTTTATTTTTACTGTTTTAATGTTTAATTGATATTCTGATATTTTTTTACTATTTTAAATATATATTATTTAAATTAATAATTAATTAAATGAATAAATAGTTAATTTATATAATTATCATATATACAATAACATCATTGTATTAATTTATATAATTATGATTATTTAATCAGAGCGTTGGAGAACTATAGAGTCGAGCTCGCAGAATATTATGAGAATCAATGCTTCTATCTTATTCATGTCACTCCTTTTGGTATTATTAAAGTAATATATTATGATATATCAATTTTAATTCGAGTCATTGATAGAATAATTGTCTTTTAAAAAAACTATATTTAATTATTTTTTCTAACAATATTAAGTTATTCAATAATGGAGAACTTATATAACATCAATATACAACTTATTTTTAAATTATACACAATAAAAATATTTATCTAATAATTACTACATATAAATAAAAAAATACCGAAATCATATCGACACGACACGATACGATACCAAAACCGTATCGTTCCGGTATGGACCGAAACCTCGGCACGAGTCGAGATTTTAAACCTTAGTTCTATATGCCAAGGAATTTAAAGTAGTTTACTTTTATTTGGGAACTATTATATTTAGTATGCTTTGATAGAATAAGATTTAGTTTACTTCACAAATGCAAGAATAAGAAGAAAGACAGCATGTATACTGCAAATCAACAATAAAGCTTTATTTTGGCAAAAACATGGACATCAGATCTTGTAGTTAGAATCAATATATCATACCAATATTTGATCGACATAGTCAAGCCGATCAGGATGCACACGGAGAGTAAATGTGAGAAGGGATACATATAGAGTAATTGCTCCAACAATAGGCATGCAAGCCTGTGCCTCTATTACCTATAAAATTATATTAGCTCAGAATATTTTGTATATAGATAAATCAGAACAAAATTAGGTTCACATAATTTGACTTATCAAGTCAATGTAAAAATAAACCAAAATAAAGTACACAAATAAGGCATAAGAGATGGCACAATAGAAAAACCACAGTAAAAAGAGCAACAATCTTCTCCCCTAGAGCAGGAGAATGAAATCAAGAGTGCAGCATTTTTTTCTAATCAAATGAAAAAATTAGCAAAAGTTTTCATTTATAATTACAAATTCTTCTAAATTTTATACAATGCATGCATATGGTAAGCAATCAACTTAACTGAGCACTACAATTTACTGTAGGTATAAACTTGACATTCGACATTAGCATTTATGGCTGTTATGGCCATGGGCCTATAATTGCATCGAAGCAGGTACAGAAAACCACTCAAACTGCACTTTTTATTAATTAGAATCTTTAAATCAAGTACAAAGGAATCAGACATCATTTTGAAAATAACAATTTTGATGAATATGGTGCCAAACAATTACACTCCATTGGAATCAATCAGCTGCAACAATGTACTGAACTTGAAGAATATACTTCAAGTTCCTACATAACCATAGTGGTTTTACAATATTAAGATATTCATCCATAATTTTGATAATTAGGTTGATAAATTGAGAGCTTGAAATCTGAATGACAAAATTGAAATCTGATTCATTAATATGATTTATTTAGAAAATTGGATGTAGAAACAAATATGCTCTTTATGTTGTAGGCATGACATATGATAGAGCAAAGCAGAGAGGGGATTTAGATACCCATTCCGGCATGACATATGATAGAGCAAAGCAGAGAGGGGATTTAGATACCCATTCCGACTACACTTTTTGTGCCCCTGTCCCCAAGCCAGCTTCTTGTGCAAGGCAGGTCGGGGTGGGACAAAAATGAGACAGAGTTAAAACAATTCAACTATAATAATTTAATATATTCTACGCAAAGTAGGCAGGGTGAAGCAAGTCAAGACAGGTGGTCGTCTCATGCTGCCCCTTCTAAATAATAGGGCAGCCTCAATCAGAGTGTTAATGCATGTCTCCATGTGGGTCAAATTGTCATTCCTACTGATCAGAACAATTTTTAATAGAAATTATGTGAAGCTTTTAGGAGGCTATAACTATAAATGAATCACCAATGAACTTGGCATAGCATGTTACATCGATAGGTAAAAATTTAGAAGGATAAACATACAATTTTTGAAATTAGTGTATGTTCACATCCCATAACAATTTTGTTGTCTCATCCTGTTTGATAGATAAGATAAATACAGAGAACAGAAGAATTTAACAAGTCACATGACTTATAGCAATTCTCTATAGAGATTATATGATGAGTATCATGAACTACCTTGCCAATTGCATTGCTCAGCTTGCCAAAAGCTTCTACTTGCAAGAATTCTGGTAATACCTGCAGCATTTATGTATGAGAAATAATTGTCTTTTTTTGGGGAAAAAAATCAGAGTGATCAAGTCAAGAAACTTACTTCCGTGCTGGATGTAGCATAGTTTGATAGCCTATCCATAAGTTGAGATAGAACAGTTTTGATGTCAACAGATGGCTACATAAAAAATTGAGGAAGAAACTTAGGCATAAAAAAATCGCAATAATGAGTTACTTTGGCATAAATTTGACAGCCAAAAAAATTACAGAAAACTTCTATGACCTTTCCCATGCCAATCCCCCATTAGTACAAACAAAAGAGGTAGGAAAGACCTTAGCCAACTTTAAGCATGCAAATTATTCAGGATAATAAATCATGCTTAAATTGGGTTGGATAAAAAGAGATACTGGGGAATAACTTTTGTTTTTATTCTGACATTAGTAGGGTACTAGGAAAGGCACTAATATTGTTCTTACTTTATGACTTGACTCCTGTTGTCAAGTATCATCAGAGTGATCTTCTCTACAGATATCTTAACTTGACTGGTAGTAGAATAGACTCCACTCACTTCTCTCCAAATACAATAAGGCCTGATAATAGGGAAAAAAGTGACAATTCAACTAGAGTTTTTGACTGGTCAACTGAGTATCACCATTAGCACAAGTTAATATAATTTTATAATGCACAATAAGGGTATGCCTCATCTCTATCACATGTTCACTAAGACAAAAGCAAAAAAAGGAGTGATGCAAAGCATGACCACGTCCGAGAATTACTCCATTACTGCAGACAATTTCGTTCCTTGAAAAAGTAGTCACAAACAGCTCACGAATCACAGACGAGATTGAACCGTGCAAAGATAAAAATAAAAAACCATAATAGCATAAGCTCTTGCTCATTTAGAGGGAATTTGTTATCCTATGTGAAGTTTAGATGTATGCTAGTTGTGGCATGCCAAAATTATAGATAATCAACCAAAAAAACATAAATACTAAAATATGTACTTTTATATTCTTAGAAACGACTACGTCAGCTACCTGAAGCTGGGGAAATGCACTTAATAATGTTTCAAGTGTCTGCAAGTGATATTCATCTGGAAAGACTTGGATTATACAATCCATCAGATAATGTTGAGCTACATCATCCTTACAATTAACAACCTGTTAGCCAATACCCTTAAAAAACGTAAGATACTAGGATGTACACCCTACAGAAGTAGCAATTGTTAACAATTGAAAATAAATGACCTGCTCCAGTACTCTAGGAAGAACAGTTTCCTTATACACATCAAGGTCAACACCCTCAATCTGGCTGAGAACATGAAGATTTTTGCCAACCTATAAAAATAAAAGAAAATATGAAGATTTCATACTATCTTGATGAGAAAAAACCAATTCCAGGGTACTAATATTACAAGATCACGGAGTTGACTCCTTTCCTTTTCTCGTTTATCCTTTTCCCTGGCCAGCCCCTGCAGACCAGAAAGTCCAAATTCTAGTCTCAGCACCAAATCACCTAACAGTTTGAGAATCACTATAATAACAGCATGGCTTACTAATGCCGCAGACATGCATGTGTTCGAGTATCATACATATTCATAAACAACATGACATATATGAGATCAATTTCAACCAACCTGATGTTGCATTCGAACCCAGAGTTTGTTCATCTCAGTGAAGTTTTGAAGCACAAATTCAATAGCATCATTAACCGTCTCAGCATCCCTAAACAGTAGAAATACTAGATAATCAAAATTGCATGAAAATGCAATCAGCTAAGCATCAATTAAGAAAGCCAGTGATTTCCTTTCAATAAGTGCAATGTCTACATCATAAAAGAGATGTACATAAGTTTGTTGTGAAAAATGAAGTTCTAGGTTCAAAAATGTTCAACAGTTCTAGCAACAAGAAATTTTCCAAGTTAATAATTAGTTTATCACAGAATTATAGAAGTTACAACTCCAGTGGATATATATCATTAATATCATAAGTAAACAAAATATTTTCTACTAGCAACAAAATTACAGATATAATCAGAAACTAGTTACTTACTAGATTTCAAGTCCAAAAACTAGAAGCAAACACTATAAGAAATACCCTCAGCGTAAGCAATTAATGTCAACATACAAGATACTAGTGGCAAACTTTGAGTGAGAGACTAGTAATGGTGGCAAACTCTCACAAGTCTACAAAAATATTCAAGCATTTATACGAGACAACATCATATATATTTTTATATCATCACTAACAAAGCGTGTTAGTCAATCAAAATAGGTTTAATAAGTAAATACATAACGATATCAAAACAAATCATATTTCACATTGCAGCAACGTAAAGACATGATAATCATATACACAATGAATGAGGAATTTAGAGGGGTCAGGTAATTACAATTTCGTCCAAGTGAACCAATTTGATAAAATAAGCTCTCTTTTTTTCAATAGACCACTTTGGACTGCATACCTAGACCACTCAGACTACTAACTAGACCACCTCAGGGTACCACTTTCTAGAACACCCACATAAAGGGATCTGTTTAGTCACTACCCAAAGTTGCTCCCTTCTATTTCCACCTAAGTGACAGCTTACATTGCTTTTAAAATTATGTGACAAAGAGATTCCAAACGCACAAAAATTTGGCAAATTGTAGTAAGCAATAACCAAAAGTTATGAATTTGAACATCAAAACGATAAGAACTTAGAGAGCAAAATTGTTAAAATTGAATGGTTAACCACTTATCCCAAACAATTGAGCTTTTCGGACAAGTGATTAGCTAGAGTTTTGGGGATAATCAGTTAGCCAATCAACTTTAACATGGCATCAGAACTATTAGGAGAGGAACTAATTTATTTATTTATTTATATATTTAAATTTAATACTTTAACATGGTATCACTTGACTGGCTAAAGCCATAAAAAATGACTTGATTAGAATTTTTTTAATGCGGGCAAGCCTATTAGATTTTTCTTTTTTGGACACAAGGTAGATTTGAACCCAAGACCTCATTCTGTAACTGGTTAGCCATTGAACTTTAATAAATACTATAAACAGCCCTACCACTGGAGATTTTTATAACAAAGTCTAACTGATAGCCACTGGGTGAATTCATTTTGAAGTTTTTGATTAACCACAGACCAAATTGCGTCAACATCTTATCTTTAAAATAATGTTTCACTTTTTACAAAGGATAATTTCGTTAGGATTGAGCAATTGGTACTACTATATCTTTGAGGTCTAATTTTAAGAATGTTGCTAACATAATTTTTGAGGTATTGTTAAGAATATGTTTCTAAAGCATAGACGCATCAGTACTATCAGATTTGGGGATGTAGAAAATCACTACGTTAATAAGCAGTCCCCTTTATGCTTATGGCATAAGATGTAGAAAATCACTATTTTAATAAGCAGTCCCCTTTATGCTGTTGCCATAAGGGACCTTATTTGCACATGCAGTTTGGCTCATTAGATGACCAGGTATTTTAAAACAAGGTGACATAGTACTAGTAGTGGAAGCGTAAGCATCATACGAACTAAATCAATATTTTAGTGGTTAAATTCCAAGTCAATATTGTTTGACAAACCAGTTTTAACTACATCAACAATGAAGAAGCATATGATACATATCTCATGATAAAAGAACAGATGATTAATAAATAGTCAGAACTATACCACTATATTTAAATCCCTTATGTAAACTTTCACAATCCAAACAGATGTATATTGCTTTTGAAAATTTAGACAAAGTAGACTGTGTTTATTTTAAAATTCAGAGAGAGAGAGAGAGAGAGAGAGAGAACATTTTAATGAAAAAATAGCAGAATATAAATAAATAAACAATATTAACCCACATCTTTAGACAGTTTATTTTATTTGAACATTTCTAGTTATTGTGCATCAAGACTATTTGAGGCAGATTATGGATATAAAGGTACCATTTATAAATGTAATCCACATGTAACCAAACAAACAAAACTATCATCACTGCGTCAGACACATAATTTCTCATTCATTGGCCATATTCTTACCCTTCATACTCTGACCCAATATCAGGCAACTTATCCCTGCTAATTTGACAAAGATAACTTCTCAAGAAAAGTCCATGAACAGAATGTTGGATACCAAGGCACATTTCTACAAGATCCTTAAGTACATCCTTGGCAGGAGCCTCTTTTGATTTGATATAGACAGATCCTACTGTGCATAGGAGATACCTGGTCAATTGACAATCTGGACTTCATACATGAGAATTAGATAACATATGCAAACTATTATTTCTATGACTAAATAGCAAAAAAATAGATGTAAAAAACACTGAGCTTTAGATGAAAAAAAAAAATGACAGTAAATAATGTGTCAACCAATGGAGAAAAATATGCTCTATAAAGAATCAATTCCAACGTTCAACCTACATGTAACACAGTGTCAATATGAATAAGATGTTCGACACTCAGACTTACATTTGATCCAACATTTGTTGATGTCGAAATTTTCTCATATTTTGATCATGTCACAAGTCAAAGATAAATCATCCTAAAATTAGGTCGACAACAGGCATAATACTAACTCCTAATTGCATTGTGATTTGTTCATATATATTCACGATTTATTTCAATTCATCCAGGCACCTTTAATTTTTGAAATTGGCTTTGAATCTTTGAGATTTATTATTGACTCAACAAAAGACACAAAATATTCTAAAATAATTCAAAATTAATTTTTGAATTTTGTTTATACATTTTTTTTAGTTTTGATATTCTCTAAGCAATTTAAATTAATTTTGAATTTTATGAAAATTCAAATTGATTTCTCAATTCATCAACATGTTTGAAATTAATTTTTAAAATTTGTCATAGATTCAGAATCAATTAAAACAAAATAAAATCAAAAGGGATTCAAAACCCAATCTTGCAGATATGCTTTGTTATAGTCCATCCTAAAAATACCAAGTATAAAGGTATGCTTGAGTGTACTATAACAAAACCACAGTAAAGATACAATAATTGCATGCTGCAACAGCATAACAATATAAAAAATATCATAATGTTCCATATTTAGCAAGCTAATGAAACTGGTTACTAGTGTGCATGTATATCACTCACGTTATTTGCTCGCTAAAGAATGTATGACAAGAAAAGTGCTGAATTGCAAACAAGCGTACAATGTCCACATTTGCAATAAACATAATAGGAAAGAAAAAAAGGAAGCATGACATGAGTATGTTTAAGAAAGTCTACGAAAATGGAAATTGTGTTTCTTCCCCATGTTAATAGACTTTTGTTTAAAAAGCCATGGATAAATCAGTCATATAAAAGTTTTCCACAAATTATTTGAAGGGGCTTTGATGATATGCCAAAAGGGAAAGGGCTTGAAACTGATAAAGTAGTTTACTTGCACTAATAAGAACTAAAAATTACACTAGACAATAATATTGAACAGATACGTTTGCATAAACGGTACTTCCATGTATGGTTTACTATAAGCTCAAATTCTCTGAAAAGAAGGAGAGCCTAAAGAAGGAAAAAAAAAAATTCAAACTCAGTAAATTGAGTATGTAGTTAGAGTAATCTAAAGCAAAGCAAGATCATTTAAAAACAAAAAAGGAGCAGCAGGGTTTGAATAGTTACAGCCTGGGTAAGATGTTGCCCGCGTGCTGAACCAGCTCGTAAAGCTCCATAACCGAGATAGTGCCTCGGGAGGTCTCCTCTCTGAAGAACATCTCCACCTTCCTCAATTCATCAAACGCCCTCATATCTTCTCAATCCCAAAACATAAACCCATCAAAATCAAATTTTGACACAACTCATTGTCCAAAAGGATCAAGATAAATTGGAAATACGCATTCTACATACAGAGTTCATAGTATTTGTGCGGAGAGAGAAGGGAGGTCCGTAGCTCCGAGAGTATCTGAACCGAGTACCTGAGCACGTCCTTCAAATCATTGGAATCCTAAAAGACGGAGGGGGATACGGATCAGGCGAGAACGAGAACAATTAACGCTCCAAGTCAGTAACTGGGGGGTGGGATAGACCGAACCAGGGCGCGATGCATGTAAAAGGCGTTGTGCTGAACGCCGGCGATGCCCTCGGCCAGCCACTTCTCTTCGTCCTCCGTGTCTGGCAGCATTTCGATCTGCGGGCAGCGATCTCCTCTGCTACAAATGCGAGAGCTCGTTCGAGTTGATACTCTTCTCCTTCGCTTTGCCGCTGCGTCTTCCTCTCCGCGTTCCGGTCGTAACGAACGTTCCCTCCGGTGCTTTGGATTCGGGATTTGACGACGGGACCGAGCCGGGAAAGCAAGCTGGCACAACGAACCGTGGACCCCTCGGTTCGCCAGTTGAAAGGTTGAACCGGTGAGGTTAGCGGTGACTCCAAATTATTGTTTTGGAATTTACATTTCAAATTGAATTCATTTTATAATGTTTTCGAAATAATTTTTTCTTATTTCTAGAAAGATCAAAAAAATTTATTGCATCATGATGTAAAAACAACTGGTTAAAAATGTCTTAGTTTTTGTTTAAAATTTCATTTTTATAAAAATAAAAAAAATGAAATTAAAAATAAAAATATCAAATGTTAAGCTTAATTAGATAATTTAATCTACAAAAGTCCCTAGCTATTAACCATCAAACTTAGTATATTCAGTCCTTCGTATTGGCAATTAGTACTTCTATGAGTGTTTATTTCAGTACTTAAATTACACTCGTGCTATGAAGTGTGCATACTTGTGAGTATACAACTTTTGTCATCTTTATGACAAACCAAAGTGATATTTTTGACTGTTGGAGTTAAAGGTCAGATACTTATTTTATGAACATATTAACTTCAATCTTGTATTATAAGCTACATACCTCTTGCTGTTGCTTCGATCAATTTGGGAAATGCTCCGGCAATCAGGAATCAAAGCTACCTTTATCATGTAAAGCAACCTGTAGAAAGAAAGGAAAACAAGGGAAAATTTTTTTAAGAGTTCTAAAAGTATTTGCGAGTAATCATATCGCACCAGAACCAACAATTACCATTTTCATGCAACCTGGCGTTAGCAATCTGCTATGGTTAAATTGGCGACGTCAAAAACCACCTCAAGTAAAAGTGCATACCGTGCAGTAGAAAACAAGAACATCTGCAGCAGAATCTGAAGCTCCACAAAAACATCTGGAGAGAACTTCCGGCTGAAAGAAAAATATCAATTCATGCTATACACGCATAACATACAATACGCTAATCATGCCTATTGTGGGTTTCCATAGCTTGGAAACAAAATACTTGTAAGTGTAAACCAACAGACTTATAAAAAGCAATGGAACATCCACAGCTGAATCTGAAGCTACACGAGAAAGCATCAAAGAGAGAACTTCCTATTGACCGAACAACAAAAAATTTGTTTGCACTATACACACATAACATACAATTCACTAGTCCAAGCCTATTCTGGTCCTCCATAATCTGGAAACAAAATACTCATTTGCAGCAGGTGAAGTTAAACCACAAACAGACAATGATTATCCAAATATCGCTATCACACCATATAAGTAAATGTCCTAGGGGAAGCAGCAGTTGCAACAGACTCTTAAGTTCTTAACCACCAATATTAACATTTGAAACCATGGCATACAGACAAAATTATGATAAGGATCAGGGCAATAATGATGCCCAAGACAATGAGCTTAATCTTCATGTTATTCAGCCACATCTTCCTTCGCATTTGTGTTCCCTGTTGTCTGAAATCTTGTGCCTGTCATACAAAAATATCAAGTTGCTTTAGAATAAGAATCCAAGAGAAAATAGAAAATACAACTATCCACAATACTTGTTTGTCAATTTCAGAGAATGTATCTAATGGAGCATTTAAGGGAGAGCTTCCAGAATTATCATACTAGCTATCATACCTGGGAGCGAAGATTTTCAGTCTTGTCAACAAGCAACTCAATTTTCTCCCCACGGTCAAGAACCTAAAAAAATCAAGGACATCATAAGAAGCAACAATAAAATACAAATTCCTCAACCCAAGAACAAAGTGTATGGTAACAGTCAAGTACCTTCTCGATGTTCTCCATCATGACTCCCTTGACTTCAGAAACCTGAGCCTTCACCTTGGCAAGCTTGCTAATCTCTTCTGGATGGTCCATGCAGTATTGCATGTGTTCCTTAAGTTTGGACCTAATATCTCATTTTAAGGAATCAGTACTCTGGTTAGACATGATAGAAGGATTATTTGAAAATTTGAATGCGATGTGATGTAAGAATACCCGAACTCACGGTTGAGGCTATTAGCTGTAGCTGTTGCAGCTTTTCCTCCGCCATATCTTTTGCTAAAATCCTCCTTCACCCGCTCAAGAAAGGCAATAGGGACTTGCCTGCCAACTGACTCAGTAGCAACGACACAGTATGCTGCAAAATTCATTTCTTTCAGTTCGGCTACATAACATAACTTATTATCATAACACCTCTTGAAGGATCACAGCTATTTAATCTCAAGCAGACACAACTATTACATGGAAGCAAACAAAGAAGAAAGCAATGAAATCAGATATCTATCACACGAAAGGGGCACACAACTAAAGCCTAGAGGCCGACAGCCAATTTAACATTAACAATCACATTTATTGGGAGAAAAAAGAAAATCAAATTGCATGTCTGAAAAATGCAAGAATGATTTCACCTTAAAGGGAAATTTAAAATATGACAAAGCCATCAGATTTATAGTGCTAACATTAAGGGCTGGTTTCCTTGGATAAATGAGTCAATGGGTGGATCAAAATTGAGGGAAAAGAAGGATCATCCTTCCATTTTTCTTTTTCCTTTGATGAATAAAGGGCTGAGGGTGGATATTTGAAGTGTTCAACTCCTTGTAACCCATCCACCTAAAACCAGAGGAGAAAACTAGTTGAGGAATGTTGAGAATGTAGAATTATCCATCATATCTACATATATTTGTTCAAGGAAACAACTCAAAGGTATTGCTTATCTCTCCCCTCATTCTTCTGTCTTTTCAATTCCCAATCCCTCTATGGAGAAAAGGTCTACATAATAATGTAATCTGTCATTATATTCCATACGTGGGTGACTTTGGTTTAGGTTCTAGAATAGATATGTATATGGTGCATATCCAAGAAACATTATTCAGCAACTGTCAACTGAGCCATGTCAACTAAAAGCCTAACCTAGACTAAACTACTACGCCATGAAATGGACCAGCTTCTCTGTGTTTCACTGCTTCTATACAAGATCAAGGCTTAACATTTCATATCATTATTCAAGTGTATGATGTTACGCCCTGCATTACAGCCAACTAACTTGAAAAATGGAATCTGTCTCAAAATGATCTTTCTCAGGGCATTTTCATTCTATGATGGAACTAACTATCAGTTTCCAGTAAAAAAAGGCTACTAGGCTATTGTTTAAAAAAAAAAATTTGAAATTGGCATATCTAAAGGAACTTTTTTGTTTATGTCAAATTGAGGATGGTAAATTTCCAACCCAAACATGTGCGAGTACCTAAGAATTAAAAATGGACCAAAAGCTATAAGCTACAGAAAGATGAACAGAGTTAAAACAGTTAACAAAGACAGGCTCAAATGACCAAAACTATTACACTGAACTAAGTAGTCATGGGATAGTCAAGAAGTTTTGAAGATCAATTACTACATGTCCCTATAATTTCCTGGTAAAGGAATACTTAAGAATTAATCTTGAAACCTGTCCACGTGCCACAAACAAGTTAGGTGAACAGCTATTTCTGTACCCATCAAGTTAACTTACTACTCCACTTTCAAAGGACTTGTTGAAATATTCAAAAACTCTAATAGTCCACTATTTTATGTCCATCTAGGAGGCAAAATTCTTGATTGCCATGTAAATCATGCACGCAACTGTAGCCAACACCTTATAATACACTTGAATGGTCAAATCATCAAAGTTCGAACAAACATATGAAGGTCAGATGTGAAGCCTATGACACAATCCATAGTTGGAAGCAAAGGAAATAAAGTTTGATCAGAAGCAATGGAGTTGTTTGTTACTTTGGTTCATGGGAATTGAGATAATACATTTCCATGAGTTCTGTTACTAAGAAATGTGATTAACATGCATGGTTCCACAAAAGTTTCTAGTTAAAATGACATGGGCATGTGATTGCAATTGCAGATTCGGTTCAACATCAATATGAATGTGAATGGATTATCTTTTAGTTTCAGATATAATTTTTTTATTGCATACTATTAATATTATGAAAAATAGATCATTTTGATAGCATAATAACTTATGGCTTAATATTATTAGTTAAATATAGCCGAATCCACTTAGTGAGCTAAAGGTTTGGTTGTGGTTGTTGGTTGTTGGTTATTGCAAATATAATTTAAAAGTTAAACAATATAGTGTATATCTTATGTTGCATGCTCTATCACAATTAAATTCAACAAATTAAAAACTGAAATACCATCACTTTTGTAGAAATATGATTCGGGAAGGATACATGGGAATTTTGTAAAAACTAAGTGAGACAAATGAAACAATCTGCCATTCCTACAAAGCATTGGTAAACATTTTTCAAATTCCATAACCTCAATGCCCCAAAGGCTTCTCACACCAGCTCCATTCTTTAACAAAGATTCAAACAACAATCACACTGATAGATTGTGATTTAAAAAGATAAATAAACAGATGACTGTGAAGGCTTAGTTTAGTACAACGTTTACAGCAATTAGAAAGCAATTTTGGGGAAGCTTTCATTTTGCTAAAACTTAATTAAAATGTAATTTTTATATTTAAGGTACAGGGTACCATCATCTGAGACAAAAGTAGGGTAACAATGTAAATAGACTAGTGTTAGAAATTTGGTTGCCAGTGTGACGGAATGATGGTTCGACAATCATGAAGTGTAGTCACACTTGCCTTAAGACTTAATGGTGAACAATTGGGATTCGACAAATTCACTCTAGGATACAATGAGATCTCTTCTGTGACTTCCAATAGTCTGCAGTCCACTTGGGTACAAGGTCACTAGAATCTACTCGCCCAGGTGCATAAATTGGATGGTCAAAGCTTTGTCAGCAAGGAGGAAGAAGGCATTGAGGGAAAGAGAAGGCTATACGAGTCTTAAAATTCTAGCTGAATTTGAGTAAATCTATCTTCTCCAACCCACTATGGTTCTCATATTAGACCAATCTACGCCCCTTGAATGGAATGATTCTATTGGATTGCACCAAACCAAACTTAATTTGGGAAGCATAGATGATCCAAATTGCACCAATTCAAAGCAAATTCCCTCTAGGATACAATGAGATCATCTACTCTTCTATGACTTGCAATTGTCTGCAGTCCACTCAGATACAAGATCACCAGAATCTACTCACCCGAGTGTGCAAATTCAATGGTGGGAAAGAGAAAGTACAGGACTCTAAAATTCTTGCTGAATTTTTCTTAGCTAACCCACTATGGTTCTCATATTAGACCAATCTATGCCCCTTGATTGGAATGCCTCGTTTGGCTGCACCTAACCAATCTTAATTTGGAATGCATGAATGATCCAAATTGCACCAATTCAAAGCACAGGTTCACTTAGATCCTGTCACTAAGTGCTACCACTTGGGTCAGAATCAATATGTTGGTGCACCACCTATTGGCAAACTGGTCATTCTATGTGGAGGCGTAATTGCAATATGCCCTACATACCAATAAATTAAAAACGCATCAATACTACTCATGATGATGTGTACATGCAAAGTGAACCAACAATGCCCACACTAAACCTCATGCACACAATGTAAGCCTAGTTTGCAACATGATCACATGGGCAACATGTCAGCATTTGAGTGCGATCATGCCCACATGATTCCATATGTGCTTCCACTAACTCTACCTTTTTCCAAATCGTTATATTATGCAAGATGTCTCAATCTCCCTACATATTCTATAGATGACAAGCTAAAATTCCCACACTAGCTTCCCATATGCTCCAAAAGCTCTATTTTTCTTCTTCTTTCGTATGCTTTGAAAACATTTTGGGAAACAATTTCTTATTGTGAAATTCCAACAAAAAAAGATATATTATTATACTTATTTTAACTCTAACAATGACACTGTCATATTAATTTATTTTACGTTATTAGATAAAAAACATTAAAATAAATTTTAATTTTTGATTAATACTAATTTTTCACATACAAATTTGACTTTATTGCAATTTTAAAAGCTACTAATGTAATTTCATCTTGTTGTCATCATTAAATAAATATAACAAAATAAAACAAATAACAATACATACATGTTGGCTCAAGAAAAATATAATGAACAATTTAGAAATTATTATAAATCATTATGTGTATTAAAAGCCACTTTTACAAAGTAAAATTTGTTGATCAATATTTTCCACTTCTAGAATTATCATTGTAATTTTAACTAGTGCTTTTTAATCCAACTTTGAAGAATTAAATTAAACTAGTTTTTGCGATGAGAAAACACTTCTGATAACAAAAACAAGACATGCTTACACCAATCTACGAAGCGCAGCTTCAGTATTTCATTCAGTTGCCGAATCATGAATCGGGGATTATACTAGTCACAAACAAAAGAAAACAAGATACAAGAAACAAGCATATAATATAAGGTTGCTAATCTCAAAAAGATGCACAAACTAGATGAGAAACGTCAAGAAAATGAGATGATATATAAATTGGAATTCCTATCCAACAACTTCCACAAAATCGTAATTGTTTATGGATCCAAACAGCTTTGTCTACAAATCCTGAGATTTGGATAAGCTTCCTCTTCAATTATCCACTAGTACCAGTAATTTCAATTCTCGATGGAGATAATGAAACAAATCACGTCGTCTTGATTATAAAAGATTGGCAAAAGAAAATCAGATCAACAGCCACCTCCTTTTTATGCTGTTTTTAACTAAAAACGGTTTCTCAAAAATACCCAAAATCGCACTCGCGTATAACATAGGGGCAAAACCGAACTAATCGACGAACATCAATCAAAAATCAACCCAAATTCATAGATCCGCTGCTCGCACCGACGCACTAAGAGCCGTGAGGAAGGCAAAGCGAGTTAAGCAAAACACCGTACAGTAAAGCGGATCTGGATCAAGGCACTCACTGTATCCATCCTCGACGAGGTAATTGAAGGTATGGCCGTCGCAGTTATAGGTGAACTTGTTGTTGCTGGCAGGGAGCTTCTGCAGGCACTGGGCGGCGATGCTGTTGAAGTTTCCCGTGAACTCTGTGTACTCCGCCAGGATCACCGTCCCCCGGGCGACGAAACTATAGATCAGCGACTGCTGCCCCATCTCTGTTCTCCCAAATCCCAGATCGATCGAAGCGAGATGGATGTCGAAGCGCCGCGATCTCGACGAGGACGATGAGAAAGAAAGGCATGCGACCAAGGGAGTCAAACTTATGGCCACAGGAGTCGACGAAGAAATCACCCGACCTCGTGATCCTTGAGGGGTTTATTTAAAAATACATAATTACATGGTGTTTTGCAAAAATAACTTATCTAATTTTTATTTTACAGCCTAAGCTGTACTAATTATATTAAATATTATGTGTTAAGATTATTTAGTTTAATTATTCCATTTTTTTTTAATGTTTTATTTTTTACTAATTTTATTTACGTATTTATAGTGAAAATTTTATTATTATCTGTTCGGCCTTTTGACGCCCATTATGAACTTATATATGTTTCTATAATAAAATATTTAAAGGAACTGTATTAAAGTAGTTCAAATCTCCTGTCCCATGTCTTACTCATCACCCTAGTCCACCATCAGTAGCCTCCGACTGTTAGCCTGATCAGAACTATACACTAAGGAGAAGGTGAACCCAAAGGATCGTCACAGACACGATTGACATCAGAATTCGATCGGATCAAAATAAGTTTTCCTAAGCTGATCTGAGCTCTTGTTCAGATTCGATCGAATTTCGGTGTCAATCATACCAGTGGCAATTCCCTAGGGTCACCTTCTTTTAAGGTATAGTTTTGATCTGGCTGGTAGTCGAAGGCTATCGGCGGTGGACTAGGGTCGACGAGTGGGATACAAGGATAGGAAAATTTGAGGATAGAGGATGCGATCTCATTACAAAGGGCATGTGAAATAAAGTAGGGAAAAAATAAGGTAATGTTTTTGGCAATAATAGAAAATTGATGGCAATCTTAAAAATAAGTCAAACCTCAGGGGATATTTAAAACTTTGCCCTGATATTAATAATTCGGCCAAGTAAATCTCTGGCTGGCTCGCTCGCCCTTTTAACTGTTCTTGCTACTTCCACTCTGCGATCTCCGCGCTGCTCCGCAGATCCGATCCTGCCCACCTCGCTTCACCACATGCTCGAAGCTTAATCTGCATCGTGATCATGGATCCGCGGCCCGTGCCGCCGGAAATGTGGAGTTTCCCCATGGCCGGAGGGTCCCCGGGCCTAGGGTCTGCGATCCGGCGTCCGAGCAGTGGAGCGTCGGCAGGGGTTCCATTGGGCACCGAGAAGAGGGAGCGGTGCGTCAAGGGGAGGCGGAAGAGGAAGGAGTTGGCTTCGTCTGAGGAGGACTCGCCTAACTATGCCCATGACTTGGTATTGATGATTTCTGTCTCGTTCGATTGGTTACTTGCTTAAATTCGCTAAAATTTGGAGCTTTGAAGTGTAGAAGTAATTAATTTCTTGCTACTAAACAAAAATAATTCAAGCATCGTTTCTTATTATACACCGATTTGCTAAACTTCATGGTTCTTTTTAGTAGTATCCTTAGCAATATGAATATAATTGTCAGAAGAGTTGAGTTTAGCGAATAAGCAATTCTAAATTCTCTCATAATAAATTGTTCATGGCAATCTTCTTAAGTAAATAAAACAAGGAAAGAGTAGTGTCAAATGAGGATTCTGTAACTTTGTGTTGGTGAGGTGCAAGCAAAGGTTCATTCCATTGAAGTGTAGAGTTCACAACTTTTTCTGGGGAAAATTTTTGGTCCATGTTAGCTATTTCACATGGAAGGTTGTAATGAAAATTCTCTTTTAGTTGAGATCATTAAACATTCTTGGAATTTAGAAAGTTAATGACTGGTCATTACTATGCACACATAATCTCATGTTTGGGTAGAATTTCAATAGTTCAGATCAATGATGGAGTTTACATTGGCAGTTCTAGGGCAGATACACAGCTTAATGATACAGCAACAAAGTCTACCTCGGCATCTGACATTCTGTGTTAATGTCTTCCTCAGCATCTGCCTTCTGTGTTAATAGTATCTAGAGTAGCCAGAGAAAAAATATAAAAGAAGTGATAAACAAATGTCAGTAAGCAAATGTATAGGAAAGGACGGAGCAAGAAGAAACACTGATAAGCAACCTCTTCTGTATGATTGTTTACACCTTGGCAATCTTAATGAAGATCATTCTAAAAGATTGTGTTGATGAGTCTCTTTAATTTAAGAAATGAAGTGATTTAAGATGCATACCAATAGGTTAAACATTACCTAAATGTCAAACAAACAGAAAACAGGCTCTCTGGATGATAACAAGTAAAAAAACAGGTTTGTTATTTACCACTATGGAAGAACAACAAGAACAAATATAACTTCTGGATGTTTAACTGATCAATTACCTGAAAATTTGGTCTTGGCAAACTTTTGTTATTTGATCCTAAGGTTATTTCTTCTGTTGTTGCATTTTGACTACTGATTAACTGAATGCTTTGCTCTCAAGATGGACCATGAAGCTAAACGCCTCAAGGGCATGAACACTGAAGAGAATGGTAATATAAAAACTGAGGTGGAGGCAAGTTCAGGCATCTGTGATAAGGTAAATGATCAAAATTCTCAACCAGCTGAGTTACCAAAGCAAGACTACATCCACGTGAGGGCCAGGAGGGGTCAAGCAACAGACAGCCACAGCCTGGCTGAAAGAGTAAGCATGCTCGTTATAGTTTTAGCTTACTGTTGTAATCAAAACAGTCCAGTTTCATATATGGGTTTTTGTCAAGATATCTTGGGGTCAACCAAGAAATTTGAGATATTATTGAATATTATTCAGCTACTTTAACTTTGTTATTGCCATTTGAATTGCTTGTAGGCAAGGAGAGAGAAGATAAGTGAGCGAATGAAAATTCTTGAGGATTTGGTACCAGGTTGTAATAAGGTGCACAATAGAGTATAAAAGTACTCACTGCTAGTTATCATGTACTTGAGAGGAATTGTGTTTCCATTTTCAATTGAGATTTCTTGTATAAGTAGGTAATTGGCAAAGCATCTATTCTGGATGAGATAATAAATTACATTCAGGCTCTACAACACCAGGTCGAGGTATGCTTTCTTGATTATCTCTAGGGTTTGAATTTTAACGTATACTACAGAGGTATTTTGATGTTATTATGCAGTTCCTATCATTAAAGCTTGAAGCTGTCACTACTAGTATGAATTCAGGTTTTGAAGTACCCACCTCTAAAGATGTAAGTCAAAATGTTCAACATTTTGCTATTTGTATGTCAGAATATATAATATTCGAACTACAATGCTGCCTTTTGTTTGCTGCTCGTATGAGAACTTTGTAAACAAATTATTTTAAACAGTTAGACTAATTGCATTTGAAATGTATACGATGATTGTATCGTCGACATGTTGTCTCTGCATAGTTTATTCCTTCTTATGAGTGCATATCCTCTGAAGTCACTGCCAACTAACTACTCGACAATATGAATGTTCTAACAGATAGTTATTAGTGTGATACAGGTGGAATGCAGATCTTCTTGGTGGAGATATTATTTTCAAGGACATTAATATATAAATGTTGGTTAAGCTCATCAATGGTCATTCTTCACCTCCAAATTATGGTTCTATCTGTTTGTCTGCCTTTTCTACTGCAAATTTCTTGCTAAACATCGCATATTTTTTTACAAAATGGTGTGTCGCTGTCATCTGAAATGCACATAGTCATGATTCTTAAGCATGAAATTTAGCTTGAATTTGACTTGGTCGTAGTTTGTGTTTGGCTTGATTGCTGCTCATTGTTTGCGTTTGCTCGTTTTATTTGATACGAGAACTTCATTCTTTAACCTTTCTTATCATGGAATCACCCTGATACATAGCTTCTGTATTTCAGTTTGGTGCGCAGGGACATGACACCATTTCCCGTTTGACATACACTCCGCACGAGACAAGAGAATTCGAGCAAAATTCAACAACAGATTGGCTTCATATGCAGATTGGTGGCGCACTAGAGAGAGTGACATGATCAAACACATTTCTCGCTCCTAAAATGAATACCAGATTGATAAAATCCCTGGATTCAGTTTACTTATCTCTAGCCATGTAAAATTACATTCAGAAATCCACCTAAATTTGTTATGCCCCTAAGGTGATGTCTCGAGAAAGATTATCAATTACTATTACGAGCAAAACGGTGGACAGTTTTTTTCTGTTATCGTGCAAAATGGCTGATCGAACATTGGCATCTCTATTCAAAAAAATGGATTAGTATTTCCGATGAATAATGCAATAGAATGACCTCTACATTGTTTGTTTACTCTCCTTAGAAGATTGCATGCATTTGATCTTATTGTTAGAAGTTGACTGATCTACATTATTGAGCTTATTGAGTTGCTGATTTAGTTTTACAAGATTCCATACTAAAAATTTACATCTTGCTAGAGCAGTAATGTGGTTGTAAGAGGATCAGTCGACAAGCACACGATACAAGGTGATAACGATGCCTTTGGCTTCCATAAAACAGCTCCTGCACATAAACTGTTGGTGTAAGTTGAAAGAACCATAGGAACAAATGCCTTCATCTGATGTTGCAGCGCTGCAATTGTTGAGATTCGCTTAGATTCTTCGGCATGCAGAACCACAAGACGTAAAGACCGCTTCAACGTCATCATTGCCATCCGGCTTCTCTAAACAAGCTCCCGATGCTGTCAACCATGAACATGCTTTAAGCAAAAAGAGGTCACAACAAAATTGCAACAGTATGTAGCTCTTACACTATCATAAAGAATTTTTTTCCCACTCATCCATGGGACTCACTATCTTGATTTTGCGATCGTAAGTTCCAATATGTTCTTGTAAATGTTTGTAAGGATAGAGAGCCTATAAATTTGAGTTTCCATTTAATCCATGGATCGAATTGGATGTCATCTGATGTTTATAGACGCCAACGAGCATCTAACAATTTTAATATCTAAGAAATGTACCAAGTGAAAGGGGTAACAACTTGTTTAACTATTTTGCATCAAAAGCACAAAAGAAAAACATCCCACATATGTCAGCTCTCAGCCGCAAAGAACAGGATGCACAAAAATCATACCAGGAACACGTACTTCAATCGACCATGAGGAGGTTATTCTCGTGACCATTGTTGTGTGCGGTAGGGCGCAACGGATCAACTTTCCATACACCATCAACAATGAACTTGATCTGTGTCAAAGCGAGATATATCAAGCCCAAGCATGCCTCTGATTCATTAAGAAGATTGTTACCAATAAA
>JBBPFP010000060.1:2836495-2852140 GCA_037974795.1 Kaempferia galanga | reverse complement strand
AATCTAGTTAGCCTCATTGATTATTTCTGAAATGACTAATTCGACCATATGAAAGTTTTTCACCAACCACGAAGGTAAATTGGAAAATACTAATGGTGGACAGCTAAGAACCTTAATATCTCTTAATTGTAAATCGCATTTAGAAAAAAAATCTCTATAAATGCACCGCAGCTGGGTGCTCGATAAGTTAGAGTATTAAGGAATATTTGAGAATAAAATTGCTGATGGACACTTTTTGAGTTTGTTTTTTTAAATCAGGGCGCTTTTATGATTTAGGAGCATTCTTTTGATTTTTACCCGTAAAACATATTACACGAGGATAATGTTTGTGACTGACATTATAAAATAAAATTTTTAATAGAACAATTTATTAAAATAAATAAAAATACTTTTTTTACTATTTTTTCCTTTTTTTTCTTTGTTGTTTATTTGTTCTTGGAGAACGGTTCCATTCCATTATTTCATAGAAAATGATGAGAGCATTCACTCTTCGAGTTGGATCTTAAAGATCTTCCTTAATCACATTATATTTGTATCAAATCTCCAATAGATTATCTATTAAAATCACACACCTAAATCTAAGCTTTTTAAATATTTAAACAAAATATTCCTTTTTTATGGTCTATCTTAGCAAAGGCAATCATTAAATTACAATTGAGTTGATTGGCTCGGTGGATTAGCCTTGATCTCACTATCACTGTCTCGATCACTTATTTGAGTGGTTATCAATTAGACAAAGGGCAGAGAAAGATTAGCAACCGAAAAAGAGGAACAATAGGTGTTTCGAAAAATCTATACATTTTTTTTATAATTCAGTATCTAATTTGAGATTTGAAAAAAAAAGCATTTACGGAGGCCATCTAAGTCAGAGTGTAACTGGGATTCAAATTTTAAATGTCCCATTCACTTTTTTAGCAATGAAATCGTGTTTCTTTTTAATTCGTCTTATCAAAAATTATGCATTTACACACGTAGATTTTCAAATTAACTAAAATATATATATTACTTTAATATTTATCAAAAACACACTCAAATATGTGACTTAATTCCTATTCTACCCATCCTGCACTTTTTGTATCTCTTTGCATGCAAATTCTTTTCTATTTCCTCTCTTTTTTTTTTCTTTTTAACCATATCAAACTGTTGGGTCTGATATGAAATCATATCAAATCTATATTGGACTGATTTTTTTGAGAATATTATAATACCTATAAAAAAAATATAAATAAGTAATAGAGAGCACCGCTAAATTCCTTACAATATCATAAATCTATAGAACCTGAAATGGTTGCAATTTGAGGTATCTAAGTCGATCAGTGGATTTTGACCGAAACACACTGATTGACCTAAACAGGTTTAATTAGATCTATTTCAGATCCTATGAATTTCTAAGATTGCAAAGAGTCCAACGATGCTCTCCATTGCTTATTTTAACTTCTCTAGAGGTGTTAAAATACTATTTAAAAAATCAGTTCAATAGGAGAATAAATTAAACTTGGGCCTGATATGTTTTATATTAGACCCCCATTAGATCTGATACGGTGATATGAAACCATATCAAATTATATCGGATCCAATAATTTGATATGGTTACATACAAAAAAAATAAATAGAAAAAAATATTAGCTCGGCGGATATGGTGGAAAATTGATTGATTTTCGATGTTAAATTTCACCTTGTTTTATTTTTATTTTTCAAAATTTATTAAAAAACCACATTAACTTGATAAGTCAAAAAAAAATGTTACTTTTAGATGAAGAACAAAAAAAAATCTTAATGGGCAAGCAAGAGAAAGGAGAAGGAGAAAAAAAAATGTTTTTTTCTTTTTGTAGTTAATTATTATTTTTTAAAAAACATAAGAATTAAAATATATATGCAAATAACCACATTTAATAACAGCAACTAAAGTTTTATAATATTTATATTTATATTTATTTATTTTTGGGTGAGCTACCAACTTTAGCTGCTATTAAATATAGTTATTTGTATATATGTTTTAATTTTTATGTTTTTTAAAATTAATAATAATTAATCCTAGAGAAAGAAAAAAAAGGATTATAAAATAGGAAGAAGCAGGATGAGTATTTGAGTATGCTTTTTAGTAAATATTAAAATAGTATACATATTTTGATTAATTCGAAAGTTTAAGTGCGCCCTAATACTATATAGAGAATATTTTTATATTAAAGATTATTTATTATTTTAGTTAATATTATTTAAATTTGATAAATATCATTTAAAAATATTATTAAATTATTATAATTCTCATGGTAATTACTATAACAATTCGACAGGTGGATGTTTAAGTATTTTAATAAATATAAATTATTTTAATTAAATAATTTTAAAATATGTTTATATATAATTAAATTAAAAAGATTTATTTTAATAACGTTAGGTGTTGTTAGACTTCGAAACCCCTTTTAGGGTTCAAATAAATATTTTTTATTTTTAAATAAATGTTTTTCTTTCTTGTTATTTTTATATATAATATTTAAATTAAATTAAATCGATTTATTTTAATACAGGTAGGAGTGCCTTTGACTTAGGAAAACGCCGTGTTTCGGCAGCTTGCTTCACTGAAGGAGGCAGCTCCGGCGCTTCTCGTCGATCGGAATCACTTCTGCGATCGAAAGCCATGGAGGCCCCGAGCATGCCCAGAGTGAGGTTGGGATCCCAGGGACTAGAGGTATCGCTTTCATGCACTTCTCTTCTACCTTTGTTCTCAATCCGTGAGCCAAAAGAAAGAAAAGGGCGCCTTTCTCGATGTCTCTCCCGCGTTCCCTTCTCTTTTAGGTTTCGAGACTGGGTTTCGGGTGCTACGGCATTTCAGGGATTTTCAGCGCGCCTTTCAGTGAGGAAGAAGCCAACGGCATCATCAAACAGGTGTTCGATCGGGGCATCACTTTCTTCGACACCGCCGACGTCTACGGACCGCACACAAACGAGATATTGATCGGAAAGGTTCGATCTTTCTCTCTCTCGATCGTGTAGGAATTGGGTGCTCGAGGATTTGAGATTGAAGGATGAAAAGGTGGGGGTTTCGCAGGCGCTGAAGCATTTGCCGAGAGAAAAGGTCCAACTCGCCACTAAATTTGGCATCTCGAAGTACAAAGGAGACGACCTCGAGATCAACGGGAAGCCGGAGTACGTGCGGGCGTGCTGCGAGGCGAGCCTCGATCGCCTGGGCGTGGACTACATCGATCTCTACTACCAGCACCGGGTGGATTTGACTGTTCCTATTGAGGACACCGTGAGCAATCAAACACACTTTTTTAAGCTTATTGTTGAAAATTTACCAGAATCTTTTGGAAATCGGGATTCACAAATGCCCGAGGAGAGTATTGTAATAAAAGAAAATGAAACTTCTCTTGCAATAGAGGAAGATTACCCCTCTTGTTTGAGAATAAGAAAAGTAGAGAAAAGGGCTTTGCAAGCTTTCTACTAGACGAGGAGAAGAAGATTTCTGCTAGCACATAAGGTGTTGCCACCAAAGAGGAGAAGAAAATTTCTTGATTATCTCAAAGAGAGATAAGGCCCCCATTTTATAAGAGGTGGGATTGTTAGTTAGCCATTGTAAACCAGTCAAATAATGATTGTATTACAGCCAAATAATGACAGGTAAATCAACCAAATAATGACAGATTTGTAGCCAGATAATGGCTGATTTCCAGTTGGATTATCTTTCATATTTTCAACACTTATGAGCTAGGCTTGTTTAGCATTGATTAACTAGTTATATTCTTTCTTTGGCATCCAAGATGGGAGAGCTCAAGAAGCTAGTGGAGGAGGGGAAGGTGAAATACATTGGGTTGTCAGAGGCCAGCCCCGATACAATCAGGCGAGCGCATGCTGTGCACCCTATCACTGCTGTGCAGATGGAGTGGTCACTCTGGACTCGCGACCTCGAGAGTGAGGTCGTTCCTCTTTGCAGGTGTTTTCTCTTGCTATATTAAAAATCGTCATTTGCTACTTTGCATGATGGTAGTAAACACTGTGCCATTGTGGAGGTCCAAACCTCCAAGCTGATCATTTTCTCAAATTTGTCTTTCTGAGTTCATATGTGTGCACTTTGCTATCGACTTGTTGAGTCTCTGTTGATAGAGCGAAAATGATATTCAAAGTCCCATTTGGATGATTCTCCTCTTCAGTGCATGTTTACACCTGTCTTTTATATGGTGTTCAACTAAGTATTTCGTCTTAAAAATCATTAATGATAGCAATATCACCTGATTAGCAAAAGCATAAATCCAACAAAGCACTTAAATTATGTGCTTATGTTCTTAAAAGTTTAGCACTTCCATAGTAATATTAGTTTAATTTGGCTTTATGCAATAGTTGTCACTATGATTCCTAGTTATCGCCTATCGCCTTTGTAAACATCAGTTAATCAATTCTTGTGATAGAAGCATTTGTATATTCTTCTTTTGTGACAAAAATTAGGATTTAAACCAATCTCGAGAGTTTCTAACTAATGTAAATTGATGAGAAACAGGAATCTTGGCATTGGAATAGTTGCATATAGCCCTCTTGGCTCTGGGTTTTTCGCTGGAAAGGCCAGTGTAGAAAGCTTGACTCCTGGCAGTTTTCTGGTATGATCTCATTGTTGATTTTCTTTCTTCACCATCCCTTTTCTTGGTGCATATAGAATTGAAAGTGTATTAGGATTTATGTGTCTTTTTTTGTAGTCGTGACTTTTTCTTTACTGCTTGAGACATGATCCTTCTATTGTGGAGATGAATTTTTCTTCCTCTACATATAAAATTGCAAGTGTTTGAAGATTGTATTTTCTTTTCGCGCCACAGTGGCATTTTTTATCGCTTAATACATGACCCTCAATTGCAGAAATGATTTTCAATCACAAGTGCATGAGGATTTCTTTTTTTCATCAAGACATGATCCTTCAATCGCAGAGATGATTTCTTTTTCCTCACTGCATAAAACGTGCAAGTGCACATGGATTTTTGTTTAATATCGCAATGACAATATCTTTACTGCATAAGAAATGATCACAATTGTATGCTGATTCTGTTTCTTCTTATGCCGCGGTGACTTTCTTTATATGCTCAAGACATGATCCTTCGATATAGAGATGCTTCCATTGTTGGCTCACTAGTTGTTTCCTCAGTCTCATCTCCCTAGGTTCTCTGGAGACAATTTGGATAGGAACAAGACCCTATATTTTCGGTTAACAGACTTGGCTGCGAAGCATGATTGTACCCCCGCTCAATTGGCCCTTGCCTGGCTTCTCCACCAAGGGAATGATGTAGTACCCATTCCAGGTAAAACTTCCTTACTCGATAAGTTACTGATGATTCTATTACTTGTCTATCGATGCAATTTGTGCTTTCCCGTGTAAACAATGTCTCGAGATAGTTAGATTTCTTGCATTTGTTTCACAATTTGCTCAAGTGAAATAGTTTCATCTCTTAGTCTCTTAGAGACAACTGTTGTTATAAATGCTTAAGCAAAAAAAAAATGATAAAATTAACCCGTAGATTTTGTCACCAAACCCTAAACTCTAAATCCTAAATTGGCCTTTTCGCTATCGCTTTAATGATGGTCAGGGACAACGAAGATCAAGAACTTGGATGAGAACATTGGCTCCCTTAAGGTGAAGCTTACAGAAGATGACTTGAAAGAGATTTCTGAGGCATTGCCTGCCGATGAATTTGCTGGGGATAGAGCCATGGGACCTTTTGTGTCATATGTGTGGCAGCTTGCAAATACACCCGTCAAAATCATGTAATCAACTTATCCTCCCCTCTACCAATAGGTCACAAGTTTCTGTTGTTTACGTTAATAATTACCGGCTTTGTAATAAACATGGAACCTTTTGTATCATATGTGTGGCAGCTTGCAAATACACCCCTCAAAATCATGTAATCAACTTATCCTCCCCTCTACCAATAGGCCACAAGTTTCTGTTGTTTACGTTAATAATTACCAGCTTTGTAATGAACATGGAATTGGCTTTCGCAAGTCAGTTGCCTAATTAAGTCACCCGTTTGTTTTGCGATAAAATATTTATGCGAAAAATATGTTTTAGATTTTTTTCTGTTTTTATCACGATAGGAATTGATTGATTTTTTTTTAAACATCTTTTTATCCATATCACACCCTTTGTTTTAAACTTGACAAAATAGTGATGTTCTACGTATAATTTTCTTTTCTATCCAAAATACCATTATGGGTGTGTTAACTAGGGATGTAAATGAGTCAAGTAAGTAGCTTGGTTAAAATTTGACTCGAGTTCGAAGTTGATTGAGCTTGAACTGGCATATTAGAAATTGAGCTAAGCTCGTGTTTAATTATTGCTGGCTCAATCATTCGAATAAGCCATTAATAGTATATATATTTATAATATATTATATTATTTATTTATTTATTAAAATAATTTTTAAAAATAAAAAAAATTTGAGCTCTAGCCCACAGTTAAATATCGAGCTTGCACTCGAGCTTGAGCCGATCCTGTGTAAATCGTGTCAAACCAAGCTTGAATTTAGGCGGGCTCAAACTCAACTCAGCTCGTTTACAGCCCGGTGGACTTAATAGTAAAGTACTTGGAAGATAAATGAGAACGTCAGAGTTATTTTGAATGATATGTATAAGTTGTGCTTTAAATTTACTATGATAAAAAAAATGATAAACTTAATTAGTCTCTTATTGACTATTCTGGGGGTGGCCAGCCCAGCCCTACGGAAGCTTCCCACCGACCAGCCGAGAAGCCCAACATCCCTTAGTTACGAATCCCATTTGGAGGAAAATTCCTACAAATACGCCGTAGTTGGGACTCGAACCGTGGGTGCCTGGGAGACAACTAAACGTCCTTACCGCTGCACCATAGCCCCGGGGGCTTCAAATTTACTATGGTAGGTGAATGAGGAGATGATTATTCATCTTCGAGATTGATAGGATGAAGCCCGGACAGCTGTATTATTAAAAAAAAATATTATATACAAAACAAGAATCCATGATAATGATGTTTAATTAATTTATTATAGCTACTCTAACATGGTTCTCTTTTGTATATATAAAATATTGGAAACTTCCGTAGGGCCAGATCGGCCACCTCAGAAATAATCAATAGTAACTGGGTTTATTATTTTTTTTTCCTTTTTATAAAGTATCAAAGAGAGAGGTGGACTATCGGATCCTAAAAATTGATCATTAGGTAAATTTCAAAAAGTATAGATGAATCCTGACCTAACATCCGGCGTCACCAATGGTGAACTCTATCGGCATTTAAAAAATACCTAACGTAAGATTTGAATGCTCTTACCTCCGCAGCGAGTGTAGGTCCATAGCTTGTTATTTTGTACCAGCAGCTTCAACCTGATGTTGTTTAGTATAAAGCAAGTCCAGTGGAGAGTACGGTGGGGACATTTTGGATAGAAAATTACAGATCTAGGTTATTATTTTGATTTTTAAAAGAGTTATTTTAATGATATGACCATTTTAGTGGAAGAATAACTTCCCTTACTCATCTCTTTAATCGCCGAGTACTTGGTCACTTAGAAATTTACTATTTTATTCCCAGCTATAATATATTTATATAGATTTTTTCTCTTATGAGATATGCAATCGTGAAATATTAGACATCTGGGCTGTTAGCCATGAACACTTGCTTATTTATGTTAGCGGCTAATAAAAAACTTCTGTATAATCAGACTAGCCGGTTAAGATGCAATATTACAAGGTTCATATCTGTTTTTAATGTCGAGTACTTTAACATTATCCTTTAGTTGACTTAGAATTAAAGGTTCTATGACCATAATAGAGACATGATGCGAAGCATAACCTAAAGCTTTGGGACTGTTTTGATCGATTAATATCAAGAGCGAACAAAATTTGATTAATCATAATTTCTTACTCGTATATTAAAAAGAGACTTACTGTATGTAAAATCAAAACTCATTTAAAAATCTACAATTGATTACAAAATAAAACCCATAATAAGCCCGTCTATGATCCAAAACTACCATTTAAGGTCATATCGGAGGCTCCAAATAAATTTAACAAATTTTATCGTTATTTAAGATTATTTTCATCTTTGTGTTAGGTTTTTAAAAATTATTTAAACTATTTATTTAATTATTTAGTTGTTTTTAATATTTTCTTGATCAATATTAATTTTCAGCCGTCATCTTAGAAAATTATAAGATGAACTGCTCTTAATTGACCAAGAGTTTTGGACTGGACTGGTTGATTATTCATTGTGAGCCCTTCCTAAATTACCTAATGGTTGATGAAAATTTTCATAGCTAGGAATTGACTGATCATTTGAAAATTACTTGGTATAAAAACATCTCCTAACATCTAGTATTCGTTAAACATAGATCGTCATCAGTAATATGATGTCATTTAATCCAAATAGTCATAATTTGCCAAATGCGATATGTTTGCAAATTTAGTCGTGAATGTCCTACGCTCGTATATTTAGTAAAAGGATCCCTAAATTCACCTTCACCACCCCTCTCTGGTTTAAATCCATCCTTTTCTTTCACTCTCCTCTTCTCGACATCGAAATAAATTAGAGGGAAAATTTATATATATGCGTGTATATATATATATTTGAATAATTTGTAATCGAGATGAAGAACGGGAAATCATGGGATGTGGAGATTGGGACGTCGGCCGGTCTATATCCAAACATGATGGAGAGCCCGGAGCTCCGGTGGGGGTTCATCCGCAAGGTTTACCTCATAGTCGCCATGCAAATCCTCATCACCATCATCGTTGCCGCGGTCATGAACATAGTTCCTTCCGTCCATGTCTTTTTCATCAGCCGCACTTCGAGCTCGATCGTCCTCGCATTCGTCATCATGATTTTACCTTTGTTAGGTATGTTGTTGTTGCAAACGCTCCAAATATCAATTCTAACCAACTTATCTTCGACCAAACTGAATATATAAAATCTCGTAGTGATGATACCGATGGTGTGCTTGAGCGATCGTCATCCGATAAACATGATTTTGCTGGTGGTGTTTACGATATGTATGGGAATGTCTATCGGATTGGCATGCTCCGGCCGGCAAGGTGATTGTGAAATTATATGTGAATTCTGAAATAAGATGGGCTTAACTGCATAATTGAATTTATCAAGGGCCTCAATCACATATTTGCTATTTTTTAGACTAAAATTTGACATTGTTGCTGGGCAGGCAATGTGGTGTTAGAAGCTGCAGCACTAACGGCCATAGTTTTCATGGGCCTCACTCTCTACACATTTTGGGCCGCCAAAAGAGGCCACGATTTCAGCTTCCTCGGCCCATTTCTCTTCGCAGCTCTTCTTTGCCTCACCATTTTCTCTCTCATTCAGGTCCATTATTTTAGCAAAAATTTTAAAAACACCCATTGTTTTATATCATTAAAAAAATATCTTTTAAAGATTATTTATATACTTTTAATATTATTGTAGCAGCTTTCTGATCAAAAGTATTTTAAATAACTTTAATATATATTTTGATTCATCTATTATAATATTAGAAAATTTTCATTTTGCACCTCAAAATGGCTCTTCAAATTTTATAATCATCAAAATCTCACTTAAACTCTTGGGACAATGTATTCCATTGTAGGTATTTTATCCCTTGGGGAAGACTACGACGATGATATTTGGGTGCATATCGGCAATCATCTTCTCCGGCTTCATCGTCTATGACACTGACAACCTCATCAAGCGCCATAGCTACGATGAGTACGTCCCGGCAGCTATCTCTTTGTATCTTGATATCATCAATTTGTTCTTGGCCTTGCTCAGCCTATTGGAAGATTGATCGAACATCAAAGGTGATAAAAACGCATTTTTGCTTTGAGAAATAACTATCAATGGGATATTTAATCCTTCTTCTTTTTTTTATAAAGTCTATGAAAAGTGTGATTCCAATTTATGTATATAATTAGTAACAATCTTGGGATAATTGTTGAAATCATATATGTAATTTATGCTTACTACAATAATTTTAATAATTTTATTTAATGGTCAGAGTGTACTTTCCTGAACAACAAACAAGTCAAAAAGAACTATCGTATTATAATGTAATTAGATAGATTTGAGGGATCAAAGTGAAATTTCCTCTGCAAAATTGTTTTCCAAACCATGGGAATTAAGCTACAATTTATGTGAAAACCTCCTCTCCATACAACAGGGATAAAATTGAAATTTTGATTAATTTTAGGAGTCAAAGTGAAATATCGTCTGTCACAGAAAAGGCAAAGTCAACTGCATCTAAAACCTTAAACCTTAACAACCACCGACATCGCCACTCTACGATCACCGGCATAGATGACAAAGCACAGGGGTGGAGAAGGCGACATTGAATACAACTACGGCCCCAACGGCATCAAAATGTTCCTAGTTATATAACATTTCAAAATTTCCAGAAATAATATCATGTTTCATTTTAAATAGGTTGAATCCAACATTCTACAACACGGTTCAACCTATAACTACTGATTGGAAATGATTAGAGACACCATCTTGTGGTTCTGAGAATGGCATTTCGCGAGTCATGTGTGCGATCGCGATCGCATGAACTCTTCTAGTCGATCCCAAACCTCTAAAGCAGCTGCTCTGTCTTGATGCCTTTTGTGTTTGCTAATCTGCAAAGAAGTTTGAAGGGAGGACGAGGACCTTGGATCAGTGACAAAGTGAGCAGTTGGGTAGAACAGCTTAAGATTTGGTAGTTCGACTTACGGAAATAATCTTCACATTCCACTGCTTCACTGTTTTTGCGGATTCCACGCTATCGTCCTCAAAACGCACATAGAACCCGATAACTGAACAAAACATCAAACGAATCTCAGCATTTGCCAACAATAGTTGGATGGATTTCAGGAAGAACTGAAAAAATTGACGAGAAAAGAATAAGAAATCAAGCAGATTGACAGTGCAACAATAGCAAACATGTTCTTATATTTAATGTACCGAAGGAAGTTATCGTGGAAAATAACATCTTTCAATGAATTTTTTTAAGACATCAAAATTGAACTCCAATTATCAACCTGACTTAGATTGAGCACTACCATCTCTCACGCATGGCAAGTTTACAACTCTTGCAAGGTATCTAACTGCGGTTTAAGTTCTTGCAAGGCATAAGAGAAACAAGAATAGGTATGCCAACCCACTTTGGCAGTGCAATGAGCTTATGGATCACAGAAATAAATTGCACCAAATTACGAGAATTTCTATTGAGTAATAACAAAAGAATGTAATTTTTTTCCTAGCAATTAAGATATATGCAAGACCTATAGTCCATATGAGCAAGGTATTTACAGTTAAAGCATAATGATTGCATTACATCAATAGCAATGCCATGGACATTTATGCAAACATCTATTACGTAGCATATCTAATCCTCTAGAATTGATCAATGGAGAGTGTAACTGGAGAAGCAAAAGGAAATCTTGAGTTTCAAATCCATCAAGTGCATCCATTACATTTCCAACTCTGCAACAGGCAGGCTCAACCCATCATATCGAATGTTAAGATTTACCCAGAAGCCAACTAAAGTTGCATCATGAAAAAACAGCATGGATGTTTTTGTTTATATGCTGCATAAACAATTAAACTAAAATCGACAGTTTACCACCGGCACCCGTGGTGTGGCAGTCAACACTATTCCAGTTGCTGCTTGTATTTCGAATCCTACTAGGATATTATAGTTTGCCAATCTTTTTTCCATACTTTTTAACAGCATGCTGTGAGTTACCACAGTATTCAAAATGAAGAATGCAAAGAAATCGAATGTTTTGAAAGTTATCGTTAGAGAGTAATTACTCTGTATGGAATGCATAATTAGAGAGTTCACAGATAACTGCAATATATTAAAGATTGAGAAACAGTTAAAAATAAACAAAGAATAACAATTTAATCTTCCATAACCAAAATATAAGGCAACTGCCTTTAGAACAGACAAAATTCGAACAATAATACTGAAATAATAAGCACGAAAAGCCTGCAAAAGACTATTTTTGTAATTAGATTTCATCAGTGCACTAAGGCTACGTTTGGTTAGGTACAATGTAATTAAGCTTGTATTGTAATCAACTTTGTAATGTAATGTAATTCATATTACATTACTACATTTGGAAATGTGTTGTACGTAATCTTTGATTATAAGGGTGATTACATTCTTTTACTTGGTATCAATTATTTTTTATAAGCAATGTAATTCGAATTATTATAAAATGACAAAAATATCCTATAACCTCTACCAGCAGTCGGCCGACAACGGTGGTTGGGCGGCGGCGGGCAACAAGCGAAGGGGGAGGTGGTGTCGGCAAATTTGTTAGGGTGTGGTTTGATGAGATAAGTTAGGGATATTTTTGGCATATTAAATTTTGGGTTGTAATGTAATCTGGATTACATAGTATCTGCTTTGTAATCCAGATTGCAAAAGTTTATTAGCTTTTGTAATCCAGATTATATTACATTACAGTATTAAAATGATACTAAACAAAGTAATCACCCTTGATTATATTACAAGACTGATTACGCCTTACTAAACGTACCCTAACTGTATAGGATGTCATGGAACATAACAAATGATTTAGTTAGGTCATATAATGTAGTTTGAAAATAATAATAATAATAAGAGTGAATTACATTTTTAGTCACATAAGTTATACTTTTTTCAATTTTGGTCCTGTTATCTACAAATTCACATTCTTAGTGCATTAACTTGCATTGTTTTCCAATTTCAATCTTTTTTTGTCCTGAATTTGAATTGACCACCGGTAATTGCCTACGGCGATCCTAACATGGAAAATTAATTTGGGTAGTTTTACTTTTGGTGGACAAATCGCCTACGTGGCAAATTTTTTAAGCCCACCTGGGCATTAAAATAAATAAGGAACACAAAATCAAAGCCACACCTCCTTAAAAATAAAATCAATATTACACCCATCGTATATCCCCCCAAACCAACAATCCCCGATTCTTCTCCACCATACACCCTAGATTCAGAAACCCTCCCACGTACCTTGACCCAAGCCTCTGAATCTGGTTTTCTCATAGAAGTAGTAGAAAGATAACGATGCAACATTCACATTTGGATCTGTAATAGAGCAAGATGTCTTCATCCTCCGGAAGTGTATTCATATTCTGTAAATGTGTGAAACAGTCAGTGTTGCGAACTTCTTGGACAAATGATAACCCTGGTAGGAGGTTTTATGGTTGTGTTGACTGGAAGGTGATATTTTTTCCCTTTCATTTATTCTTAATTATTGATGTTATTGTGAATGTTAATGTCTCACACTCTTGTTCTTGATAGAAGGATGGTTGTGACTTTTTTTGTTTGGGAAGATTCACCAATGTGCTATAGAGCTATGGCCATAAATCCCTGATTAAAACGGAAGTTAACTATGCTTCAAGAAGAAGACAAACGAAAAATGGTGAGGGAGAATAAAGCTCTGAAGTTATTGGTTGTGCTGCCATGGTTGCTTTTGTTTGTTTTTTTTGGATGTTTTAATGGGTGATTTTGCAGATTTGAAGCTTTTAGAGTATTTAGGCACTTTGTATTTGATCTATTTTGTTGTGAATGTTGAGCAATGTATTGAAGTTGTACGAAATGGGATCGAGTTAGGGTTTATGGTGGAGAAGAATGGGGGATCATTGGTTTTTTGTGTGTGTGTGTTGGTTATTTTGTGTTCCTTATTTATTTTAATGGTCTGGTGGACTAAAAAAATTTGCCACGGTCAATTCGAATTCCGGACAAAAAAGGGATTTAAATTGGAAAACAATGCAAGTTAATGTAGTAAGAATGTGAATTTGTAGATAACAAGACCAAAATTGGAAAAAGTGTAACTTACGGGACTAAAAAAAGTAATTTTCTCTAATAATAATGAACACTCAATATGAGGGAAGGAGTTTGTCTCAGCACACGAGTAGATTCTCACTTTTACTGAACATTGAACTTAAATGCCCTTTCATCTATCATAAAATCGAAGATAGCATAATTAAAACAAAAGCTTCTTTGATATTGATAGTCAACTCAAATGAGGTAACTCCTAACATAAAAGAAAAGTAATTGAATTCTGAAAAAAAATAATACTGAAAACACAATCTATCTATATGTATAATATACATCTTTCACTCATGTACCACTAAGATGTTTGTAATAGTTACTCTGGGATCATAAATGAATATCAATGTCACAACTCATTCACTCAGATGCATCGGTGAAAACCATATGTAGTTAGAGCAATGTTCTAGGTTTCAAATTATTCAAAAACAGTCAATATATTTCTTTCATGCATATATGACTAAGATGTTCATAGTAGATGTTCTGGGATTATAAATAAATATCAATCTTCCGACTCATTCACATGGACTCACTAGTGAAAACTGTAACTTGAGATGCATTTTAGGTCCTAAATTTATCAAAACAAAGAGAACATAAGTAATAAAATTCAGGAGGATAGGCATCTGAGTATACTAGAAAACAATTGAAACCAACACTTATTAGTAGGATCCAAACTAGCAAAACATATCCAGTTCTAAGGTTTATTATGACCTAATGCATTGGTATTAATTATAGAAGTTACCCCGATACATTTTTCAGGAGTGCCAAAAATCTGGTTTGGTAAAGTAGTTTTAAAATAATAGGGAGGGTCATTTAAAAATTTAGGAATCTATGGGCATTATAGATTCAAGAAAGGGATTAGAAGGATAGCCGACCCCACTTAGTGGGACAAGCTGGGTTGTTGTTGTGGTATTCATGTAGATGAATAAAGGGATTAGAACCACAAGAAAAAATGTTTACCCCTGAACATATTCATACAAAATCAGAATTCTGCAACTACGAAGAGAATTAGTAGCTTACCATCATAGAATGCTCTTGCTCTATTATAGGTCATGAAAACATCAACTTAGTTCTAAGAGAGACAAACTCACAAACAGTTTATCTGAAATGAGACTCACTCTTGTTGAAGATTTCAACGTGGTCTTTGAACGGCCAGTCCTTGAATTGCCACTCCTTGCCAAGCACAAACACAGCCACAACACGGTCCCAGTCCTCTGGCTTGAACCCTGAGGGCTTATCTCTGACCTCGTAGGCTGCCACAGCGCGATCCCGGCTCAGTTTCTTCTGCACTGTCACACAGTCAGGTTTCGGGCCCTGCATTGCCTTCACCTTTGCATCCGTCGGCACAAAAATCCCGTCTTCTAAGAATTCCTTTACATTGTGGATGGTGATCAGGGTACTGTACGCGCTGGGAACGAGAATGATCGGAGCCAAAGCATAGCTCGTCACCGACGCAACTCACGCGGTCCAACTCTCCTCGGATTGCGTACTCCCGTAGAACCGAGAGCGGATCCATCTCTGGCCCGGCAAAAATCGACGCCGCGTGAGGAGCGATTTGAGGGAGGAGAAGAAGAGGGTGGCTGAAAAGAGTTAGTGTTTGATAATAGGAAAAACATAGGTTTAGTTTTAATAAATCCCAACTTAAATAGGTTCCAAACTAGACCTTTTCTTGGACCCAATAAAATATCCCCGCGAAACTGTCTTAACGACCTCCGAAAATTCCCAAACATTTCCCATAAATTCCTAAATATTTCTTTATCGCTGATTCTCCAATAATAATTATTATTTATTCTATTCCTATTTATTGGGTTTCCTCGCAAACTTGTCTCTACGACGT
>JBBPFP010000060.1:2819503-2835801 GCA_037974795.1 Kaempferia galanga | reverse complement strand
AGTGTCAGGTCAAACCTTGTCCTAATTAGACTTTTTTCCTCATAGCAACTTCCCTTGGACTTTCGATCACCAAGTACGATTCTCCTTGATCCACTTGAATTTTCCTACTGCTTAACCTCGGTTAAGATTTTCCTTTATCAATGTGGGGTCCTCTTTCACTCACTTTGACTTTACTTTACCTAACCGCAATTAGGACTAGCCACTCGATAGACTTCTACCTTTCCTAACCTCAGTTAGGACTTTCACTTGCCTAATCACAGTTGGAGCTTTCCTTTGCCAACATACAATCCTCCTTGACCTACTTGAACTTACCTTTTCCTAACCATAGAGTTAAAACTTTACCTCAAGCTAGGACCTTATCTTACCTAGCCCCCGAGAGTTAGGATTTTTCTCTTACCTAACCCTCGAGTTAGAACTTTACCTTGCGTAACTTCCAATGAAGACTTTTTCCTTATTTAACCCTCGGGTTATGATTTTACCCGTCAATTATTCGATCTGTCACGACCTACTTAATTTATCTTGCATAGATGGGAGATGACTACACAGTCTAACATCTTAAACTTTTTATTCCACTCAAGAAAAATATCCTATAGCATATCATAATTATTAAGGATCAAATGATGGACATTTGAGCGACTGCACGGGCATTCAAATATGAGTTAAGATTCTCTGGTCCATAATGTTGTGGACCACTTCTGGTCCACAACATGTAGACCGTTGGATCAGATCATATCAGGAGTTCAGATCTGATCCAACGGTCCATATGTTGTGGACCAGGACCAGAGGATCTTATCTCGATAACATATCCCCATAAAGCACATCTGCAGTATGCTATAATAATCTTACCTCTCGCTGCTTGTATTATGCTTCACAAAATTTTGATCAAAGCAATCAATACATTTAAAGAATTAGCACTACTATAATGTCCTCTAAACTAACACCGCCATACAAACTAGGAACAAGAGCCAGTAAGAGATATTTGAGCAACCCCAGGTTGAAACAATAAATATAGAAATATAGAGCTGAAAGCATGTTTCTTTGTGACCAATATAAGCACTCACATTAAAAAAAAGAGACCTTGAAAACAAACTACTACGAAAGGGAAATATTAACGACCAATAATCAGGATAGTATGTACATCACAAATGGTGGATGAAATAATGTAGTGGAACAATGATCTGAACAAATGAAAAAGGTTTAAATGGTAAAAATCAGATTGTTAACTTGATAATGTCCCAACTTACATAACCAAGAGAACATTTAGGGCCAATTTCGTATGCAAAAGGAAATGGGATACAAGAAAAAAGTTGGAGAAGATGAATAAGGAAAAATTTCTTAGTTGAAAATTATAAGAAAGATGTTTAATCACACAGATTCACTATATATATATATATATATATATATATATATATATTACTCCCAAATTGGACAGAAACATGTGTTTAGTAATGCTTCCATAGCTCCACAGGATCTGGTCAAAACTAAAATGGGGCGGAATTGAGAAATATTTCTCCCGGAGATCTACAAGAGCAGACAGGACTACCGACGACACACATCTAATCTATCCAGAGACAGATCTACACTATGGCTGTCCTGGGCTATAGCCCAGCCCTTTTTTTTATCTCAATGGAATTGTGTGCGTCCTTCGAGAGACCAAACAAAATGTTGTCCACTCTCATCAGTAATTTCTTCGGAGTGCATCCGAGTAAATATGTCAGCAAGTGAATCTTGCCCGGCTGTCTGTTCATCTCCCCGATTGTTTCTGAACTTTGAACAGAGCCACAAAACGGACACACAGTTTTTCCAACGTTCCCGCCGGAAAGCCACGATCCACCTCTCAGGCGAATGTAAATGTACAGTGTCTCCTCTAAGTCAACGGGAGCAAGCCTCGGGGGCACTGATCTCGTCCTCCTCCCTTTTTCTTGAAGATTCAATCTCTCCTCCATCCTTTTGAGCACCAACTTCGAATCAATGTGTTGGTTGATTTTGAGCGAACTTAGACAATGTCAGGGATGGCAGAAGATCGGAGTATATTAACTTCCATAAAAGCAAGAAAAAAAGGAGTTTGTTTGGGTATCCCTAACTTTTCAAATGTGCTTCTGATTATTTTGGATCTTCAGTGGTTGGTTCAGTCAATCGATTTTGTTTCCCTTTCTTTTGATTTGTGGATCTTGTGTGGGGTTAGTGTCTTGGCGTGAGGTCAATGCTTGGTTTGGATTTGGTGGCATCATAACCGAAAGCTTTTAGGTTGATTTCAATGTTGTTTCAAAGTTCATCACCGAGTGAGTTATTAATCAAATAGACATGCTTTTTAGTTGCTTGTGATAATTCCCATTTGAGCTACGAAGCATGATGAAAGGGATAGACTCTCACCTGCTCAGCACTATCAGTTTTCCTGTTTGAAAATTTAGAAGACAATGTAGTACTAATTCGGCGAATAGCTAAAAGGTTAAAATTTGTCATCCTTGAGCATAAATGTTGATTATGGTTATGAAAATTGATGTTATTTAGTGTATCTTCTGAGGGAAAAATGTTTTGCTTATTATACTGTGTTAGCCATGTAGGCCAAAACAGGGCAATAATCCCTGGAGGATAAAGGCTAAATTTACTGGGCTACCACACGGTGAAGGGGAAATCAAGTCCCTGTCAACTCTAATATGAGCTAACAATCCCCGGCACCACATACCTTGTAATTCACCTTATTCCACTTCAAACAATGAGATCGTACGAAAGCTGACACAACAAGAATCCACAAGTATAATTTCACGATCGCTGACAGCAAGGAAGAAATAGGCGTCAAACAAATATAAGAAACCTAACTTAATCTCGATTAACACGGCTGCACGGTATTGAAACATATGCACGCTAAACCAGGCGAAAAATATTCATAGACGGTGGCATACCTGCCAACGCAATCCCTCAGCAGCTGCTCTGTCTTCTCGCACTTGCGCACGAACCTGGCAGGCTCCACCTCCTCCGTCCGGCAGCTCGATCGGACGACCCTCCGCGTCGAGAACCGCTCTTCGCTAGGGTTCAAGTTAGGGCTCGCGAGATCGCCGAACCCCTGGCCCGAAGCCTCGTCGTCCACCCACTTCCACCCCATCTCTCTCTATCGCTCACTTCGCGCGGCTGCGTTGCTTGGGCCGCAAGTCTTCCGACTTGCAGTATTTAAAAGGTTCTAAATTCTTAAAATAGATCCCAAATTTTAATAAATGTGTGTAAACTCCTAGAATCAACAATTTTGTCACTTTCTAAAAATTATAATAATTCTAAGGTAAAAATGGAAAATAGCACTTTTATTTTTGTTATTGTAAAAAAATTTAATATTTAAAAATATATATCAAAATAGTTTTTTATTGTATTTTTTCATCTTAAAAATATTCTTTGAAAGTTTCGAGCGTCATTTGGAAAATTACAAAACGTAGAAGGCGCGGTTTGCAAAATTTACATGAGATTTGGGTTTGCCACTTCCTAGCTAGAACTCCGCCGTCTTCGCTTCTGCCTTCCGATTCGATCTTCAAGGTACGATCTTTCACCCAATCTCGTAATCTCTTCGTCTTCGCCTTCGATCTTCCACGAATCAATGAACGGATCGCTACACGGTTTTTATAAGAGCAACTCTAATGTAAAGATTGTGTGAGGTTCACAATTGACTCACTTCTCCTCTTCATCTTCCTCATGCAACCTAATTCAGAGATCCAGGCGATTAGAAATGTCGTTGGCGGCCCAACTCGCTGCCCTGGAGCACATTTGCTATGTGCATTGCGACTTCTGCAACACTTTTCCCGTGGTAGAATATGCATGCATTTATATTTCATTTACGCATCATATAAATCATAAGAAAGAGATCAGAAGTATACTTTTCCCATGGAGTTAGTTCTGCTTGATTCTTTTCAGAAAATACATTAAACTACTGATGAGTAATTTATATTTATTTCAACATGATCCTGTCTGCTTTATTTATAATGTAGAAATATTTATTTCATTTGATTTTGGTCAAGGATCTTCCTTTTTATGATATTTTAGAACAAACAACTATAATATTGCAGGTAATCTGATCTTATTTTTCAAGACATGAATGCCATGTACATATCCTATAGGAGCTTTGATTTATTTATTTATTTATTTATTTTATTTATTTTTTTCAGTTTTTTAGCAGTGAATGAGGCTTATAGCCACTAAGATACATGATTTCTTTCTTTCTTTTTTTCTTTTTCCATTTTCAGTTGAATCTAGTTTGTATACATATTTTGAGACAAAATAATAAAAAATGTACTTGAAAAAACTTTAATTGCTAAAGTTCGATGGACCCGATCAAGTCGACCAACACTAGATGATCATGCCCATGGCAAAACACAAGAAACTAATTACATGAGCAATTTACAAATTCACAATTTAATAAAGACAAAAGGAAAATCGAAAACAAATATTAGGGTTAAGATCTTGAAACTGAAGAAATCCTACATAATCCTGCTTAATTATACAACATACACAACAGGAAACTTGGAGGGACAAAGAGTAACAGCTTTGAACCCTGAGAACGTTTTTCAACGAAAAAACCAAATACCGAAAACATCAGTACAGTCGTTATAGAACTGGAGCCGTTTGAATCTTGCGGGGCAAAGAAACTTCCTGTGCTCCGGCACTCTTGTTTGCGAGTCGGCGCTTGTAACGCTTCAGCACGGATGCCAAGTTCTCCTTCCCCTTGGGAAATGCAACATCGCCTGCCGCTGTGCCGGTCCGACCCTTTCGGCCCGAGACTGAAATTTCAACTTCTTTGATAATATCAAGAATCATAGCTGCAGTTGTGAAGGATCCACTTATCATTTTTGACCGCATAAGAGAGTCGGAAGGCTCAGCAACTTCCAGTGGTACATCGAGACACAAGCAAGTGTTGAGCGCAGTACGAGGCTTGGAAAATGCAAGATCAAGAATCCCCTGAATTCGACAACAAAATAAGCGATCAATGCAGAAATATAATGCCAAGAGGCAATAGACAGAGGTTGGCATGTGACCAAAAAAAAAGAGCTATTTTGATAGATTGGATTTGTGATGTTACATTATAACAAGTACATTTAGCAAATATACTTCTCTGTTGTGCATCACGAGCCAATATTCAACTGTAACAAATAAGTTCGTTCACGAGTGAGAAACCAGTTCAACTAGGCAGGCAGCTTCAATATTTGTGAGATTTGGCTTTGCCGAAAAGCTAAAGTGAAGACTTTTTTTTAGTTTCATTCAAGATTAAAAGGCTTGCCTTTGCTACGAAAGTTAGATTCTTTGGCATCCTTCAATGTTCTACTTCAAATTATTGCTTTATATATACTGCCTAAAGTTTGTGGCGAATGATAGAACCATCATGGTCTCCAACTAATAACCAGCTAAATAAGTTTTGTTTTGGACTATTTATTCACTCATAGCAGAAATACTTTATTTCCAACTCAAAATGATAAGTGGTGCATTACGAGAACCAGATTGTATCCGAACATCAGTGTAAAAGTAGAAGGTAGATTAAATTTGCGATATTTGCTATTGTGTAGATTTTAGAATAAATATTTTATGCATGAACTTAGTTACTCGTTAAAGGAATGCGATAAAGCTAATGATTAAGTTTTTACCTGAAGACGATTGAGCACATAAGTGTATTTACCCCACAACTCTGGCCGGCTTTCAACAAGGGACAGATCCAATATCCGATGAATGCACCACACTCCAAAACTCACAACAAGGGATGTGCGCCATATACAACCATCTCCACAATTAGGCAACGACAAAGTGCAAGGGATGTCTGCCTCCTCGTTCCTCTGAACTGAATTAAGCTTTCGTTCAGGGGACAAGTGGCGAAGTTCACTAGAATCCAAATGATTCATCTCAATCACTTTGCACATATTCTTCTCAGTTGTAGCAACTTGATAAATTAGTTCCTCGTCGCATCCATCATTTAGTCTGAAAAGCCAATCTGAGTTTTCCAATTTCAGGAGCTTCAAGATACAAGATCGAAGAGATTGTAACAACCTGCGTTCTACCTCTGCACAAGGAAAAACTTCTCGGGAAGCACGGCCAGGTTTGTCAGGGATCGTTCGTCCCCCTAGATTGTATTCCCTGGTTGGCGTACCAAAGAATTGTTCATATGGTTGCATAGACCAAAGAGATTTGCTGCCTGAACTCAAATTTGATTGAGGAGGGAGTGCATCTCTCTGGAGATTGGGTGAGTAGAACTCATTGAATGGTGATGAAACTGCAGTCCTGGAGATGGGATTCAAATATTGGTGCTGCTGGCTAGTCATCATCCTACCAACAGATGGTCTGGAACCAATAGGACCGCCCAACTTCGACTCATTCAAGTAATAGTTCCTGCTAGCAGCGATAAGAGCAGAAATGTCTGGAGAACTATGATATTTCTTTTCATAGGCAGAAGTGTCAGTATTTCCTATAGGTTCAACCAAAGAAGGGTTGAAATAATTCCCTTCAACCTGCATTCTATTAACTCGAGATGCTGTTGGGCTTTGCAAACTAGAAGATGCAAGTGCATTCAGTCCATTTTGTCTATCACTGTATGGAACTGAATCCCCAAACCCTGGAGGAACTTTCAGAGAAGATTTAGTAACTCTTGGAGATTCAGGTGCCACATTTGAAGAATAAGGATTTCGCGTCGCACCAATTTCCTTTAGATAAGATGCTATCTGGTATCCATGGATTGTAGCCGGCTGATAATCATGGTTGTCTGAGTATTGTGGCAGGTATAAACTAGAATAACGTCTTTCATTTGGCTCAGGTAGGTTACCAGATGAGTTTAGAAAATGTGTTTTCGCTTGCAAGTTCCGAGACCAAGTTGAAGAGCCCATCTGAGATCCATAGGATAAATCTCCACTGGCCAAGTTTTTCATCTTGTGAGAGTTATATTCCATTGGGTTGGGTGGGAAAATTGTTATTCTATCTACATCTTTATGAAAATTAATGGATGACTCTGTTCCTATATCACCTTTTGCAGAACTAACACCTTTCGAGTCTAATCCCAACAAAGAATCATACTTTTGCCCAACAGCTTCTGGTGTTGGTTTCCCATGGAAATCAAAAAATTGACCCCAGAACTCATCCAATATGGCAGCAAATTGCCTTCTAGTAGCACGACCTAATCCCGACAACTTTGATAAGTTTACACTGCCAATACTGCCCTCTGAAATTTTTACAGTAACAGTGTTACAACATTCGGAATCCTCGGATGTCAAATGAGGCAAAGCTTTGCTTATGGGCACCAACAGCTCGCCTACAGAATCCTTAGTATCCAATGTATTGTCTCTTTCCATCACAGTGGCAATAGCTACTTCTAATGCCAAATCTTCCTTCTCAGTTTCGTATTCATGTTTTTCTTTAATAGCAGTATCTAACAAGGTATTGGTGGATGTGCCACTCACACTTTCCAAGTCTTCTAGATCAATAGACTTTGATACTTCAGGTTGAAATATTGGCGCAATAAAGGTATTAGATGAGCCAGAATCATGAATATGTTGATGGCAATCATGATCAGAATCGAAAGTCATGTCAGAAGCAGCAGTACTGTCAATAATTTGACATCGATCATTATCCGAATCCATAGCTGCATCAGATTGTTCGAGTATAGATTCTGAAAGTGATCTATCAGTATACTGCACAATATTCTCCACAAGAGGTTCCAGTGAAAGCTGATTTTCAGTAGCTTTAATCTCATCTCTGATAGAAGTAGTCTTATCTTGAATGTCATCTTCTGTTTCTTCAGGTAGTTCATCCTTCAGCGAAACCAAAGTTCCCATATCTGGAAAATCACTTGCAGATTTGAGAGGTGTAGCTGCTAGGTATAGCGTAAAAAGTATCGAAGCACAAGCAGCAACAAGAATGGCAGCATATGTGATAGTTCCGCCAAATCTTGTATCTTCCTTGAGGCTGTTTATCCAGATACTATTTCCAAACAACATTTCATTGATGAAGAATATATTCGAAGCGAGCATTAGAAGAAATGCCAATAGAGACATTATGTCCAGATACCATGCCATTTTGTATTCTCCCATTATTGATCTCGAAGATGCTACTCTAAAAAGTGGAATTACTGAAGATGGAAGAAGCATAGCCTGTATAACTTGACAAAAAATAAGAAATTTATATATCCCTTCAGCACCTCCAATTTTTGCACAGCAAAGAGCAGGAATCACAGAGGAGGTTTTCACTAAAAGACGACGAATCCAAACAGAAACATTCACACCGAAACAATAATGCCAGATTTGAGGTCCATCTGTATTCCAAGCCAAAGCTCCAATCTGACTAGAGAATAGGAGCAGCAATACTGCTATAGGTGCTATTGGAATCCTAAAAATCTGTAAAGTTTAAAAGCATACAGAAGTTACAGTTCTGATGAACATTCATAGATGTACTATTAAAATGTAAAAGAAAATTGTCAAAACCATGTCCCATATATCAAGTACCAATTATCAGGTACAATAAGATTATCAATTTAAGTAAAATAATAAAACTCATTTTCTAAATTATTCCAACCATCATTTGCAAAGACTATGAATCTTGGTAGCTGAAAGAAACCAAATTAATTATTATGACATTTATCAAACAGTAATCCAATGTTCTGGATTTGGAGCTCAAATGGATGGAGAAATTTGAACCGCAGAACTTTCACAAAGGAAGACTATTAATCATGCATTAAAATCTCAAGCCGTTTCGTTCTATACGGGCGAAATATCTCGTCCGCCCACGGATAGGCCAGTGCGCCACGACGTGTCCACGGTCATCTAGGGAGAGTTAATTAAATAATAAGGTTAATAAATTTAATCAACTCCTAGCTATGATTGAGATAATTTAAATAAACATGAAACCTCAGCATGACTCGAGATTTTAAACCATGCTACTAATGCCAATTTTTGCAGAAGCCTAGATTACTAGGTCACTTGAGGTGAATTTGATTGCGTTTAATGAAACCTAACACCTGCTTGCTTCTTCCTATGCTAAAACTTGCATCATAATTGACTAAAAAAGTGCTTGCCTGATGGGAGAAATGATGAGTTCTAAACTACATAACTTAAGCCTAAAGATATAATCCACTGATCGTATCCTAGCATTAACTGTGACATGAATACATCCATGGTCAAATCTTCTGGCATTCAGAGTTTTGAAAAATGGTTTATTAGGATCAAATAAAGTATACATAATAGTTTATGTTCTTGAAAAAATTCTGACGCAAAAAAGTGCCAACAAATCATAGTCTCTATAATCAAGAAAACATGAAATTGGCCATTAAGTTAATGAACCCCAAAACTGTATAAAATGTGAATCTTAGCATATAAAATGTCACATTAAATGATCTATAAGTTATTGCGCAATGTTGTCAACTTATATTCAAACCTGTGAATACCTGTTCACTAATGTGAATGATTCAGACTATGTAGCATTGTGCTTCTTGTCTAGATTACTATTTCTTCATTTGTTTTGGTAAGATTGTGAAGATATCTTCTGTTTCAATTCCTCAATCTTTTGATTACCTCCAGAATTAGTTATATATTCCAGATAACTACTTGTCTCCTTTTCCCCATACAGGTTATGAATATTATATTGTATCATAGAAAGAGTCAAGAAAAGAAATTTATCATCTTAAATTTGCATCAGATTTGGGTATTAGTCTTAGATGTTAATCATCTTAAATTTGCATCAGGTTTAGGTATTAGGCTTGGTTAATATACATTCATTGACAGCTACAAATATAATCAATGAAGGATATTAAATATCTATTCAAGAAGAAAATGGTCAGCAATAGCAAGATTTGCCAATTGACAAAACAAAAGGCTAATAGAGAGGCAAAGCATAAACCTGATCCATCAACAGAGACACATCATGAAAGTTGAGATCTATGTCTGTGCTTCCAAAAACAGAGGCAGCTGAGTTCATCAGCACATAATTAACCAAAGATATGCCAGTGAAGATGAACATTATTGCGAAAAAATGCTCATGGAGTAAAGCACCCACAGGAACATTCAAGAATCTCTTTTGCTGCTGCTGCATAAAGACAAATTACATGAGAACTAGGAAAAACTATCTTAATATATTCTAAAACAAAGGCTGTAATGATTACATAAATCCAGTTTTAATGTTAAAAGACAACTTAAATAATAATAAAAAAAAGATACTTAGAATCCTGGTTGCTCTACCAGACACTTACTGGACCAGGGCTGATAAAAGATGACTATTTAATCAACAACTTCTCATCACTGTATTAGCAGGGATGAAAAAAAAAACATTCTCCATTATTTGTTAACAATACACATACAATATTAAAATATCCAAATGAAAATTCCTCCCAACTGAAATCACATGGAAGATTGCAATGAAATAGTAGAAAATGAGGAGAGAGAGATATACACAAATGTGTCAGGATTAACGGGTTCCTTCTCTATGATCCACACCTTCAACTTTGATGGTTTGTATTATTATTATTATTATTATTATTATTTTTTGTACTTCTAGAAAAAAATGGCCTACGTATATAACTCATTCTCTTGAATAATTAGGAATTAAAAGATCTTAGCATAATCCTGGCATAGAACAACAGTAGAAAATTTAAAACTACATCAAGTTCATGATCGACTTAGGAAAAGAAATATACAGTTGAGTCAACTTTACCTGAACAACTGAAGAGTGAACATAAAAATTATGCACCATTATATTCGCACCAAGAAGAGCCATAAGAGAGTATGCACTCTCTCCACTCAATTTCGGAAACATAATATTCTTTGCAAGAGGAATTTCTGGCTGACTGATTAGTACCCCAAGCACATAGAAAACCAAAGCCATACCAGATATAATTTCACACATAAGTCCAGCCTTCCGATCATTCTGCATTTTGAGAAGAATAGACATGCATTAAACTTATGTATCATTTCCAACTGAGATCGAAAATAAAAAGGTTAGACATAAAACAAAAAACAAATTACCAAAAGATGTGTCAAAAGGGGCAAAATAATAGAGCCAGCTGCAGCTGACCAGGCACATGCAAATAAGTCGACACCAAACAGAAGATTGAAACCATGCGCCACTCCCAGAATCTAGAAATGGAAAGAAATTCTTGGTAAGACTTTCCTATCTGTGGTATCTGAATAATGAAAAGACAATTCTATTATGTAAACATGCAATAAATTAACAGAAAATCAGCATAATTCTTCTAATAAACAAAAAAAATGTTACCATAGTTAAATCTGAAATAATCAGGGATAGCTCTGCTTGAACTCCCAATATCATACAGGTTGTTCCTGAATATTCATCTCTGCATATCTGACACAAAAGCAGAAAAAAAAGGAATATAGTGCATTTGGTTAGTATGGTAGATACTTCATAAAAGTTAACACAAACAATGGTCAAGCTCAGCGATAAATACAGTCTAAGAGAAGCTATCAGTGAATCAATGTATTCATGGACGTAGTCTTAAAAAGAAGTATGTTTATGCATAATTAATAGATGGGAGGAATTAGGAAGTGATTCCCATGCACTGGGTCAGTACACCTCCAAGGAAATTAAAGCATGTTGATGCGACAGCAGTATATCCATCATATAGATATAGACATCATTGCAAAGCCATTGTCATATGCTTCTTGAATCTTGTCCCATACATGGGCAACAAGTTCCAATTATGTAAACTTGTGACAAGGTAGAATTAGGTCTACTAACATAACAATCATGATGGTCCGAACCAATAAACCTAATAAAATGGACAACAACCAAAAAAAAAAAAAAGGCAGCTCGGTGCACGAAGCTTCTGGGGAAGGATCCATTGTCTGCAGCCTTACCTTGCTTTTTTTGCAAGAGGTTGTTTCCGGGATTTGAACCTGTGACGTCTAAGTCACAAGGCAACAACTTTACCGTTGAGACAACAGCCATGTACATAAAAATATTCAGAATATGTTACTACTAAAAGTGTGATTACAGCATATATATGTAAAACTTCTTCCATATTACAATTTGGAGTATTCCAAATCAAGATAGTAGTTACTATTGCAAAGGCTGCTTTAAAGGTGTTTCTATTCAAAAGAATCATGTAGCCTACTTGACATAAATAAAAGTCATTCAAATATTCTATACATTATTAATAATATAATCTACTCAACAATCCATGAAGCCAATTCCAACTAGTTGGGATACACAACTTGTCCAGTGTTATAGATACAAATGCGTGCTAAATTTGCTGTCAACCAAACATCTAATTTCTGCCACTATCAGTGTAATGTCAAATTTTTAAGCATCTACTCTTTATTAGGTTTCTCACTCCACAACTGGATTTTATAGTTTTACTTTCCACCATATACAGGAAATGAGTTTTGTAAAGATAGAAAAGGATAGATTATACAACAAAAGAGATCAAGAACAAGTACCTCTGCAAGATTTTTTTCGGTGACAATGCCAACACAAGTTGCGAGATACTGACACAGAATGGCAGTAAAGTTGAAAAACAGAACTAATAACATCAGGTCATTTCCAAATCGGACTCCTCCATCCACAGCTGCCAACCATTTTCCAAGGTCTACATATCCCATAGAGATGACGAATGCAGGACCAAGCGCAGGGAAAGATGCCATGGACATAATGATGATAAATAACTTATTTCTGGAAGAACTTTTTGCAGTACAGATGGCTAGTCAAGCAAAAAACCTTCCAAAAAGGTGCAAATTGTACGTGTCAAACAATGTAGGTAAAAACACCTTGTTGATTCAAGTTTATGTACTTTTATTATGTTGATTCTCACAACATAACTTCATGTAATAATCATCCATAATCTTGGTAGCAGCAGAGAACATTAAACACGACAGCCAAATTTATTAGAGGTCTGAAAGATTTCTAGTGAAATAGTAAACCTGTTCAGCTGCAAACGCCAATGATATCAATCTTAAAATAGAGGCAGATGGGAAATGAAATCCAACAATGCAACTTGAATTGGTAAACTTTCTTCCGGCAGACAGGTAAGTTGTTAAGGAACACTGCACACTTTGTCTACACTAGAAAATAGAAAGCTTCTATCAGAATGGTAACCAAAATGCTCGTGGATATCCCTCGGATTAGATAGTATAATCAGGGTTCCTCTTCTTCTACAGGTATCTGAATATCTCAGCCCTAGTCCTCTTCACCTGCATTTAAATTTATGGTTTTTTGAGAAAACAACTCTTGACATCATGAGATTGATCCGAGCATTGAATAGAATCCAAATTCGGAAGCTTAGCCATCGGAAAACTGGTTGAAAGGCATGTAAATAGTACGTCCAAAATAATCGACTGCTCAAGCAAAGATGAAGGAAGCGAGTGAAAATTTTCAAGTTTTAGTACCAATCAACAAATAATCCGACAACCGCAAAAGAGTTCAAGATGCAAATTAATCATTCTTCCTCCTGATCTATCACTTGATTAATTGCTCCAAATTTAGAAAGTGAGTCATTTCAAAATTTAATCACATGAAGAGCCACCAAACAAATTTCCCGTACAACGTGTCCCCAACTAAACCGTATAACTAAAATTTAGAGAATAGCAAATTTGGGGAAGACGAGATGTGTATGATTAACTAAAATAATCGATTACGATCAAACAGATTCCCCAAAAAAATGAAACAAAAAAGGGTATTTCTCCCATCGAAAACAAGAAACCGAAGACGGAGAGAGGAAGGAGGATTAGGTCAAGATGGAACCAAACAAGAGACTGTTGCAGTCAAAGGGAGTCCACTCTAGTTCATCCTGCATCAATTCCTCCCACTTTCCGAGAAGTGACATCTAAAGGTGCATAGATCAAGCAAAACTCCTGGACGAGCACAGCAATTGACCAGGAAAAACTCTACCTTTGTCCATGCGAAGGCCCCAAAATGCCCATCACCGCAACCTCCGCTACTGGAGAACGACCAATCGCGCCGCCACAGCGGACGACCTCCGGCGCCGGCGCGAGCATAAAAAAGGGCCCTTTCGACTGGATTTTATTCGCCCAATAAGAAGCACAACGAGAGTGGAAGACGCTTTGAGAGGAAGAGCAGAAACCACTAAAAAAGATTTCTTTTATTATTATTATTATTATTAATTATTTTATGATGAACATTTTGCACTTACGTCCCTTTTAAATGTCAAATCGCAACCTCCAAATTCACTACCTTTACAGTTTTTCATATTAAAAATAATACTCTAAGTTGCAGTTAAAAAATAAATCATGAATATTTAAAAGACTACATAAATATTCTATGTAGCCCAAGGGCTAGAACAAAATAATGTAGTCATATATGCACAAGCTATTTTGTTAATTAATTTTGGATGTAATTTAATTTAGGGTGAAAATTTAAAAGGCCTTAATGATTATTTTTATCAAGACACTCTTTTTAATAAAAAAACAATAAACAGTATATTTTTTATTTTAAGAATATTTTTATTGTTGTATTCAATCAAAATATTATTATATCATAATATTATTAATTTACTAATAGATCTAATTTTAGAAATAAACAGGCCTTCGTGGCTAGAGCAAGTGAGTCGTCCTTGCTTAGACAGTGGTTCAGGGTCTCTTTCACAGCCGTCTGATCTATATCAGATGATTCAAATCACATCAGAGCTCCTTTAATTATTTTTATTTCATTATTTTTTAAAATTATAATTTGAGAAAGAAAGGAATTATGAACACCCTGTTTAAAATATTAATACTGTATATAGAGATTAGGAGCCTACATATCTATTTATTTTTTATTAAAAATAAATTATTCACCTCTCTATTTTTTGCATCGGGAATTAATTTTATTTAATATAAATATCATGAATATTTTATTTCAAATTAATTCTTTAATTCATATCATATTTATATTATTAAAATAATTTTAAAAGTGTCACTCCTGAATATAACACAAGGACCTAAAATTATTTCCTTTTATGGTGAAAAAAATTATTCAAATAGAATTAATTTGAACCGACATTATTGCGTCGACCGGTTCGATATTTAAATGAGGAGAAGACCGGCGGGTTTATTTAATTAAGTAACTACAGTGGCTGTGGATTTCGAGATGATACGGTTTTTTCAGGGTTTGGTTTATTTTAATTAGTTCGGTTCGAAGTGGATGGGTTTGGGTTTCCGTGAAGTGCTCACGGATAACGAGGATGTCTTCTTCTTCCCAACATCACTCCATTTTTTTATAACTCCCCGTGTATTTTTATTTATTTCGTTGTCGGCACCATGGAACGGATCAAGGATCTGAATTAAATAATTCGTGGATATTATTGTGGTGGTTTTGTTTAGAGAGAATTTCTCTTTTTCACCCTCGAGGGTTTATTATTTCTTAAAATATGTCCTGTAAATACCGTTAGTAGAAAAAATATAAGAGTCAAGGACGCCCTAAACTAAGTAAATCATCCCAACATCATTTTTTTTCATTAAAAAAAAATAAAATTAAAAGGTCTCTCTATCAAATATTTTATTCTAAAAATATCCTTACTTCCAACGCTGTTGTAACAATTACAATTACTTAATAACTTTTACACATAATTATAACAGCTACTAGATAGCTACTATAATAATTTTCAAAAACATAATTAATTTAAAATAATTTTAACTAAGTTAATATAAAGAGTATTTTGATATAATAATATTCAAAATTTGTTATTTAGGATTTAAGATTTTAGTGAAATATTTAATTTTTTATATTATAATAGCTACTGAGAAGTTATACATTATACAATATTAAGTAACTTCTATATATTGTGGCTAAATTTTAAAATCTTAAACTCTACCTTCTAAATTCTAAATACTAAAATAATTAATTTTTTAACTTTATAGTAATTATCAAATAACTTCTACAAGCTAAAACTATAACAACTGTCAATAATTTCTACAAAGAAAGTTATGTTTAGAATATTAAAAGAGTAATTTTTCTAAAATATTTTAAAAATTCAAATATTATGTGATTGATTGTTTCGCCTAAAAATCAACCTACCATTCAATTATAAATTAAAACTAAGTTATATTAATTTGTTTTTAAAAATTAAAGATATATATGAATTCTTTTAGGAAAAAAAATTATTTTCATGAAAAAAACTCCATTTTTTAGTTTCCTTTATTTAATCACACGCTCATTAAATATCAACAAGTTTTTTCTTAAAATTTAAAGGTCCAAAATAGAATTTTGTCTACCTTGTGCTTTGTAATTTTCTCTAATAATTATTCGAGGGTGATAATTTCATCATATTCATAACCATACAAGAAGTCAAAGTATAAAAAAAAACCACATTATTTAAATTAATCAACATCATCTCCCCAAAATTA
>JBBPFP010000060.1:2793504-2819403 GCA_037974795.1 Kaempferia galanga | reverse complement strand
AAGATCATTATTTGATCCGTATATGTTTGGTAAAAAGAATAATCTTCCCCTTTCCTTTGATCATAAATGGAAATTGTTCAATTGGAACATGAAAACATAACTGAATTGGTCTTAGTTACTCTTCGGTATGGGGTGGAATAAGGAGGAGATTCTCGAACAAAGAAAAGGATCCAATTATTTCGAAAGAATTGAACGAGGAGCTGTATGAGGTGAAAACCTCATGTACGGTTCTGTAGAGTGACAGTAAGAGTGACTTATCTATCAACTTTTCCACTATCATTCCCAAAAAATCAAACTCTACCTTACGTAAAGTTGCTAGAGTACAATTAACCTCTGGATTTGAAATCATTGCTTATATACCTAGTATTGGCCATAATTTATAAGAAGATTTTGTAGTATTAGTAAGAGGAGAAAGGGTTAAGGATTTATCCGGTGTGAGATATTACATTGTTCGAGGAACCCTAGATGTTGTCGGAGTAAAGGATTGTTAACAAGGGTGTTCTAGTGTGTTGTAGATTCTTATCCAAGACTTTATCATTTGATGATGTATGTGAATAGCTAGAAGCATGTGAAGTGTATGGCTAACCCAATAATGAAAGTTTCTTAAAGGGATTGGAGCAGGCTACCATGAGACAAAAGATATTCTTTATAAAGAAATTTGATTTGGAATTATTACATGTCCAAGGACCAATATCGAAATCATTTCAAAGGTTTCCCTTACTTTACAAGTGTTAACAAACAATTCGAAATACCTCGACTTTTTCAAAACAGGTTCAAGTCAAATAGCAATGATTTGAAGCACTTCTTTTTACATTACACTATTTTGAAAACCTAAGGACTTGATCGTATAGATATGTAGAATATAGGATTTCCAATCCTAGCAGGAAAAGGAGGGAAACGGATACTCAATTTAAAGTTAGTAAATAGAATTCCATACTCGATCTCATAGATACATATAGAATTATGTGGGAAGTAGTATTCGATGAAAGTCGTATGTACGGCTTGTACTCCTATTTTTTGGAATGCCTAAATTCCACTAGATGCTATACAAGTAAAAACATCTTTGAACAAGGTTCTAGCGCTATGCCAAATGTGTTTGAAAAAGAAGAGCAAATCAAACGTGGCATGATCAAAAATGAACCAACCCCTTGGACTACTTAGAAAAACGCCATTAAATTTCAAAGTAGCCCGATCTAATTCAAAATTTTCACCTAATTGGGCACGTCTAGTATATTTTTTAACAATCACAAGATCACTATAACTGACTCCATTGAGTTCATCATCATAGAACGATTATCCCTAGTTATTCAACCCTCTACTTTAATTCTGCTATCCTAAAAGGAATATTGGCTCTCACAATTCAATCTCCATCTACTAAAATCATTGGAAATGTTTAAAAAAAAAAAAAAAAAGGCATACGGCATACAAAAAGCTTGCGCCCTTCCTAGCCCAATTTTTTTCTTCTTGTATTTGGAAAAAAGAGTACGAATAATAATATACAGTAAAAAAATTTAATATTATTCGTGGAGAATTCATCCATCTGATCTACAGATGAATCTAATAACATCCGAGCCCAATTTTTTTCTTCTTCTATGTGGAAAAAAAGAGTACGAATAATAATATATAGTAAAAAATTTCAATATTATGTGTCGAGAATTCAACCATTAATTACTTGTAATCATTAATATATATAGATATACACGCACGTTTTCATTGAGATGAGTAGGAATAGAAAGAATAGTAGTAAGATTTCACTTGCCATTTCCGTTTTTTTGGTTTTTTGACAAGAAATAGATCTGTACAAACAAAATCAGTGTGCCTATGAACAAGCCTACTAATTCGCAGGCAAAAAAGAATACAAAATATCCGCTAAATATATACAAAAATAAATAGGACTGACTTGCTATGTTACGCTGGAAGGCAAGGGCAAAGAAAGCTAGTCTTGGGAAGTTGCAGTGTATTCGAAGAGGAGACGATTTGATGGTGCCGATTGAAAGAGAACTCGAAGTCTGCTTGTCAGCTGATACATCAATGTCCACTGCATTGCGATTTCTGAATCCTTCATCTGTCTCACAACTGAGGCCTGAAAAAATAAGTAAAACATCATAAAGTTAAAGTGGATAGATCAACAAAAACAGTCGATTAAATTCCCTGAAGCTAGTCACTCATCGATTCCAGTAATCAGACATTGCACCTGAAGTCGCTTTCCAAGCTGAACTTCAACTTCAGTACCAAAGGAGAGATTATTGGCCAGAGATTTCAGAGGATCCACTGTAGGATCCAAAGATAGCAGACTAGGAATTCGGGGAGCATAAACGACCCGCCATCTTGCTTGCCCAAATTCTCCCTTCCCTTCAATACGTGGCATCAACGTTTCAAGGGTCGCAGTTGCAAGTTTCTTGAATGCTAGTTGGCCATCCCCTTCCAGCAACGACTCTGCTAATTGACTCTCGAAAACCCTAGCAGCCTATAAGACTTGGTTAATATGTAATCCAAACAAATATTAGTATCGACATGCGAAAATACCAAAGTACACATATACATTAAGTGGCTCAGTAAACTCTCTTATTCTCATATTCCTAGCAACACTGCTGTAGGGAATTCAAGACAATTCAGGTTAAGGGAAAATTCAGGTACATTACAAAATATTTTGATAAACTCAGGAAGAATTTGTTGTTCAACCAAAATAATTTCTATTGAATATTAAAAAAAAAGTATCATAAACAATAAGCGAACAGATGACTTACAACTTTATTGACAGCAAAGGCAATATTTTCAATGTTTCTTACCTCAGTCGGTGTGAGAGCATCTTGATCTACAGAGCGAGTTGAGGTCACAACCAAATTGTCCTGCCAAGTGCTAGCCCGACTCTGGATTCTAAATTGCCACTCAGATCCCATCAATGCTAAGTCTAGTATTGGATCTAAGCCAAGGTCTGGCTCGAATTTAGCTATGTTGAGATGATCACGTTTCAACCTGACCTGCCATTGAAACAGCTAAAAATAAATTTCTTCCATAAAAAGTGGTTGCTATAACAGAATTCATACAATCACTTCAAAATTATTTGTCAATGAGCTTGACCTGTGTGGCAACTAAGTTAACATCTCCATTTTCAAATGTTAAAATTCCCTTTGGCCGGATATATTTGGGGTGAGCCATACCATCCAACTCAAGTTCACCGCTTACAGCAAAGTTAAGAATTAAAGGATATACAATCCTTAACTCTGGTCCCAATGTTAGTTTCAAGTTGGTAAGTCGAACATCAACAAGAGGTTTAAAAATTTTCTCCTCAATCTTCTTCTCAGCCACAGGTTCCTTCACTACAAACAGGAGAAGAATCTCACATATTAGAAAGGTCAGAGAAAAGAATGAAGTAATTTTGACTTTTGAGGAAACTAATCATCACTGAAATACTAATGAAATATTCATTATATCACATAACAGAACAATTGAAACATTTCTTAATATCAAAGAGTCAGAGCTTTTATGCAATGTGACAAAATTTGAATGGTACCTGGAGACTGGGGCCATTTGTTTGATGAATCAGACATGGATCCAACAAAACGCGGCGTGCGTCCAGATGTAGTCACTTGGTTGTAATCAACAGTGGGGAAACTAAAATGACCATCTGCCAATTTATTAGAACCAGCACCATTACCTTTATCATGAGGCAAATATGCTTCCCCACGGCTCAGCTGTATCGTTCCTAAAATATTTGGCTGCAATATAGAACCCATAATCTGCATTTGACTGTCAACCTGACCACTGTTTTTAAGATGCTGTCAGTCAACAATACAAGAATAGCAGGCATATCATACAGTTAAATGCAATCCCAAGCAAATTCAAACATGGTAAATTGGCAAAGGTGGCCCAATTAAATCAGTGAAGTACAAGCAATCAACTAATAAGGTATTACCAAATGTGACGGGATACCTGTGTTTTACTTCACATAAAATACCCTCCCATATTTAATTTTTAGCTGAAAATACCTCTACTTTCAATATTGTTATGATGGTGCCTCTCAGCTCATTTTAACTCCATAATTCCACTCACATCTCCAGTATACATCTAACCTTTAAACTAGCCATAATCTAGATGTGATGCAAAAGTAAATTATATCCAACACATTGTTGAGTCAATGTCGGTGAACTATTGGGTGCAGCTGTGCAGTAGAATCACAAATATAGTTCATCAGGCTTTGGAATTAAAACTTAGTCAAGGTAAAGCAGTTTATACTCAACAATATGTCAATTGTAAAGGCGTATGTAGAAAATGGGTCTTTTGAGTTTTGAGTTTATAATGAAACGTAAATTGCCCTTTCTTACTTCCTTTAAGTGACTCTACAACTAAAGTATCAAAGGTATTCATGCTGTACATTCTGTAAGACTAAATAAATACATGAGATCCTTGTACAATGCCTCATTTTACCTGCACATGCCTTGGATATAGCATTGACAGGTTTCTATGATGAACAAATATTGTGCTAATATTTCCAACAGTGACTTGTGTTCATTCGTGATCAGGATATACACACATCCTTCATTGTTTGAAAGTCAGCCAATTATGTCAGTGGAGTGTATCCTTACCATCCATAACCATTGTATACATTATCTGGAAATAAAAGCAGCTAAATTTTGTTGGAGCATAATTTTTTGTTTCAAATTTTGTCCCAGAATGGGATAAATCGAAGCCGCCAGCCTCAAACAGTCAGAACTCACTGTTAGTAGTAGTCATGATGCCCTCCCTAGAATTAAGCAGTAAGCTTATGTATAGACACAATTTACAAGTCACCTATTACCAATGGCACATAAATTGTAATCTATTAGGGAAAGGAGTTAACCTGAAAATATTTTTAGCTCGCACTTCTAGAACTTCACATTTTAAATCAATTTTATCTTTGCTAGACGATTCATTATTTTTGAGAGGCAAATTTCCTTTGAGCAATAACTTCCCCTTCCTGCTGACTCTGCTTTCAATTGAACTGATAAACAATCTATTTGATATAATGTCAAGTGTGCCTCCAAAATTTGAAAGAGGCTTCTTCAATACTGGAGAAGAAACAGTAGCACGGTGAAAGGATGCAGAACCATCTATAATTGGCTGTTCAACAGTTCCCTTGACCTATGACAAACAAATTGTTTTTAAGATGCTTCAGGCTAACCTCAAAACCAATAAAGGTAAAGAAAAAATATCAGAGAATGTGTAGAGAAAAAAAGGCAACAAATAATCAGGCAAATGCTGTAGCTTATGAAGTTTCACATATGTAACTAGTAGTGTCACAATCAAATGTCTGGGTAGTGAATACACCTCTGCAAAGATGATCATAATGGTTTACATCTAACTCTGCTTGGACTGGAAGTAAGCTAAAGAATTCTAGAAAAATGAGGCTAAACTCGAAATGGCATAAATGTGAAAATGCATTTCATTTTTATACCCACCTGAAGCATAATATCAGCATAGCCCTGAAGCCAGTTGGCATAAGGAGACAAGGCTGTAATTAACGTCATACCCCCATCTTTTATATCTGCATTTATACGGACTTCACTTGCATCTAACATGTTCCAATTCAAACCTTTTAAACTTTCAGCTAACTGAAAATCCCATCCTTCATCAGTCTTGTCTTTTATCACTTTCTTTTCAGTAATGTCATCAGAAGACCCTTTTGCAGATTCCTTGACCCAAACAGGAATTTTTATTGCTCCCCCAGTAATCAACCTTTCTTTCTCATTATCTTCTTCTGAGTCACTTAAAACATAAGTCACAGGAACGCTTCCTTGAATATGTACATGACCACTCTGAATGGCAGGTTCAAAGTTGGCATTAAATACAAACCGACTAGTTGATGTTATTGAAGCAACAAGTTCAGCCTTTCCAAGATCAATGCCTCCTATAGTGCCATCTAAAAGTCGAATTTTAACATCACACTCAGGTTTTGCCAGACTTCCTTTAAGATCTCCTTCCATGTGTAAGATACCCTTTATTGGCGTCAACCATTGGCGGAGAGACTGTATTGAACTGAAGGTAGAAGATTCAATAATCTGTACAACCATTGGCACCAGGCCAATGGGAAAATTTAGCACTGCAAAATGAAGATTTGTCACTGGTCCAAGTAGAGTTCCATCAGCATGGAGGGTTGCATTGTCTTTCTGGATAAATGATTTATCTAGTCGCAGACCATCAAGATTGCTATATGCACCAACTGCCAAAATGCGCTGAGTCTTATAGTTTCCCCACTCCCAATCCTCCCCATGGAAATCAAAATCTGCCTGCAGGGCACATATGAAAAGTAAATAGTGTTTCCTTTGAACACTAGAGGTACCATGATAAAAGTTTCCAGTGTATTAAATTTCTCAAAGGTTAATGCTCAGACAGAAAACTCTACGGTAATGCAGTGATCTATTGGAAGGCAAATTACAGATCAGTCTCTTATCCTTGCTAGGAAAAAGCATGAGCGATAAATGCTAATGCACAACAAAAAAAAAAAATCAATAATTAGAACATAATAAATTGGCTAATCACATATTTCAAAAGCTCGAGATATTATCCAATGAATTAGTTTATATGTTTATATTGCTAACACTCCCTTCATACAAGGTTGGAGTACTTGACTTGATAGACCCAGACCTCCCAAAAACTAAATTGATTAGATAAATTTTTAACATAGGTTGCATTTGAGTCCCCGACCTCTTGCTTTGATAGCATGTTCAAGTTGATTGACAAACCACTTAACCCAAACTTGAGTTATTAGGAAATGAACCAATTTATATGTTTATATTGTAAGCACAATCTCAATGCTTAGCTCTTTGGGTAACATCTATTTTCACTAAAAGGTCAATCTTTTGTGCTTTTCTTCACTGTTCTTTTAGCAATACCTGAGAATTGATACAATGATTACAATCTTTCACATTTCTCAAAAATAAGCTGAATGAATGCTTACCATGGTGTCTCCATTGCCACCTCCGCTAGCATCAAGAGAGCCATTCCAGCGACCTTTAAATTCAGCTAAACCAGGAAGAGTAATGTCTTCAAAAGCATCCTCATCAGACCTATTGTAAAAATTTTGTATTGCCTGCAGAACAAATGTTTCATGATCTTCCAGTTAAAATACAAAACACACCAAGTAACAGCAATATCAGTAGAAGAATGACATATACTCGCTGCTGAGCAACCTAATTCAGAAAAAGGAGCATTAATAAGTCAGAAGACAATATGGGAGGGATGAGCCAATTTTTGGCAGAATGGCTTAATATAAAAATCTTGTTTGACAACTTAAGATGCCATTAAAAACAATAGCAATGTAGGATTAAAAATTGAGTGGTCAACATGCCAAGGGTAATTCTGCTAGGACAAGGAGATTTGCAATCAAAAATCGCATTTACTTGATGGAAGCACTAATATTTCAATGTAAAAAAACTTTATTTTCTGTTAAATTGTAGATCCAGATAATACCTTCAGATGGTCACGAAGGTTTTCCGCATAAAATCCCACAGATTGCAAGCTCTGCATAAAAAAGTCCTGCAGCAAACACAAATATTTGCATGGATATACACATTCATATGTTAGGATAAACACAGATTGATCATGATGACATACATATGCGAATCTAGAGCCAAATAGAACTTCAGAGAAGAAAAGCATTAAATTTTTATTTTTATTTTTTGTGTACATGTGGTATGCTTTTCAGAACTACATAGAATACTTGTGCAATGTTCCACAACATCAAAGATTTTTTTCTCTTTTCGGTGAAGCTGAACATTAGAGAATGAGGGAGGAGACAGTTAAGGTAAGTGGCAGTATAAAGTTGATGCTGTGCAGCCACCTCTTCTTCTTTCTCCTCCCATTGTTTCTTCCTCGTCTTCATATTCTCCCTACTCTCCTCCTTCGTCTTCCTTTCATAGTTGATGTTGAAGGTGCGATGCTGTGTGCCACCTCTTTTCCATCCTTTTCTTTTTTCTTCTCCACTTTATTCCTCCTTCCTGTGCCTCTTCCTCTAAAGTCCCACTCTTCTTCCACCACTTACTATTTCTCCCTATCTCTCCTCATACTCTCCCCTTCTTCCCTCTTCACTTGGTTGACACTGACTAACACCAACTTGCACCAACAGGTATGCTTGCCAGCACTGATGGCATCAAATTCGAGCGAGGCATTGAGACAGCAGCACAAAGCGAGACTTCGAACCAAGTTTGTCTTAGTTAAAAATATTATTAATCAATAAAATTTATATAAGTATTTCAATGATTGTGGGTGCACAAGCTTCATTCCTTGTCCAAACAAAAAGAAGAAGCTGAATTAGCACGGCATGCTTCTGCTTGTGAAAAAATAGTTTTGGATCTAATAATTTCATTTCAAAAATATATTTCATTCAAGCAAAAAACAAAAGAATCATGATAACCTTAGACAGAGCATCTACACATGGAAACTTATTTCTAATTTCGTGTTAGACCATAAAATTAAAATGAACAAAGTAAAATGTGATAAAGAAGAAGTATTTAGATGTCAAAAATAACCCACCCAAACTGAATTGAAATATTTAATCGTGCACTTTGGATTCCCACTTGCAATATGTGACAAATACAAGCATTTTCACTTTGTGATATGTTTATTTGAATGAAAAGTATTGCAGTTTTAGAAAAAATTATACCCTGACAACCTAGTCACAGCAGAATATTACCTTCGATCTTGACTGGACAGCAGGATCAGTACTTCGAGAAAGGAGCCTTGCCAGGGGAAGCATCTCAGCAACTTCAGCATAAGGAACTTCTAATCTTATTCGCCATCTTCCCATTGAAGAAATCACACTACCAAGATGACCAGCCATTGCCTTTTTGAGGATGCCATCCTTCCCTCGGTTACCAGTATACCTATCACGTGTTCCAGGTAACACATACTCACCCTGTAGTTCGTATCTGCTACTAGCTTGCTCAAGAACAGTCTTCTCAACAGTAATCTGAGAAAGACAATTCAAAAAGGTATATAAAACTATGAAGGAACAACTTGGTATAAAATGTATTGAACTCACTGGAAAATGGACTAAATAGAAAAAACAGTCGGTATGCATAAGGCATCTCAAAAGTAGTTATCTAAAACAACTGCAAAATTAACACAAACCGTGGAGAAATTCTTTTGGTTCAGTAGTAAATAATCAGAATCACATACTTATGATAGTGTTTGAAACATGCTACTCTGCACATTGGAGTTTCACTGGCCATTAAGACCTACAGCCTTAAAGCACTATAGAAGATAGTATTAAACAGAGCACAAACTCAAATATCTAAATGCCATGAGACCAGCAGCATGATTACTACCTAGGATGTATTTCTATTCTAAGATCTAATAAAAGTGGTAGCAGTTTGGCTCATAAGCCCTTAGCAATTTGGCCTTTCACACATGTATCAGTCATAATCACCCATCATAATTGTTTTCCTCTTCTTTCTCTTTATTCATTTCTGGTATGAACATACATATAGTACTCTCTACTAGTAGATAGTTATATGAAGTGCCTTTGTAGCAAATTTAATATGAAAATATTACTGACAACATCACCAGTCCATCGAGCAGCCACATCAAATGCTTGACCAAGTACACCACTAAATTTAGGTCGAAGAACTGACAATAATCCATGGCCCCTTCTCTTCTGAAAATTAAGTTGGAGTTCTGCCTGCATCACAAAATTTCCAAAAAAATTATAAAACAATCATGGGAGAATTGCATGAAAGAATCAAAGGTTGATATTATTTTTTACTGGACAGAATGTCTTTAATTTACAAGTCTAACTTAGTTTGCATGTAGGTTCAAATTTTGGTTTTGTTAAAACTTAAACCTATGAACCAGAAACCTTACAACAAAGATAGGAGAGGGATTACTAAAAAGGAGATAAAATGTTGAAAACATATGCATGTGAGCTCACAAGTATATAATCCAACATGTATTAAACTAATATTCCCAATCTAAAATAGGCAATCTTGTTGGTGGACAAGGGAATTAGCATTTCTTCTGTAGGAGAGGGAGTCCACTCCGGTCCTACAGAAACAAGGTGCGCAATAAGTTGAGCCCGAGATTTTTGGTCCATAGTTCTAATGGCCTGGTGCTGCATAAGGTTGGCACAGCATCCACTTACCTCTTCACTATTATAGATATAGGGAGAGAGTTCAAAAAGTTTACAAAAATAACAAGCCATGTAAGTACAAATACATTAAAAAACTGCTACATGTATGTTATCAGCCGAAATTTACCACAAAAAAAAAGAGTATGCAGTTTGAAAACCATGCTTCTGCTAATCCAAAACCTGAATGATCGTGTTACTTGATAATAATTACACACACTGGATCACAAAATTTCGCATATAACAAAGTCATACCTTTTGAACTGTTCCTCGAAGTGATGCTAGTTCCAATTCATCTAGGGGTAAATTTCGCACCTACAAAATGAGAGAAAAGTCCGCTTGGGTTGCTAAATGAAATGACATAAAAATCCAATAAAAGGTATTTCCAAAATTGCAAAATGAAAAGGGAAAAAAATTGCAGCACCTCTAGATTAGCTGAAATATGTGGTTGATAAAAGATATTAGTTCTTATTTGCCCCTTCTGAAGAGAGAAAAATAATGATCTTCTATTTTTCACCATCTCTTCTTTGCTAAACCAAAATGGCCCAATCACTTCTGCTAACAAATTCTCGTCAGGCCTCCCAGCAGCACTCAACTGATAATCCACAAATCAAACAGTACATAATCATTAATCAAGTTAAGCAAATATATATATATATATATATATATATATAATCAAGGTAATATTACTCACATAACTATATATTTGACTCAAATTCAATAATAACTGTAAGCTCTTGTGGATAACATATAGTGGTGTCAAAGTGGGCCTACCAGGCTAGGCATGGCTCAAGCTTGGCACATTTCCTTCTTGTGTTGGGCTAGGCATGGCATGGGCAGTCATGAACCATGAAGAAAAAGGTCAAAGGAATATAAAAAAAATCCAAAAAACAGATTTTTAAAAAAGAAATAATTTTTAATACTGTTTTTCTGAATTTTTTTAAAATAATATTTACTATTTTAAAAAATGATATAAATTTTTTTTGTGAGGCTCGCCTCATGGGTTGTACCTAGCCTTGGTTTGTGTCATGCTTGGCCTCACTCGCGGACCGAGACACCCCTGCTCAGTCCAACCCATGGACAAGGCTATGTTGGCATGGCACGACTCATCCCCTAGTGGGTCAAGCGAGGCACAATTCAAATTAGTACTCAAGCGACCCGACATGATTGCCCCACCACTACTTGTGGAAATCCAGCAAACAATGAAGAGGTCGTCATATAGGGCTATTAACAAATTGCAAGCGCCTTGTTCCAACTATTTTGGTTTCTAGGCAAGGGTTTTTTTTTTTTTTTTCAAATTTGTGCAAATGGGGCTTTAGCCTAAAATTTGAACCAATTCAAATAACACAGGACTCAAGACATAAATCATATGACATTTATCTAAAATTCATAAATACCCAAATGATATTGCAGCCAAGAACCTTGAAACTTTGGAGATAGGTCTTGGTTAATCTTTATCCTATTTAAAAGCTACGGACATTTTAAATGGCATACCCCTGAATACTGGTCAATGCTATTATATGTTTACAAATAAAGCATAAAAGTGCAGATAAAAAAAGAAGAGACACAATTATATTAATTAGTGTTGTTATCTTTGCTCATCTTACCTTGACAACATCGCGTGAAATTGAGAGGGAACCGGTCAGTTGGGGAGCTAGCATAAGTTGGTTGACACTAATCCCAGATAAAGAGACATCTCCAACAAGTGTTTCTACATCACTGTCAACCTTGTGTACCTCGGAACTATTGCCCTTGCTTCCAAGTGCATTTTCAACCATGGTTTCTGTGGTTTTGACAACTCTTCCTTGAAATTTGACCTTTCCAGTTGCTTTCAAGTGCAGGGACCTAGGTGAATCAAAAGTATTGGAAGAAATAAAACTGGCCAGCTCAAAGTCCCGTAAACGCAAGTTTAAGTCCACTCCCCCAGCAATTAGTGGCATTCTCTTATGATCCGTAGTTTCTCTATCTTGCAAATAGTCATCAGGATATGATGTTTGAACCTTAGCATACAAATGAAAGGCAACTGATGATGAAGTGACTATGATGTTGTCATGAGTTATAATGATGTCCCCTCGTGCATCACCAAATGAGTCTTCTGCTTTTGGTGCAACCCACTTGATATCAAATCTCCTACAAAAGAAATATATGCATATTGAGAAAAAAAATTCAATCAGATTAGCACAAGATAACTCAAGAACTGCTGCTAAAGGATGAAACCAAGTTGTTTATTTAATGTATGACCTACTGCTTGGAACTAGCAATCAGCAAATTTAACTTTCATGCATAAAGTTAACATGTAACTTACGGTCTCAACAAAGACCCAGATAATCTGGTCTCTCCATTAAGCTCTCCAATTTTGAGCGGCATCAAATGCAAATCTCTAGGCAGATATCGGTGAAGAACTTTATCAAGTAAAAAGTTCCCAGAAAAATTGATATCCATTGCCGTATCGTCAACTTCCCCCTGCCAAATATAAAAAGGGAAGGAATAACAGTGATGTACTCCGGTATTTAGACCATATACAGGGCAGATATAGATAATTTAAAGTTGAATTTAGTTCATCCACAAGAAGCTAAAGGATTGATAATGTAAACTTATACCAAGCTAAAGAATCAGTGCCTCAAGCATTATATGATCAATGTGATCAGACATATTCTTTTCTTATAAAAACTTCTAGCTACTCAACACTTCCATTAGAAATCCACTATGAAGAAGCAATAACTAGTCCCCATGAATTAAGGTGTGCACATAGGCTAGCACCAGACTGTATTATCTATATTTTTTTTTATGCATAAATAATTTAAATAATCTTCTACCATTCAAATTCAAATTTTATAAATTTCACTTCTTCTGTTTTGAGTCAACTTTCAGTTTCGTTTAACTTGCAATTGTCTTTTATATTTCTTTAAAGACTTAAAATATTATTTAAGGATGAGTTTAAGTGCCCAACTGAAATCACATGGATAACATAATCTACAAAATAAAATGATCCTGATTGTGCATGCTTTGATCAATACCCACTATAAGAGAAAACAAGACACTAGAAATGGACTTGCCATTTGACTCTGATCCCTAAGTTAGCCTCTATCTTGAGCATAAGAAAAAAAACTTGAGTGACAAGTCATTCATTACCCATTCCTCTTTGGTGAGAGGAATATCTGTAGTGGAAGTGCAATAACGAGCATCATACAATCAATGTAGGATTAGGCCCATTACCAAAGCATGATTGTGCACTGGATAATCAGATTACATTTACCATCCTGGCATCAAGGCTTTAATGCTGGAGTATTAGCAATTGAGACTAGGGGTACAATTTGGCATACTTTGATAACGATCTGCGGCAACCCACTCTCATTGAGGTAGCCCTCAAGGTCGTACCTCACATTTTTTAGGCATAAAGCGAATTTGGAAAAATGGGCTCCCTCAAACAATATCACCTACCCAGGCTTTGAATTAATGTTTCTTCTCTTTGTTTTCTTTTTCTCTTTTGAAAGCTAGACAAATGTTTAGGAGCCATAAATTATTGAATTTTCTGTAAACAATTAATTCAAATATTTTAAATCCAACTTGAGAAATATGAACACATAAATATATGACTGAATGATGCATATACTTACACAAGAAGAAGCAATTAAAGAAATTAGAATACATCATACTGATAGAATATAATTAAAATTTGTGATTAATTTTTTTCTATGATTTTTTAAAAACTTGAGTACCCAACATTATAGAATCTCCCCTTAGCCTCTCACATTCTTAAGTCAATTAAACAACAACATAGTACCCTTGATTTCACACAATTTACAAATTCGTAGGGAGGGGGAAAACTAATATACAGTGCAAAATTAATTAATTAAACAACAAAAAAATATCAAAAATAAAATGCACATGGTCCATCATTAGCCAAGTTGAGTAGATTAAAACGTCCAACCCCCATAGCACTTACCAAGATTGAACACATTACATAAGAAAGAAAGCATATCTACTAAAATTGAAAGAAAGTAGATCTTCAATCAGATGGAATATAACAATTTTTTTAAAAAAAACCTCTAAAATCTCAACTCTTGATCAAATGAAGAAGACATAAATTGTCAAAGAAAGCAGATTGTATTATCGACTCACTACCTATAAGCATCACCGCATAGTCCTCACCACATAACGACGAGTATGCGTTAAATTTTTTTTTTAACTATTTTGTTTTATAGCTTGAGATTTTAAAAGGGCTTTAAAAAAATTTTGGGCCCTCTATATGCCTGGATAATTAGATAACCTAGAGTTAAAAAAATTCAAAATAATTTTTCGGACTTATAACTAATTTATAATTTTTGGGAGGGCCCCCTAGATGGTTGAGCCTCTTGGGCCTCCCCTCAGGTCCGGCTCTGGTAGCCCGCACATGGGAGAGAGGATGGGATAAAAAAAACATAACATGCATGCAAAGAAAGGCAGAGATGGAGAAAAATTAATTTACAATTTATTAGCTTGTCTACTAGATATCCATATAAGTTACTAATGCATCTTAAGTTAGTCAACTTATTGATTTTAGTTCTTAATTTTTTTCTATTTCCACTAAATCAAGATTTTATAGAGCATATATGGCAAACGGTTGTTGACTTTATGAGAAGATTTGTACTAAAAAAATGATTATCAAAAGGTATCCATTAAGTGTCGCTTGTGCCAAAACAATCGTAGAGGTCACAAGGAGAAGAGATCAATGGTTAAACTCTAAACCTAAAGCAAACCTTAAGTTGAATGTGTGGCAGTGAGTCGGCGAATTGGCGAATTGCAAAAATTCACATTAGTAGTTGATAGTCGATGGATGATGATGGTCAGAGAGGACTTTCACAATACTTTCTTCAATATTCCTTTTTAAAAATGTTCGTGTTTGCTCTATCACTATGCAACCAAAAAAATTCATTATAATGCATATTTGTTTAACTTGTAAACTAGCCGAAACAAAAACTCAATCTTTATGTAGATGATTTGCTATTTTAGTGGAGATATTCAAGCCTTAATTTTTGTCTATTGATTTCCCACAAGTTGCATTCCTTTGGCAATAGTGTAACACTATCATTTTTGTATCATTCAATCCACAATATAATTTATTTTAGAGATACTCTTCTTTCTTGTGAGATGGCTGACTGAGACGTGTAATCCCGTAAGCTAGCCAACTGATAAATGTGGTGTATCCTAGTGTTGCATCTCATAGTCTCCTTTCTTGAAAGCTTAACTGAGACTTGATACAGAGCAACACATCAAAAACTAATTCACTAATAATAGAGCTCCGAGTTCTGGGTTATGAATACTAGTTCTAGGTATAGACCCTAGTACTCATGGTAATGGAAGTCATATATGTCAATTATAATATATTGATGCACATGTTGAACACAACCCACAGTAACAAAGCCTTGGGTATTTTTTCAGATGTGGCCATATAGGAGCAACTTGGTGGCTTTTCGCGCGAAAACTCATTGACGCACCATATCACCAATGCTATCATGTTTATACCAACTTAACTTTTGAATTCAATTTTTTTTTCTCACTTTATTGCCTATTAGAGCTACAGCTAACTTGCACATGATTAGTCATAGTTTCATAGTTGTATATCTGCAATTTAGTTGATTGTTTCCAATTTTCCAATAAGTCGTACCAAGTTCAATAATTTAAAACATGTAGCTGTTTATAATTAATAGTAACCTACATCATGTAAATAAACAACATCAAAAACTATGCATCTAAACTACCATCTAGTATTTTGTAATGAAAATGTAAACTTGAGAAAACTAGAAACAAGTGCAACTTGATCATCATGCACAAGAATAAGGCACTTCTTTGTAGAAAGCAGCATACCTCTGGACAAATCCACACACTTCCAGCCCCTCTAATTTCTCCATCATCTAAAAGGCATGCCCTGATACCATAGAGATCAGCAACCTGTAATACACAGAATGATATATTGTCAATAAATACAATGCACTATGTTCATTATGGTGGATGTATCCAAGAAAGCACATGCATAGATGCAACTTACATAATTATCAAGGTTGAAAGTAAAATTCGCTGATGCATGTGAAAATGGAATGCGATCAAAAGCTGCCACAGCGCCAGCCTCTTTATTTTCAATTACCGCTTCAGAGGCAGAAGATGGAGGAAAAGCATATATTGTCTTAGAAAACTTCCTTGATATAATTCCACTTCCAACTAAAATAGGAGCATCCAATGGACCTTGACAATTGAATATAGCTGTAACAGATCCAGCCACCTACATTGGTTAACGAGATTAACCCAGGATAATTGTTGAGGGTAACTAACAATTGTAAGTTTGCATGGAACCAGGATGTACGTCAATAGTCACAATATGGAGACACAAAGCATTTGCAAAAGCAACCATGATGTAGTTAAGTAGAAAACACATTTACCTCTTACTATACTACCACACATCATTGAAAAAGTAAATTATAGTTTCAATTCCTGGGCAGTAGATATTGTCTTAGTATGCAGTTATTCAGTAGCCATCCCATAAAAGGAAATGATTAAGAACCTGAATATAAGGTACAAATCAACAATAAGACGAAAAGGTTCACAATGGTAGCGCAGATTGTTGCACAATGCAAAATAGATGATGATGGACCAAATAGAAAATTGCTAATATCTTAGCATATAAGTCAAAAGGATCAACATACAATAGGACAACATCAAAAAGTGAGTTTGGAATGAACCATTTATAGATGATAAATTTCACTAAAAAATGAGAGGCCATCTTTATAGTAGGACAAAGAATCCTGTTCTGGCCGCCAAAAGTTTGGTCATTTACAGAGAACATTTTACTAAATATCGAGAACAAGAAGCATTCAGAAAATTTGCATATACATTAAAAACAGCCATGGGTTGATGCATTCGGAATTATGTAGTTGTGAAGTAGACAAGAAATCTTTTAAAGTCCAAAATTAACAGAAAACTGAATGCTGCCATTTCTAAAAGCACGAGGGTAAGTAGGAAAGAAAAGTTTGTGAGGAAAGCTTAACAGAAACAAGAAGCATAATATCTAATTAAAGGATTTAGAAGTATGCTTCTAAAAATGCCAGCAAATGCACTTAAATGATATGAAAAAAGAAATGCTTAAAAAACAAATTTAACTGAAATGTGTACCGGGAATAACAATGGTCTCATTCGCAATGTCTTCATAAGCGCATTCACCTCAACACTCGGAACCTGAAGAACGGAAGCATCAGAATGATGAAAACAGAGATTCAGCAAATGTCTAAGCTTTCAAGAACTTAATTTGACAGCTCATAAGGCTAGTTTGTGTGTAAAACAGCCAGCATATGCACAAGTGATAAGTAAAACATCAAGAAAAATTCAATGTGGTGTCAACTGCAAAGAAATTTTGAATTATTATCTAACATAATCATAAATGGTCTTCAGTTTAGTAGTCCATCTAAAAACAGAAAAGCTTTGTTACAGAAGAATGTATCAAAGTAATCACAAAGCTCCCACATGATATCTATAATAAGCTAGCAACTCCAATACTGAAAAAAGTTAATCTAAAAAATTGCATCAGTGGATGTATCAATCTATTAGTTGTATTTATCTACTTTTATGTTTTAAATTTGCTATGTATCTCCAAGTTAGTATCCAACATAAATATTACCTGACACATGAGATGAAATTCACCATTCTCTGGATTTATTCCAAAATCACCAGAAGCTTCAAGAGGGGCATCACCGAACCAGCCACTTGCATTGTGCAAAAAGATCCTTTGACCACGAAAACACAATGTTGCTGTCAATTCCTGCAAGCAATAACATATCCTTTCTAAACACCAAGTTTATAAGTTTATCAGGTCATCTCCATGGACAGTGACAAATTTTGGGTTTAGGTTAAGAGAGTCAAAATTGTTTGGAAATTTAAGGAGGGAAGCTATCATGACCAACCCCACTAACATCCTCAAAGATTTAAAAAATGTTGTTTTCCAGTAAAATTAACTGTGGATATTGGACATACTGAAAAGCCAGAAGGAGAATCTAGGATGTGAAAATACAGTCCATTAACATCAAGCTGGCCATGGAGACTTGGAAAGCTATCCCCACGAGACATGCAGATGTGAATCTGACAGAAAAAGGGGAAACAAAAACATATATAATCAGTCAAATTACATGAAATCCATTGTTCAGATTAAAAATGAAGCCAAAACATATCCATTTGTCCTAAATGCTAGAATGAAGTTTCACAAAGCATCATTAATTTTAAAAAGCAAATGAGACTGAGAACAATAATCAAGTAGATTCATGCTAGTCAACGTTATTGTTTCTAGAATAACTTCTAGAACCATGGATGACCTGCAAGACAATTCACTACCAACGAGGGAAATTAAGTCCTTGGGAAAAAAGTATTATACTTAAAAATAAACTCTTTGTTCTTTGGAAGAATTTTGAACTAAAATAATTAGATAGATTCAGAACTTCAGCCTTCAAAATACTTTTTGGCAAATAATGCACACTGTGTTTTAACAATCCTAATACTTCAAACACTGAAGGTAGAGATGGATACCAAAACATATTATGCAATTGCAAGGAAGTATATTGTTAGAAGAATTAATTGCTAAAACTTAGCCCTAACTTTAGCCGTTTTAGATCTAGCTAGAGCACATTTTGCAACACAGCTTGCAGACTATTAAGTCTCTGTTACTCCAATAGTCAATAAAGTTAGCTAGCAAAGTTACATGTACACTTTTCTTTAGTCAATATGTTCATTCATCACCAATCAATAACCCAACTAAATTAATTTAAAAACTAATAAAATTTAACCAAACACAAAACCTATACTAGGTCACCAAACCTCATGCCACAGTAGAGAGCTAAATTCAATAAGTTTAACTGGGACATTGTTAATGAGCTTGCTGATTAAGCAAAATTCAAAATTGCAAATGTAACATGGAGACGAAGAAAACTAACGACGAAATTAAGAGGGAATAAACAATTGCCTAGATTGGTTATCAAATTGTAACTTTGGATGAAATTGATGTTTACTGAAACTTAGGGCAAAAGTCTAAACTAAATTAAGCAATTCACCCTTGTTAGATTATCATGCCAATATATATGCCAAAAGATACAAGACATAAGAAGAATTCTCAGATAAAAAAATATTATACAATTGATCATTGTTGGGAATCTTATCTCCCAAATAATAGAAATTTAATAGCTAAAATATGAATTCTAGAAAAATCAAGAAATATAGCCAATTCAAATAGGCATCTAAAGGGAATCAGACAAGCACCTCACCAGTGGCTCTGCCTTTCGACCATGTCAAGGGAAGTTCTAAAATCCGCTCAAACAGCTACATTAGTCCAAGAATCAGATAAAGGAATCATTGTGTTAAAATAGAATAGAAATTTGACCAAACCAATTCTCTACTTCAAAGTTTCAGAAACATAGACACTACTTACTGGAGCAAAGAGATTTATGATCTTCAAATTTGCATGCCAATTTTGCTCCAGAATATTTACAAATACATCAATAGACAGATCTCCCCCACCTTCACAAGTCCGTTCCTTTCTCCATTCCTTACAATTTCCACTCAGTTGAACATGCACTCCACTATAGTCATTGTCAAGTTTGAGACGCCCATTCACTTCAATCATTTCCCTACATACAGATTTTTCATTTCAACTATCATAAGGATTATATGTATATGCAAGCATACATGTATCTACAAAAAAGAAATCCTTAAATTTGGGGCAACTAAATAGAAGGATTTAATTCCATGATCAATTAACTACTAATAAAAAAAGTTTGGGTTAAAAACAAATTGCATGATCAAACACTAAATAGGTGCCACACAATCAAAACTTCACGATTTGTCATGATAAGCCCAAGACAATATGGATGATCCCCAAAGGAAAAGAATATTCATAAATTAGATATGTTTGTCATCTGTACCATTCAAAACCCAATAAGACCAGATGGCTGGATCATAATAATCTCCCCCATTTAAACCTATGCGAGTCAAAGTCTATGATCACATATTGGACCACACCATCAACCACAGATGATATTAGATCTGATTGGCAGACCCATCACTTTTTTATCATTGTCCAGAGCATATCATCACAAGTTGAATCACCCAATCCTCCCCAAATAATGTGAGATCTGATGGTGAAGGATTCACCTCAGTATCACCATTACTCAGTGCATATTTGCATCCAAGAAAAAGATTTATGTAATAATTGTCTCCCAATACAGTTTGCAGAAATCCATAAACCATTTAGCATGAACATTATTCAAAATCTCACATCAAACATAGTTCCATTGTTGGATCAATTAGTTGCTAAATCATAACACCTATCAGAAACATAAAAGTAAAAAAGTTGTGTATTGCTTGTTCCAAGAAGTGCAAAAGTATTGTCCTTTTTAGAATGAGCAAGTACTGTCTTATTACCATGTAACAAGGGGATTTCAGAACCAAAATCAATAGCTGCCCACTCAAACACGTCACCTCACTGATATGAGACAGGAGCAAATCATATCCTGAGAGGTACTTTGCGGAAGAGTGTTTAAATTGTTGAAAAAAACTAACACCACAAGATTAAGAAGAAAGTAAATGCAAATAACATTTCAATATTGGTAGTTATCACAAATATAGAAAAGTTATGGTTCGTGTTGATAATAATAATCTATGAGGTAATAAGGCACCAAAATCAGAATATAAAAGAAATAAAATAAAATATTATTTAGAAGGTTGCAAATTTCTTAACTGTTGCAGTTTCCGCTTCTGTTGATAGTTTAGTACACTTCTGTTGTTGCTACTACTGAAGCACAAAGAGATTTTATTTGTTGGTGTTAATTCAGTGGCATGTTGACTTTTGTTTCTCTGCACGGTGCTTTCGGGCTAATATATTTCAGGTTACCTCAATTTGAACTTGCTCTAAACAATGGTGGTAGAAGGAATGCCCACTTCTTTTATGATGTGAAGATGATTATGCAATCACATATATAATGATTATTAAACATATTAATTAATTGTATCAACAGTATGTTTTTTAAGTACATTCTTTGCATATAGTTGGTAATAAATAACAAAATGCAAATAATATTAGCAATATGCAAAACATGTAGTGCTTATGAAAACTTCAAGATTTATTGTGTATAGTTGGTATCTTCAATCTTAAGTTTAATCATGATTGAATTCCTGATAGCAAAAACATTCTCATCTCTTTGTCTAAGTCATGATGCATGAGTTACAATTATTAGGCGACTCATTGGTTAAGACAATTCATTACCCCTAGAAGCTTTACAATTGACTTATTTTATATCATAATCCAACAAATGACATTCTTTGACAAGTTGCAGCATCTCTTACTTTCTTATTTTGTCAATTCATTTTATTTAATAATATTAGCCATCTTCTTCATGTCTAGTATATTCTTAAAATGTCTAGTCAATTGGAGGAAACCCAATTTAGTATTGGTGAGCCACTTTGAACCAATCTGAGATAAAGGTAATATATGACTACATATGTGATGCTGTGATTAAACAAAATGATGCCTATATTAGTACGAGCCAGAGTTTGCATTACCCTAACTATATACAACAAACAAACTAGTCAACTTTGCCTTCTAGTAATATAAGCATTTTGTTATAAATGCATCTACAAGACATAAAATCATACAAAAGGAAAAGATCAAATTACCACACGAAACTTTAGGTTCTTTCTAGATGATTCATATCAACACCGCATCAATGAGAACAGACATATTATAGCTGATTCATATGGAGATCTTAGAAAAAAATGAGTCAAAACAGTGAAGTGCCAGGATATACGTGCATCTTAGTCTATTGTATAAGCACAAGCAGAGGCATATTAAAAAATCGTAAACTAATGGCAAATAACAGGTGGGAATGAAACCTGTGAAGAATTATGTATCAACAAAAATAGCATACAATAACAACCAAACGTTATCCCATTAGGTGTGGTCCACTATTTGAATCCTTCTATGCTATTGGGATCTATCCCCTACTATAGTATCATGTATATTTAAATATATTTTATCATTGCTAACCAAGTCTTCTTTGGTTTACCTCTTTCTCATTTGATGTGCATATGAAGCATAGGAATGAAAACTTGCAATGTATATGTTTGAGAGATCGATTCTAGTAAGATTGTCAGACCTGGGTTCAATGTCACCAAATCCCAGAAGCATTAGTGTTCCTCCAGCATAATGAACTGAATCCAGTGTAACTGGAAGAGCTTTCTTGATGGAAGTAGTCTTAGTTACATCTTCAAAGAATGAAGGAGAAAGGTCCTTGTAACTTATATTGAGGAAGAACATCAGTTTCTGAATAAGACTGGCAAGATGTTGAGATACAAGTGCATTATTAGGAACTTTCCCAGGTCTAAAGGAAAAGGGATGAAAGGTCTTAGATTGGTGCATCTGTGTGCAAGTCCCAAACTCTCTGAGGCTGAATCTTTCACAATTATTATCCTCATCATCCCCTGATTTGTCTGCAATGTTATGCACCACCGCGTCAAACCCAACACCATTGTCATGGCCATAATGATGATGTTTTTCCAAATCATCATCATTTTTGGCATTTGAAGAGGATTTAGAAGTCACAACAGTACAGGCATCAATTTGCAAGGAGCTATGACTATCTTCTGCTAGTTGATGTTTTTCCATGCTTCCATCTGTACGTATTTCATTGTCTTTCTGCACATCAAAATTACCATCAGCAGCTATAACTTGTGTCTGTGATCTAAATTCTTCATCTAAATAAACCAACCCAGTCATGTGTTCTGACTTAGTTCTTTCAGCATCATTAGTTGGTGTTACTTGGACAGAATGATTTCCTTTGTCCTTCATAAATGTTAACTCAGGCCCAATATCTCTGTTGCCTTCACTAGATGAATGTGTTTGTGAACTAGAAGACGGCTCACTGAACTTCCCATCATCCTTGGCTCTGAGATATGCCAAAGCAGCAACTGCACTCCGCTTGAGAGTCCGTTGCTTTGAAGTAAACCCCCTTTCTGCAACATCTTTCCCTTTTCCATTTCTTTTGAACCTATGCCTTAAAAATTTTGGTATTATTTTGGATGAGAACTTTACACTTAATGCACTGGATTTCTCTGATTCAGAGTGCTTATAACCATGGACACTATCATCCATGCAATGGTGATCCTTTGAATGCATATGGTCATCAATACAAAAGAGTGAACTTGGTCTCCTTGACTTAGCAGAAAGAGGTTTATCCTTTATGCCTTCTTCCCTGAGTACTGATGAATCCTCCTCAGGAACAATGTAACCCATCTCTGCAGCTTCCCTAGCAGCTTTAATCCTTTTTCTTGCCCAGGAAGCAGCAGATTCTTCTCTAGCAATCCTTCTTGTTTTTGTCCTGTAATCTATTCCCTCTTCAGACGAGTGATGTCGCTGCATGCCATTTCCTGATGGAGATGGAATGCCCAGCCAAGAGAAGTCCTCCTTTTGTGCAACTAATAGGCAGGGTTGGAACAAAACAGCATCTATAACAATCTTCCCCCTCCTAAGGCTTGCAAAAGGGCGAAGTCGAAGTTTCATGGTGGTAACCTCCCCACAAGAGAACTCCTCCTTGTGAGGTCCAATTGAACATGAATCCAAAGTGATGCCCAGTGGTGAAACACATCGAACTTTTCCAAAATCAAGTTCTCTTTGCAGATGCTCACTAAGAATTGAGCAAGCAGTAGGTAGAAGATGGGTCTCCACAAAGCTACTGGCCTTACGCTGCGCATACCACATCAGCATTCCTGCCATGGAAATGACCGCAACAAAGACAGAGCACCTAATGAAGAATATCCCCTCTTTCCAAGGTGGGTTGAGCGATCTAATCCAGGCCTTAGTCTTGGGAAATGACTCCCTGAAGCAATTCACTCTGAATCCATCACTCAAAAACCCAATTTTCCTTGAATAGAAACTGGGAAATCTGCCAGCAAATGAAAATGAAGCAAGAACTCCACGGCCTTTCCGGCGATTCCTAGCACTGGTATAACTAAAGAAATTCCTATCAACGGCGCTGCCATTTGTCCATGCCAAAGACGTCCGAAGCGGAGATCCTAGCAATGAACTACGGAAGCAATCTGCGCTCATCTTGGTCCTTTATTCAACCAAGTCCCAAAATCTCAAGTCATGCGCAGGGGACCAAGAACTCGATCTCAGTCCCCCAGTCGACTCAAAACGCCCAGCCTTCACCCAGCATACCGCTAACGACAACAAAAATACGATAATGAGCAAAAACAGACATAGAAATAAGAATACCTAATCATTTCGATCCAAACCCGGGATTAAGCAACGACGAATACCTGGTCGCTTCGATACCCCATGAGCCAAGGCAACAATCGAGGGGTATCGATCTTGATGAGCTGAACACGGAGAACCAATCGGCGATACGAAACGAAGCGAAGAGAATGAGTGCGATGGATCGCCGGAAGGTATGGGCGGAGGTCGATGGCGGAGAATTTCGCTAAGCTGAGAAAAACTCTCTCTTCCTTTGATCCTTTCGCATCAAGAACTCTTTCAATCGTCTCTTTGCGTAACAATCCGGAATCGGACGGCCCTAAGAAGTATGAGGACTCTGTTGCGTCCAAGTCATAAAACAGCAATTTGAGACGATAGCGTTTCCCAAGGTGACGTAAAATGACGTATTATCAGATGTAAAGTCCGTTGACAGTTTGTTTCCTGATTGGGGTGAGAAATCAGATAATGTAACTAACAAAAATTATTCATTACCGTCCAAAGTACATGTCATTTAAAAAAATATTTAAAATGATATCTTATCATACTTTTACCTTTATTTTAATATTATAAATTTAATATTTTTAATTAAATTTATGTATTATATAAAAGCACTTTTCATCGTCTCAATCAAAATTACTTTAATACTATTACAGCAATTATAATTTATTAAACAATATTTAAATAATTTTAATTAAATTAAATAAAACTTTACGTATAATAATTTTAATCAAATTAAAATAATTATACTCAATTATAACACAATCACTATATCTGTTATAACATATTCAAATACAAATATTTTTAAAATGCAACGCCCTTTTAATATTTTCTTCAAGAGTGTCATTTTGAAATAATAAAAGTAAGGGCCTATGGATTGGCAGTTTATGTGTTTTTAATAAATCTATTTAAAACTTAAAATATCTAATTTAACATGAACTAATAATAATCCATCCATTATATGTTTATCAAAATTCTATTATTTTAAGTAAAACATCAAGCAACATCTTAACGGCCTTTAGCACAGTCCAATACTCTTTAGAAGGAGAGAGATAAAAGCTTATGCACTAAATAAAATATTTTACACTCAATCGACCCTAAAATTTATTGGAGTAACCATCCATACAAATATCAACTTTGTCATCCGTGAAAGTTAAATTTCTATTATTTGAACTCACCAAGACCAAGCATGATGGAAGACTTAGTCACCATCCCCTCCTTGAATACCTTCGCATGCTTCAGGACCGATAGACTCTGCTCATACCTGCCCCAAAATGATAACACCTGGTACTAATGAACATCAGGTAGGTGTATCGCTATATCAAATAAAGGTTAGACTCATTCTATGAGATTATCAATTAACACTGAATAATCACTTTTGCATATTTCTTACCCTGCTCTAGGATCCCTGACAATTCTTTGCAATCACCTCACAGTTTCTTTGTTGTGGGCAAATACATCAAGCTTAGAATCTACCAACAATGAAACAGCCCCAAGATCACCTCGAAAATCAGAAGTTAAACACTCCCCTAATATTTCA